>VYXD01005111.1:997587-1118106 GCA_013397195.1 Hylia prasina
GGAGGAGCGGGGCGGGGGATGCGGGGCAGGGTCGTCACTGGGCCTCCGGAGCGTCTGGTGTTAAAACAGAGGGACTTTCGTACAAACACCTAAGTGCTGGTGTGAATACGAGTGAAAGCTAATGCGGTTACCAACTTTTTGGAAGGAGGCCGTGCCTACCTAGTCGAGTGTTTTTAAGTAATGAACTTGGTTGCTAAGCTATAAAATAGGTTTTATTATTGACTGTTGTCACTTTGTCTGTGTCGCCAGTAAGAGTGAAACTCGCTGTGTACTGGTGCCTGGTACCCGTGTTGTTAAGGGTCTGTCAACGTTTCCATTGTTAAACTTCTGTTTTGAACGATTTTAACTTGACTTCAGAAGTTCATTCCAGGCTGAACCTTGGCATGTACTCTCCTAGCCTAGGAGTTAATTCATTTTCCAAATACTCAAAAAACAGTCTGGCCTTCATATAGGAACACTGAAAAGAAAATTGGAAGGGGTGGAGCTGATCTGCTTCTGTAGTTTTTCTAGCTTCTGAGTTGCAGACCTTTAATAACGTACTGAAATCAGGGAATAAGGGGTTCATGTATAATGTTCTCCCAGCTTGTGCAGATCTCATTGCGGTTCCATTGTGCACAAATCTGAATGGGCAGACTAACACTTGGTGCTGTCTTGTTAAATACAGTAACTGCAGTGAAATAGCTGTTGTGTTTGAAATGCACTTAAGGTGTGCGATGGTCATACAACTTCTGGTTGTACTTTTAGGCTTAGCCTTATATTCCTTGTGGATGTTTATCTTTGTCTGTAAACCATATTTTGATGGATCATTGTTCCTTGTACCACTCAGTGGTTCCTAAAACATAAGCTTGAAATCCAGCTAAAGCAAGAGAGAATAATCTTCGTCATTGTGGACTGTTTTAATTTTTCCTTTTTGTTTAGTTGTGCCGCATAAACATTCTGCTTAAAGAAAAGGTCTATTTTCTGTAATTCTGTGATTCTCAGCAATTAAAATGTTACAAATCCACTTGATTTACTACTTGATTGTTTTGTCTGAATGTAAGTGCAAACCAGTTCATTTCCAGTTGAGGACATGGAACTTGATGTGTGCATGGAGATGGAGTGAAGCAGAACTCTTTAAAAGAGTGTGTAAGTGGGGCCTCATATGGTGCAATACCTTGTGTAGAGAGGTGTGACAGGGCCTGATAGATGCATCTCATTATATGTGTCAATGTTGTTCTGGTCTGTCTATAAAACCAGTTAATTGGTAAATATATTTTTAAAAGACATTTTTACTTGAATCAAGTTTTCAGAGCTGCCTTGTCTGTTCCATGTTGGACATGTATTTTACTACTGGCAAGGGCGTTCTGTATACTTACGAGTGGTGACTTGGGTGAATGGGTTTGTGAGTCTTTTCTGATTTACTGGTTCAACCTTTTGCTGAAGCTTTGCTTCTGACAAAGCATGGACAGACTCTTCATACCCTTAAAAGCTCGGGTTATTAGGAAAGGTTATGTTCAGTCTTCTTGTACAGGTTTTTTTAATGGTTGAATTAGTGAGTCTTCCTCCACTGGAACTCAGTACTGCCAGTTGGCATTTTACAATTGCTTTTCTCTTTGTGTGATCTTTTAAACCCCTACGGGGGGTGGGGAGGGTGGTGATGTGTGCGTGTATTTGAATCCCCACACCCCCACTTGAAGAGGAGAGTGGGAAATTGACTCCTCCAGCAGAAAGTGGGTATAATGGCAGTGAGTGGGTGCAGTCCAGTAGCAAACCACTCAATGTGCTGGATAAGATCTGCTGACTGCAGGCAGGTTTGTTCTTAGCACTGTGCTGAGGAGTAAGAACTTTAGTTTTCAAAATAAAACAAAGAGCTCTCTACATACACAGTTAATATTTCTTGACTTGCACAAGGGCTTTTGTGATGCTGATTAACCAAACTGTGTGGAGGCTTACTTGAATAGTAACAACTGGAAAATAAGCAGAACCTTTAGAACAACTAAGCTATGAATTTTTCCTGAAGTGTTCATTTAAAGTGAAATGTCTTCTGACAGTTGCATCTCTACTGAAATATAGGAATCTGAATAAAAGTAATTTCACTCCTGACAGGCCAGCACTGATGCCGGGACAGCAGGAGCCCTGACCCCGCAGCATGTCCGAGCTCATTCCTCTCCAGCATCACTGCAGCTGGGAGCTGTTTCTCCAGGGACACTTACACCCTCTGGAGTAGTGACTGGACCTGGAGCTCCATCTTCTCAACACCTCCGCCAGTCTTCTTTTGAAATCCCTGATGATGTACCTTTGCCACCAGGTTGGGAGATGGCTAAGACACCATCTGGGCAGAGATACTTTCTTAAGTAAGTAAAATTTCTTTTCAATTAGCTGTATCTCTGGCGCTTTTTTTTTTTTTGGATATGTATTTTGTTTTTACAATTGTAGGATTTCAGTAAATTTCATCGTGTTTAAAAGGTGTATTTTTGAAAACATGCTCCTGAGTTTAAGTAGGAGACCCTACCACTTCAGTGTTTCTCCCATATCAACTCTCCTGTTTCTGAAAACTATGGTAGTCTGTGAATATTTGTCCTATCTTAATCTTAGCTAAAGAATGTTATCCATTATATTGTGTACCAAAAAAACAGTGAAATGAGCATAGTCATTCTTAAACAATGAGACTTTTGGATTTGCTGGATATTGTCAGTTGTCATGCAGGTCAAGGTACATTCTACCTCGTTTTAATAATGCAGATGTAAAAATACAGAGTTAACTATAGAGTCGAATGTAGTGACAATGTGTCAGGACTTCATATGTTTTGATTAAGGGCAATTGTTTAAGTACACAACTGAAGTGTTTTTTGCCTGCTCTCTCTTCCTGAGGTAATTAACATGTGTTTGCAGTATTTTTGTTTGTAACTTACTCATCTACATTCTTGGCAGTGAAAATTTCAGAATTTCTAACATTGTTTCATGTTCCTAGAGCTGTAACTTTTTCACACTGTGAAATTAGTATCATCTTTTCTATAACTGAAGAAAAGTTACACATGCCATCCATCTGACACCCAATCCATCAGGAAGCATTTTCTTTTAGTCTCTGCGGTTTTTTAAAACAGCAGGGACTTGTCCTTCTTTCTGAAAGTGTGTCCACCAAGACCATGACTTGGCCTCCAAGATTTTGACTATAATTTGAACTTTTTATTTTAACAACAAGTCTCTAAATAACCCATTATGTCATTTGCAGGGTGGGGAGAGGTAACACTCTGTTATTTATGTAAAACTTGTTTCAACCAAGAAAAACATTTATCCCTACTTTCTCATTCAAACATTGTGATTAATATGTGCATCTGATTGAAGTAGTTGAGCTTGTAGCTTCAAAAACAAATTTTGTCTGTAATGAAAATTAAACTTGCAGAACTTTTTTAAAATATTTCTTGTTCCTGTAGCTGTGGTATTTCCATACAGAGAAATTAGCTTTTTTTCAGCCGAAAAGAGGTTGCAGTAGTTGTCTGAAATTATTCTCTATTAGAAATATAGAGAATATTAGATCTACAACTAATAAGGTTAGTGAGAGCTCTTAGAAGATGTGATATTTTCTTTGGTGAAGTTTAACATATCAGTGTGTTCTAGAATATGAGCTCTTCAGCAGGCACAAGTAGAAGGGTTTTTTGAACAGTGTAAGTTTATGCCATTTGAGAACAGTAGCTCATTGAACCTTGAGGAAAGAACAGAATGAGTTTTGAAAGGAAAAGCAAACTTTTGTTTTGACTGTGTTAGTGAGAGCTCTTAAAGAGCAGCTTATGAAGCATGAAAAATAGCTATTTGATTTTAAAGTTTTACTGCCACAACTGTTTGTTCTTGATAGCATTGTCAGTTTTACAGAAGATGAAACAGTTTCAGAGATGAAAAATGTCTTCCTGCTCTTCTAATGGATTTTTTTAATTATGCTCATTCAGGTGAAATCAGAATGGAAGATTTATTCTTGGAAAGCGTTTTCTGCAGTTTGATTATTACCACAAAAATCTTTCCCTTTTCTTCTGCAAGTTTTTTTGTCCTTTCTTGGTGTCCTGGTATCCATTTCAAAGGGTCAGGTTTCAGCAAGAACAATAAAGAGCCTGAGACTGGAAAGTACACACAAGTCTGGCAAACTCATCTGCATGAGCAAGATCGTTTGTTCTCAAGCAGACATCCAAAGTAAATGATTGAAAGAGCTGCTAGCTGTGAAGGATGTGTCTTGAAGGGGAAAGGAGTGGAAACAAACCAGGTTGTTAGGAAAAAAAAATAAAGGCAGTACTTTCTGAACCTCTCCCTGCTGGGTCACATGCTGGCCTTGGGAGATTTTAAACAGTGTAATGGGCTGTTTCCTTTTGGCTTTCCTTGGGTGATGCTGTGGAATGGGAGAATCTAATGGGGATGGCTCTGTTCACACTTGAAGAACATTTGTTCATAAAAGTTTGCTTAATACTATCTACAGGTGAGATCCACCAACTTCATTAGAGTTCATTAAGATTTGTAAAAAGCTTTTAGAGCACTAGCACAATGTTTGCTCTGTATGTGTAGGAAACCCAAAGAAATTTAAAACTAGTTTTGAGTAGCAAATTTGTATACTAAAAGTTTTTTTCAGTAGTGAGTGGTAAGTTCTGTCTCACACCTACAAGCCTGCTAAAACTCACATCTTGCCTGGTTGTACCTTAAACTTTTCCTTGAAGTGTGAATACTAAGATTTCTGGTTCTAAATACATTTAATGCGGTTCCTTCAACCATATGCAGATTTTTAGTGTCTATTCCAAGTATTCAGCTATTTTTCTTGATTGGCTGCATTGCTCTTTGTTTCCACTTGCTCTGTTCTGTAGCCACTCCTTGAAGAGTCTGGTAATCAGGCTCTAGAAAGATCTTTGCAGAATAGGTAACAATATTAGATTTTTTCCAGATGTCAGTAAACCTTATGGTTACAGTTATCATAATGTGCTACAATGCAAAAAGAATAATACACAATTGAGTACCATACTTAACACCCTCTGGAATTACAGTCACTTCAATTAATCAGTGGGTCAAGCACTGCAAACATTGTAATTTGTGCAAAGAAATGAAAGTAGTGTATATGGCTGAGAAAATATTTAATCACCTGTGTGTGTGTGTGTAAAGAGATAGAAGCACAGAGTTATTTGGCCAGATATTTTATGTACACACCCCATGTATCCATGCATATTAAAAGAAGGTGAGAGCGGTACTTTAGGGTTTGAACCAGAACTACTCTCGTAAATTAGTCTGTCATCTGAATATATAGACCCCCTTATGTATGAATGCCCAACATATGATTTGCCAGAATTCCACTCATTAGCATTCATCTCACTGTTATGAGTAGTAATGCTGAGTTTCCCTTAGTGATGATTTTGAGCAGTGGGTTAAGGCCTGCTTACTGTACAGCTGGTAAAACTAGTTTTTATTGATATTGCTCCTTCAGTGGAGCTCATAAGTTGAGTTGCCTGGTTAGTAAGTGGTCACATCTGAGTCATCTCTCACTGGTGTGCGGTAGCTTTAGCCCATTCTTAAACATGCAGTAAAAAAGCCGAGCTCGGTTTGTGTGGTGATGTCAATTGCATTGCTGTTTAACCGCTTCCTGTTAGCCAGCTGCTGCCTGACATTTCAGTGAACTGTGCAGAAAGATACGGGATCACTCTCCAGGCAAAAGATAATGTGCAACGGGAGTAGCAGACAACAGCTTGCAGAAAGAAAAAGCAAATTTTGCTCAGTTTTAGAACTACTCCTGTATCCTTTTAAATTAGAGATATGCTTTTAATTCTTACAGAGCTTGTGTAATATTTCTTCTCCTCTTGGAGTGTGAGGAAAAGTTAACTGATTGTCCAGCAAACAAGTCTTGTAATTATTTTTTCTACAGGAAGTAGTTCTTGCAAGCAGTTTATCAACAACTTCCTATTTTTTCTGTGAAGTATTGAATGACTTCCTGAAGGAGGCCAAGGTGGTTTTCATTAGTGTTTGTGGGTGTGTTTGAGGTGTTTATCCATCTGGTAGAAAAAAAGACTGCTGTTACACATTTCTCATGTGCTCCATACAGAGGTATGGCTTTGCATGTTTTGAAACCAACTAGTTTTAAGACAAACAAGAAAGTTTGTTGCTATGATTTTTGTTTTATGGTTTTTTTTTAATTTCCTCATGTCACATATGAAAAATATTCAGTGATGCTGTTAAATTTCTCTTGCATCCTGTTTTTGCCTCTGACTGGTACTACCCACTACACCAATATCTGCTGCTCCCCTCCATCTCCCCACCCCACCAAAGTAATCTTAGGTTTCAAGAACAAAAGATGTTAATTGGCAAAGCTGCAGCCACAACTGCGTATTTTACTGAATACGTTAATTTAGTGTGGAAGTACATATTTGGAGTCATCAATATGACTTCTTATGTCTTTAATTCTATAGTTCAGGCAAACTGGTCAGTAAAATAGCTGTATTGTTAGAAGCCAAACCTGTAGCCACTGCTTTTGATGGCTTCTCCACTTTTGAACATCTTTGGTTGCTAAATTCTATTTGTAATATGTCAAGCTAGTTGCATTTTTGTATTAATGATTTGACTGTTCAAGAAAATGCTCAGAAGACCAAAGATCTCCCTAGAAAAAGCCATGAAAAAAATGGCATTGTAGATGCTGTCAGTTGCAGAACGTAGCTGAAGGAAAAACATTAGCTGAAAAACTTGCAAAGGAAAGCTTGTTTTTGACAATTTAAGGGAAGACAGTCACAGAACTAAGTGCAGATGTTTCCTTCTACCTCTTACTTTGAAAAGTCCTGTGCAAGAACAATAACACAAGTTATTTCGAATTTGCAATTCTACTGAAGATTTCAGTATACCTGAAAGGGCCAAGGAAGAATAAGGGCAAACATGCTTCATTTGTGTTAGCACTGAGACTGGGCTGCAGTGAAAGCAGTGGCACACTTTTCTTATGTTTGGCCAAACAGCAATATCCTTGCATTCAGTACCCTGCAGTACAAGGTGATAAGACTATTCTAAAAAGAAGTTTAGATATGATTTCAGGTTAACCAAAAACATATCTTGTGGTTTTCACTAATGTTTTTTTTTATTTACAAGCATATTGACATTTATTATCTTTAGAAGAAAATAGAACTGAAAATAGAAAATACAGCATCCATGGCACGTAGTTGGAAGTTAATAATTAAATTCTCTCTGAGGATTTTTTTTTTAAATTAGTTAGTTGTTGATCTGAACCTTTGTTTTTCCCACAGGTTTTGTTTTTAACATCGCTCATAAAAATAGTCTCTGTGCTTTATAGTGTCTGATTTTGGGTTTATATGCTTTAGATATCTCCTACTGCTTTGTAGCACTGCTTGCCTATCTCCTGAATCAAATTTGAGATCAGTTTTATCTTACTGGTGATCTGAAAACTTTTTATTATGTTGAAAGCTGTAATTGTGACCACATCTTAACCAGTCTTTTATAATTAAAAATCCTAAAGTATCTCTGATTAGTAATAAGAGTATTCAAATACAGGTTGAATCAGAATTTCATGTTTGAAAAAAGATGCTTCTGCAATTCTACTTATTAAATATTTCATCTGCTTTTATTTGAGTTGTAGCATTAAGCTCTACGGGTGTAATTACACTGCTATGGAACAATTTCTGTTTTCTGAGGTCTTGACTTCTAAAGACAAACAAGATTTTGGTATAAATCAAGATGAGTATCTTCTGGAGTTTTATCCTTCTACTTTTTTTTGTTTTTCTGTATGTGGAAGATGGCAAAGAATTATAGTAATGGGGTTTTTAGTTGTCATTTGGCTTGATGGGTAGTCTTAACCCCTCAGTCACATGATGGAAATTTTTGCTTGATAGAAAGCAATAAAATAATAAAAGAATGTTAATTTGAAAATTCCCATGAACGTAAGACTGAGCGCTACTACACCATATTTTTGCAAGAAGCTTTTAATGGGTAAATGCTGTTGAACTGATCAGTGGCATGTTTGGGTAAAATCATACCAACTTTTACAAGATTCATCTCTTACTCTCTTATCTTTCTCCTTCTGGAAATGAAAAAATAACAGCAGCTTTAAAATTTGAAATGAAAAGCCACCATTTATACTTTGCTCAATTTCCCTCTGCAGTTGTGACACAGCAGCTGCAAATTTTTAAAAGCTGACACAGCAAGCAAATTGGATTTTTCACTCCGGTTTTAGACTAAACCTTCAGAGAAAGTAACTTATTAGCACTGGGAGTGCTGAAATGTTTAACATCAGGACCTAAATTAAGTCACATGTAAAATTGAAACAGAGCTCTTGTTGCTCTCAGGGATGCATTTTCCCATATGGGACATCAGCACTTATGGGGCGATGCCCAGGAGAGCAAGAGGTGTTGCTCAGGGCTGAGGTAGAAGTTTAACTGTTAAAACTAGTCTGAGTTACAAGCAGTCTTGGTTAGGACTAGACACCTCTCCTCTGCAATCAACCAAAGGAAAAAACCCAAAAATTATGTAAAGAGTGACAGATACCTGTCATCCAAAACTAGGGATGTTTGTCTTCTTTTTATATGTGGCCAGGGCACTGCATGTGTTTATCTTCTTAGCTGGGAACAAATTCAGATGATGTAACTAGATTTAGTTTAACCTTTTAAAACTGATAGCTGCTCAGTTCTCATATTAATTTATATCCTCGTGTTTTTATACATTCCAACATACTTGCATTTATTGTTGGCATAGTTCTCATATACCTGTGCAGTAAAACTCAGTAAAGGTGGGTGGAACTTGCTGTCTTTTGCTATTTGGGTAAATGTTCCTTTTTTTAAGATGTGTTTTTTTCTTTTTTTTTTTCCTCTCCCCCTGGCAACAAGCTGTGACTGACTATGTAAACACTGATATTTACCTTACTCAGTTTCTCATGTAAATTCTAAAGAAAATTTCACTTGGTTGAATGCAGGAAATTTACAGGACATTTCTGTGACTAGCAGTCCTCTGGTAGGTGCCCCTAAGATATGGGGTGGGTACCAAGTAGTTGGCCTAAGAGAATGACAGAATTGTGTCTAGGGGAAATCTAACAGCATGGGGGTTGGCATGATGGGAAACAAATTCTTGGGGGATGTTGTATTGGAATGTCAACAGATAAATGCCATGTACTGGCTGGATACTGTCCCCCAAACAGTTTGCTAAACCTGATTTTGATGTCAGGCTGTATTGGGAAATTTACCAGATGAACCGTATTTTTTGTTAAGCATTTGAATAGGAATCTACAGTGTGGGGGAAATTCGTTTTTAATATGAAAACGGTACCTCAGAGCTGCTTTTTGCTAAATAAAACTAGAGTTTTATTTGGAGAACAAAAGTTTTTGTAAGGCATGACTAAGCTGTGTCGCTGTTTCATGGCCTCCTGAAGTCCTTCTTGGAGTCTGTTTTCTGGGATTCACTCTGTTGCTGTTTTATTTGGCTTTTAACTAAGTTACTTCAGGCTGTGTTTCAGGCAAGTGTTCTAAATTGCTGGTTAAATCAAAGTAATAATACAAAGCTGCCTTGTAAAGTTAGACTTTTACCAGTATACTGCCTGTCAGTCATGTCAGTTGCTAAGGAGACAAAGCTGTCTTGAAAACAGTCTTGGACTTTGCTTTAATTTTGCTAACGAGGCTTTGCTTCCTCACAGTGAAAGACCAGATCTCTTTTGTTGAGTCTCTGATTTGCTGTTTGGTAACTTAGATTAGTGTTAGGGGTTCAGTGTAGTTACTGATTAGTACACTGAGCTTGTGAAGCCAGTTTTTTCCTGCTGAATTGTTTTATAGGAGAGTCAAGTAAAGGTCATTTACTATTGCTCGTTTATCTCCAGTGAGTTCTGATTTATTGAGAACTTTGTTAGAAGTCTGTCTGCACTATGCAGATTTGTTTAAACAGTGTTACAACTTCAAGGATGCCTTTCCCTTTCTGATTCCCTTGTTGCAAGTAAACTTTTTGCCTTTACTGGATATGTTATCAGGTTAGACGTCTATGGCTGAATAAAGCATCTGAAAGCAAAGAAGCATAGGTTTATAGGCAAAATAGAATTCTTTGAATAAACGAAATAACTGCAACTCACAGGGTATATTCTCTTATTGAATCTCACTTCTCTGTTATTTTTTTTCTAATTTGTTGCACTTATTTGAAAAGCTTGGTTGGCAAATCCTCTGCATTTACTTTGATTGCAGTTTTTCATATAGTCTCTGTAGAATGGTGAAAAATAGAGTAAAAGAGAAATTTCTTCCTGTATTTGCTAACTATGCTGTTGGTATAGTTAATATGGTTAATAGACCTAAACGTCCAAAGAACACATAATTCAGTAGTGACTTTTATTTACAAAACTTTTGTCACTCTCAGAGCAGCCAGTTCTGCATGAGTTAAGGATATGAAATATATATACTTAAAAAGGTGTGATCTGATGCATAAAAGGCTGTGACAAAGTTGCTTTGGAGTGTGTTCTATGCCAACTTTAGAGGCTGTTTTTGTATATGTAAGAAAACCACGTTTGCAGAAAAAAGTAACACTGTGCTGTAACTGGAGTTTAGGTGTCCATTGACTTCAGTGATGGTCTGTGGATCATGATGAATTATACTGATTTTACAGTGGAATATTTTAAATACTTCCAGTTTTCAGTGAAAACATTCTGTGGTTACAGGGTTTTGTACACAAGAGCCTGAGTAAGCTAAAATTGCCTGTGCTCTAGTTCATGTATGGATAGATTTTTGAGAGCTTTTTGTTATGCTGCTGTTGGCAGAATTATGTTATCATCAGTGTGGACCTGTGTTTCATTTTTATACCTTCGGCCTCTAAACACACGCACACTTAATTTCTGTCTGTGTATATCACTTACTTCTGGCCAGTGAGTATAACATTTGAACTGAAGTAAGCATTCTCCTTCATAACTGGTATTTCAGATTTTCACATTTTATGAGATTTTAATTCTAAAACTAAGCACGCCTAAGATTTTGGAACCAAGTAAGTAACAGAGGGCAGGAACTTTAAGATTTGTAGTGTTAGAAATGTTTATCTTTATGATTGTGAGAGTTTGGCTTTGTCTTTTTATTCTTCCTGTAATGACTAATAACAGAAAAAAAATCTTTTGGATATTTAACTGTATCCTGGTAATTTAGACATTGGTTAGGCGTAAGGAAAAGAAAATGTGAAACAGACCTTAGCATAAAAAGTTAGTTAAGAATGAACATTTAAACATCCATGTTAAGAAGGTCAAAGGAAGTCTTAATTACATGCTTTTAAAAATTGTCCCCATTTTTTATTACGCTGTCAGACGGGTCCTGACATGATCAGCTTTGTGTTATGCAAATTTGTTGAGGAACTTGGACAGTTGATTGTTTTCTTAATTAACTAAATTTTAGTTTTATGTGGTAATGTATCCAGGAAAAGAGAATCAGTCAATCAGCTTCATCATTGTGGTACCCATTTGCCAACTTTTAGTGTTGCATTGGAGTAGAGGGCATGGAAACAGAAGGGGGATGATTTTTCTTCTTTTGGTGCAACTATTTGTGTAGCGTTTGCTGACAGCTACAGTTAGGATCCTGTTTAGGCTGTGATGGTGAGCAATTCAGAGATTGTGGATGAACTTTAACTGATTCCTTTGCTCTGCAGTCTTGTTGGAGTAGAAGTGTAGGCTCCTGTCTGTGCCAAACTTCATGCTTTTAAAATGGCCTCAAATGCTTGCTCTCTGAATCCTAAGGGGGATGATTTTAAGTTGCTCCCAAGCTAAGGTAATAACTAACTTACCAAATAGTTGAGGGAGTGGCAATAAAGTGAAAATTGCTGGCTTTTGTCATGGATCAAATTTATGTAAATCAGTTTATAGGACGAAGTCTTTTATATTTGCAAGAAACAGTTGAGCTCTTGTTTTGTGCATGCAAACGTGCATGCATGTTTGTATGGAATTTATTTGAAATACAGGAGATCCTAGTGTTGATGCTTTTTACTTTGCCAGCATCTTTGCAAAATTTGCCTGTAACTTTGTAAAATTCTTTATGTGAAAGGTATAAACAAACCTACAGTTTTGCTAATGTGAGGTGCTTTTACTTCTTAACTGGCTTATATGACTTGTTTCTGATTTCTCCTGATAAATGCATTTGATCATTATTGCTATTACCTGCAGCTGGGACATGAATTTACCAGACCTTAGAATACTTTACTGAAGTATATAAAAACTGAATTTAGCCGTTCAGTTACACACCCACTGTTGATTAACATTTTCCAGCCTCAACTACCTTAGGTAGACATTTATGCACATACTGTGTCTCTTCATCTAGTCAAACTGCAAGATACACTTTAGACAAAAGATGTTCTTCTGTTGTATAGAATGCAGTTCAGTTCTTGACTTCCAGCTAAAAATCTTGCTTGTTCTGCAAGTTGCAGAAGAATAAAGAAGGTGCAAATTCTTTTAAGCAAACTCCAAAAAGTTATATGAAATTAATATATACAGGCAGCAGTGCAGTAGCAACTGGTGCTGTCACACTGCTTTATACCACAGTCCTTTCATTTGCGCTTCATTAGGACTAGAAGGTTTTCATTTAGGTTAGTATAAATCTTGCATGCCATTGGAAGCAATATTTCTGCTAAAGAAAAAACCATGTATTTGTCAAAGCTATTAGGCTGTTTAGCTCATGCTGATGTCCAGCATTTTAGATTAGTGCTGGTGGATCCTACAGCAAAACTGAGCTGCATAATCAGATGATAGTGTTGTGTTGTTTATCATTGAGGTATCTTTCTGAATAACACATCTACAGTATGCTTAAAATCATCAAGTGAAGGAAAAAAATCAGAAGATGATGGGTGATAGAAGTGAAGACAAAAACCAGCAATACTGGAGGTAGGGATGCAGTAGAAGTAGCTATGCTGTTCTACCTAAGTCTCCTCTTGCTGTTCTTGAGGTGTTCAAGATGTTCAGTTTTAAAACCTAGCCACTGCTGGGCCCTGCCAGTGTTGCTTTTGTAAAAGAGCTTGTTAACAGCATCACTTGAAACTGCCCCCATTTGTACAAACCAAGTCCAGCTACCTGTCCCTGTAACTGTCTTGTTGCTAGTAGTGGTCATGAGCAAATTTCTTGCAAAGACTAAGCAGGGCAAGCATATACTCTTCAAGCAAATACTCTTCTCTGAGAACTCTGCTGCCTTCCAGCTTCCAAGATTTGTATTGTCTCCACCTGAGGCCCCTTTTAGCACTGGCTGCATGCTTTGGCAAGGAGTCTCTCACTGGTTGTCTGTCCACTGCATGAAGAAACACCTTCCATCTCTACTGAGCTTGGCTCCCATCAGCTGCATTCAGTGGTGCCCAGTTCTTACTTTAAATGTGACTATGAACAGTCGGTACATATTTGTTCTGTTCAAGATTGCTGTCTTTTCCTCTGGAAACTACTTCTTTTGAAATTTGAGAGTCCTCACCTGCTGAATCTTCCTGGAACAGAAGCTTTTTTCAGTTATCCCAGCAACCTATCTTTTTCGTATCCTTAACTCATGTGTTTTCCAATATTTGTTATTTTTTAGGTGAAAGGTTAGGAATATTTTGCAACATTCACCATTCTGAACCTTCTGTCTGAAAAGTACTCAATTTATTCTTACTGCCACTTTTATGCTATGTACCGGTTTTTTCCTCCCCAGTTCTTTGCAGTTAGCAATTGACCAAAAGTAAATTTGTATCACTGGGGAACTGTGGTGCTGCTGCTGCTTTCTCTTGGATAGATTCCTGTCGAAGTTTGCAGGAGTCCCACCTCTGGTGCAAGAGCTGCTGATTCCTCCTTCCTAGTGCTGTGTGTTTGCTTTAGAGTTTCTTACTGGTAGCTGTTTCTTTGTGTCATATCAGGACCTATCCGCATCCTCCAGCTGCCTTTTGTTTGTTTTAATAAAAAGCAACAATACTTGCAGTTTCTAATTAGATCTTGTAGTCACTGGTTTCTGAAGCTTAATGCCTGCTGTGATTGCTGTGTCTTCTGTATAAATGTGGGATGCAAATACTTCTGTTGGTACATTAACCTTGAAAGAGAAAGGTCATCTGTGCTTGTGTCTGGCTTATATTTGGGAGCTGCTCCATCCAAATGGAAGTATGCTGGTGTGATAAACTGATGTGTATGTGCTTTAAAATCCCAAGCAAGATTAATTTCTAGAACAAAATATTTTGTGGATGACAGTACACATGTACTAAATGATCTACCAGATGTACTGAACCTACCCAGTGTGTGTAGGTCTTGAATTGAATGGAAATGTGATTAAAGTGAACAGTAGCAGTGTATTTGGAAGATGGCTTATGTTTCTTCATATACTCAGTTTCAGTGATGCTGAAACAATGTCAGTCTCAGCCATGCTTTGGAACTGTCATTTGATATTCTGCTAAATTTTGCTGCAAAACCACTTCTTCCTATACCATGCTTGACTTCCTAGTGTCTGACTACCAGATGCTTACACCATATTTTTCTGTGTCATGCAGTATGTCTACATAGCACAACAGTTCAGCAATCAAAAGGGAAGTATTTGGCTCTCCAGAGTTGTGATTTTTTTAAAGATTGTCAACCATCTGTAACTGATTTTGTGATCCTGAATATGTTGTTTCAAATGTAGCAATTAGTAAAAAGATAATAAGGGACAGTTGTCTGAGTCTGAAAAACACCTGAGTAATTAGCTCAGTGGAAGCTTTCTTCTCACACCAGTAAAGGTTGACTGATTCTGCGTAGACAGTTCAGCATTGTTCGGGTCTTAAGTTGACGAAGAACCATGAATCAACAAGTGATCTAGACATGGTTTGGGTTTTTTCCTGTTTTACCCTGAAGTTCACAACCATAGCCATTAGTGTCATTAGTATTATCTGTCCAACCTAGTACTTAGTGAAGGTTGGTCATCCATCCAGCCTTCTGCTGAAAGCACACAAAAGTTGCTAAAGCTTGTTCAGGTCAGAAATGACCTGTTGAGCCAAGTCTGAAAAACATCCAAGGTTGGAGATACCTCATCCTCCTTTCCTCCTGTTACTATGGTCCTTCATAAGATGATTTCTCCAAAATATGTAACGTAGCTCCTGATGGACACTGATTTTGTGAAGGGTCTGAAGTTTCTCTACTAGACAAAAAAATATTTTTCTTTGGGTGGTATTTTCTTATGATTTGAAAAAAAAAAGCAATTAAGGAAGTTGCTGTATTGGGTTTACAAAGCAGGATTTTGGTAGCGGGGGGGGCTATAGGGATGATTTCTTTGAGAAGTTACTAGAAGCTTCTTCCATGTCTCACAGAGCCAATGCCATCTGTCTCTAAGAAGCTGGTAAAGTCAGAGCCCATCAGTGACAGAGGTAGTTCTTCTGAAATAATGTATTTAAGAAGGGAAAACAACTGCTGCAGAACAGCAATAGCTGAAGAGAGAAGTGAGAGCATATGAGAGGAACAGCCCTGTAGACCCTCAGGTCAGCACAGAAGGAGGGGCAGGAGGTGCTCCAGCCTCTGGAGCTGAGATTTCCCTGCAGCTCCTGCTGCAGCCCATGATGAAGCAGCTGTGCCCCTGCAGCCCGTGAAGGTCCATGGGGATGCAGAGATTCACCTGCAGCACCTCATGCCAGACCAGGTGGATACCTGAAGGAGGCTGTGACCCTGTGGGAAGCCTGCACTGTAGCGGACTTCTGGCAGGACTTGTGGCTCCATGGAGAGAGAAGACCGCACTGGAGCAGGTTTGCTGGCAGGACCTGTGAGCCCATGGGGCATCCACACTGGAGCAGCCTGTTCCTGAAGGGAGCCCCACACTGTGGGGAGGACCCACACAGGAGCAGTTTGCAGCCTATGGATAGATCTCATGTTGGAGCTCTTAGTGAAGGGCTGCATCCCATGGGAGAGACCCCACACTGGAGGGGGGGCCCTTCTCCTGAGTAGACAGCATGTGATGAACTGACCTCAGCCCCCATTCCCTGTCCCTCTGTACTGCTGTCAGGGAGAAAATAGAGAAATCAGAAGTGAAGTTCAGCCCAGAGAGAGGGAAGTGTGGGGTAAAGGCAGTTTTTAGATTTTGTTTTTCTTTCTCATTATCCCACTCTGATTTGACTGTCAATAAACTAAAGTTGTTTCCCTGCATCACTGTATTTTGCCTATGATGGTAATGGGTGAGTGATCTCTCTCTGTCCTTACCTCAACCCAGGAACCTTTTGTTACATTTTCTCTCTGGCTAAGGAGAGGAGATAATAGTGCAGCTTTGGTGGGCTACCAGGGTCAGCCTAAATGTTCTGTTTCATATACTTAAGTTAGTTCTGTGTTGTGATATCCCTTACACTGAGTAAGTTCTCCCAATGATTGTGCTGTACTCTACAGTGTAGTATGACGTCATTAATTCATCCAGGGGTCTGCCTTACTGGAATACCTGGTCAACATATATCAGTTTTCCAGGTTGTTGCTTACAGTTGTGATCATATTTATGCAATTTCTTTTAAATTTCATAAAGCTCTGACAGGTTACTTGATGTGTACTACAGTAATTGTATTTCAGTCAGCATATGACATGGTTTCTTAAATGTATAAGGTGAGTGCTAAGTCATAATAGCAGGGAATCCTATTCAAAATAGAAGAAATTGCTCCTTGTCTATGAAATCGTCTTCTATATTTGTACTCTCAGTGTACTTTAATTATGGGCTTCTGAACAAGCTGGAACTGAGAAGAGGAAACCCGATATAACATAGAGAGGGCAAATGCCGTTGGGAAAACGTGTCTTAAAAAGTAGTTTGGTTTTGGAAACAAGTGTTACAGCAATGACTTCTCATCTGATTCCAGAGTGTGGCTGTAATGCGAGCTCATCACACCGGTACCTGGGCGTGGTCTTGTGTCAGCAGTGGTAGTCCCCAGTTCTTGGTGCTACAGTCAGTCTTAATTTTTCTCTTTCAGTTGTTGAATTTGTCATGGCAAATGGGATGTGAATAAGTAAAGTCCTGGGAAGACAGCAGAGCCTGATGAGGTTAAAGATGTGAGAAGAGGTTGAGTTTGAAGAGCGAAAGCAGGCTTTGTTTTTAGATTGTGCTTGAGGCAGCCTCTCTGGGTTTTGTAACTGAAGCTGTGCATAGTTACTGTGTAGTTGTTATAAGCCATATATCAGCTTTTTCTGTGATTTTATTTTTTTCTACTAAACTCATTCTCTGATCCAAGTCATGGTGTGACTGCTCAGAGGAGGAAGTGAGGTAGGTGCAGTTAATTAAGCCTCAAATCACTGATGGTACTAGAGAGAGATGCATGTGGAATCGTTCCATCTGACATCAGAATCTAGTTTTACTTTTTTGTCAAAACAAGCCTCTGTTCCATAAAGTATTTTGTTTACAGTTGAGATGTACTGAATGGGATTGAGGATTTAGGGGAGGAGCTTGTTGGTTGTGTGGTGGGTTATGGACTTTGGTTTGGGGTTTTTTGGGGGGAGTGTGCATTAGTTTTTTGTTTTATAGCTTGCTTATTTTTTACATTTAATGCCAATACTATTCTCAGCAATTCAATCGCATGCTTACCATTTCCTGTGGACAAATTAGTGAATTCTATATTGCCTTGTTCTGGGCAGCTTTAGTGGGTATTTGATCCACTTGTTTTGTCTGCAATAAATATATTTTAGGTTTAACTGAAGCTGATTTTACTCTCTTACCCTGTGATGCAATCAAATTACATTTTAATGAACTTGATAGTGACTGAACATAAACCTACATGTACAGGAGAAACAATGTAATTTTTTTAAGGCTTTATTGAAATGTTACTTCTAAATTCTTGACTAAAGCTTCTAAGCAGTGTTCTTTTGATACTCTTGCACTCTAGATATTAAACAGTCATTGCAAGAGTAATTGAGTAATAAGACATAATGTTTATTCTTATCTGTCTTGAATCCAGATTCTGAGTGTCTAGAAAAGGGGCCCTTTAGGTTTTTCTGTTAATCATTATGCACATCGTATCAGCTATGGTGATGCTCAACAAATATAACAATCCTTAATCTAAATATCAGAGAGCTGATTGACTGCAGTCCTCAAGAAGTTAGTTTAAAAAGTGTACCAATTTTCACTTTTTAAATTGTATTTTGACATATTTGGTTCAAAAAACACAATAAAAAAAACCCAATCCCCCTTGTGCAGGCTCCTGTAGGCATGTGATCATAATCTTCTCTTTGTGGAATTTGTATTCTTGTGCTGTTTTTAGAAGCACAGGTCCCACTGAATGGAGTAGCCTGAAAAATATGATGTAAGGTGGTCTGCTTTGGTGTCTAACTGCAAATGTCAGTCTTCTGGTCCAAATATGTGGTACATCAGTGGGGGAAAGAGGAAATAGTATAGAAAAAATTAATAATTCTTTAGGTTAGGTGGAGGGTTTGAGGGGTCATTCTTGGTGATTTTGATTTCTTCTCAGTAAATAAACCCATGCATTAATTGTAGCTTAATATGAACTTCACAAACAGCCAAAAAAAAAAAAAAAAAAGGGAAAAGGAGTTTTTAGTGAGCCGTATGGAGAGAAAGAATTAAAAAGCAGTTATGTTTGTCTGGTTTGTAAACTTATTCAAGTTTTATTGCAGCCATTTGTGTGGAGTTACCACCTTTCTTCTTCACAGAAACTGGACTAGGGTGACACAATAATTCAATAATTCTTCCAATCTCATCAATACACATATTTGTTACTTAGGAATGGCAACTAAAAATAAAAGGACAGTCCAAAAAAAAGGCATATTTTGATGCTTGATAAGTATTATGCTTTGCTGTGATCCAGTATGTGTTCTGTAGTTAATTCATTGAGGTCTGAGCTTGGTTTTATTCTAACAATATGCATAAACTTGGCTTTGCTGCAGTTACAGATTTGATGTGTGAACTGAATTCAGCTGAAATCAGCAAGGGGGGTGTGGTGGTTTTGTGGTTGGATTTTTTTCTCCTTTTTTTTTGTTTGGTTTGTGGTTTTGAGTGTTTTGTTAGGTTTTTTTTAGTTAAAAAAACTTGAACATTGAATTGAGCTGTTAGCTCACATGCTGTGTGCTGATGTGCTAGTAAAGCTGAAATAAAACTGCTGCCTTTGTATAAAATCTTTTGTTTCCTTGTAATTTATCAGAGTCCAAAACTTCTAGCTTAACTGGAAGATCTGAAATAGTGTGGGTTTTTGGAGGAGTGCTGGGAGGAAGATAACATGGATTTTTGTCACTGCATGCAAGTGTTGATTTTTGAGCCTACAAGTGCTCAACCAAATTTCAGCCTGTTCAAGACATTAACAGGATCTAAAATCTACACAAAATGAAGAATGTTGCTATAGTTAACTTTCACTGAGGGAACAGAATATTAATTTTAATTTTTTAACAGTGTAAATTTTGTGCACCTGGTATTAGAAAGTTACCATAAAAAGAAGTGTATTGAGTTGAATTAATGACTGATCTACCAGGTTTTTTTGATCCTGGAATCATTTAAGTTGGAAAGGACCTCTGAGGTTATGGAGTCCAACTGTTAGTCTGACACTACTGTGTTCACCATCCCAAAGTGCCATGTGTACATGTATTTTAAATACCTCCAGGAATGGTGACTCCACCACTTCCCTGGACAGCCTGTTCCAATGCCTGACAACTCTTTCAGGGAATAAATTTTTCCTGATACCTAACATAAATAAAACCCTGACACAACTTGAGGCCATTTCATATTGTCCTGTCACTTGTTACCTGGGAGAAGAGACTGACCCCACCTGGCTACACCCTACTTTCAGTTAGTTGTAAAGTGTGATAAGCTCGTCCCCTGAGCTTCCTTTTCTCCAGGCTAAGCACCCCCAGCTCTCTCAGCTGCTCTTCACAGGATTTATGTTCAAGACCCTTCCCCAGCTCTGTTGCCCTTCTCTGGACACGCTCCAGCCCCTCAATGTCTCTCTGGCAGGGAGGGGCCCAGAACTGAACACAGGATTTGAGGTGTGGCCTCACCAGTGCCCGGCACAGGGGGACAGTCACTGCCCTGCTCCTGCTGCCACACCATGGCTGATCCAGGCCAGGATGCCATTGGCCTTCTTGGACACCTGGGTACAGCTGGATCATGTTCAGCTGCTGTTGGCCAGCAGTCCCAGGTCTCTTCCACTGGGCAGCCTTCCCAGCCCATCCCCCCAGCCTGTAGCACTGCCTGGGGTTGTTGTAACCCAGGTGCAGGACCCAGCACTTGGCCTTGTTGAACCTCATACAATTGGCCTTGACCAACTGTATCATCAATCCAGCCAGCCTATCCAGATTGTCCTGCAGAGCCACCAGCAGATCAACATTCCCACCCAACTTGGTGTCATCTGCAAACTTGCTGAGTGGACACTTGATCTTCTAATCCACATCATCAGAAAAGACATTAAACAGGGCTGGCCCAAATACCGAGCCCTTGGGATCCCCACTTGTGACTGTGTGCCAGCTGTATGTGACTCCATTCACAGCTCCTCTCTGGATTCAGACATCCCGGCAGTTTTTAATCCAGTGAACGATGTGCCCCTGCAAGCCACAAGCAGACAGTTTTTTCCAGGAGAATACTGTGGGAAATTGTGCCAAAGGCTTTAATGAAGTCCAGGCAGATGAAATCCACAGCCTTTCTGTCATCCACTGAGGGGGCTCACCTGATCATATAAAGAGGTCAGGTTGGTCAAGCAGGACGTGCCTTTCATAAACCTGTGCTGGCTGGGCCTGATCCCCTGTTGTCCGGCACGTGCTGAGTGTTGGCACTCAGGGTGATCTGTTCCACGACCTTCCCAGCACTGAGATTAGGCTGACAGGCCTGTGCTCCCGCAGCTCCTCTGTCTCTTCTCACAGATGGGAATCATATTTGCTGACCTTTTGGCAGCTAGGACGTCACCAGTTCCCAGGGCTACTGGTGAACGGTGGAGAGTGGCTTGGTGAGCATTTCCACCACCTTCCTCAGGATTCTTGGTTGGATCCCGTTTGAACACACAGACGTGTCTGTGTGGTGTAGCAGCTTGCTGACTGTTTCTTCTTGGATTATGGGAGTTTCATTCTGCTGCTCCCCATCTCAGTCTTCTAGTTTAGGGGTGGGGTACTCTGAGAACAGCTGGTCTTATTGTTAAGAGGAGATGAGGCAATGAAGGCATTAAATACCTCAGCCTTTTTATCATCCTTTATCACTATGCTTCTCCCTGTTTCCAGTAAAGGATGGAGATTCTCCTGAGCTCTCCTTTTGCTGCTAATGCATTCATGGAATAGAAACTTTTTTTTTTGTCCTTAGCAGCAGTAATCAGTATAAGTTCTTGTTGTGCTTTGATCCTAATTTTCTCCTTGCATAACCTATGACATCTTTGTAGTCCTCATGAGTTGCCTGCTGCTTCTCCCAAAGATCACAAACTCTTCTTATTATCATTACTTCCGGCCAGATCTGTCTGTTCAGCCAGGCCAGTCTTCCTCAACAGCTTGTCTTTTTACCACATGGGGATGGCCTGTCTTCATAACTTTCATATTTCTTTCTTGAAGAACGTCCAGCCATCCTGCATTCCTTTGCCCTTTAGGATGGCCTCTCAAGTGACTTTCTCAATCAGACTCCTAAACAGGCCAAAATCTGCCTTCTGTAAGTCCATGGTGGCAGTTCTACTGATGCCACTTGTTATTTTGAGAATTAAAAACTCCATTTTGGGAGTGCTGTGACCAAGATGACCTCTGATCAGCCACCAGTCCTCTGCTCACAAACAGCTGGTCCAGGGGACGCCTTCCCTAGCTGGCTCCCTCACCAGCTCTGTATGGGAAGTCTCTTTCACAGACTCCAAGAATATCCTGGACTGTTTCCTCTCTGCTATGTTGTACTTGCAGCAGATATCTGGTAAGTCAAAGTTCCCTGTGAGAATAAGGGCCAGAGATGGTGAGAATATTTAATCTGCCTCTTCATCCTGGTTGGGTGGTCTATAACAGATTCCCTCTAGAATATCTGCCTTGTTGGCACAAAACTATTCAGTAGTAATTGATCAAAGCATGCTAAAAATAAAATGGAGGGAGAAAAAAAATTCACAAAAGCTGAGTGGTTCAGATCTAAAGTGAGGTATTGATAAATACTGTGAGATGTACTAGATCTAAGTGAGATATTTAACGCTGTAACTATTGTACTTAGCAGCACAACTTTTAAGTAGTAGGTCTGTTGCCACTCTGACTTCTCCTGGTCCAGGTAAAATCAGAACAAGTATTTTCTGTTCTCAGAAGCTTTTTGTTGTAAGTACACCTGTGGAAGCAAAAGTCTCGGATGTTCTGAAGGTCACAGAATGCAAGCTTTATTAAGAAGGGTAAATGCATAAATTTGTCATAAGTGCATCCACACCACACTCTTGTTTCTCGGTTGGATTTTTTTGTTGCTGAACATGTTGCAAGTTCTTGAAGCACACTTACAGCAAAATTGAAATGTTGAGCAAGGTTCAAATTCATACAGCACATAATGTGAGGGAGGGTTTAGAGGGAGACTGAAATAGAAAGGAACTGAAAAATGGTGCAGTATTGGCATTTCTTCATTTCTTTCTTGTGTTAAAGTTGTTCAACAGGAGCAATAAAAGAAGTAATGATTTAGCTCACTTTTAAGTAGTAATGACAGTTTGAAATTACAATTGCATGCTTATACAATACAATCTGTTATGCTCTTAAGTGGCAGAATTAGCATGCTACTGCTTTATGTCCTGCAGTAAAGTTAGGCTTGATATGGAAGTCTGAGGGGAGGGATGGGCTTTGGTTTTTGCTGCAGTTTTTTTTCTCAGAAAATACACGTGGCTGTTTTGTTCGCCGTAGGCTAAACAGGGTGATGAAGAACAGTGAGTGTCAGACCAACAGGAATTGATGTAGGGAAACAAGAAAACAAGAAACATGTAGGTACAGGTCTGCTGCTAAAGGAATTTGTCATGGTTTATTCTTGGAAGAACTGATGCTAACAAAGAATTCAAGCCTGTACCATTGTCTTCAGATATTCTACTAAACATTTAAGTTGTGAGTAAACAGTAGTATTATTCTATAAATTTTCTAAAGTTCAATCCTTTTCTAAAGTATCTTATTCCTTATGTAAATTGTTACTGCAGTTGCAGTTCATCTCAAACATCAGAATAAAAAAATGACCTTGTTCCTTGCTACACATGGGTTCCTTTTTGATTTATGACTTGTTCTTCCAGTTGACCAGCTTGGTTTAACTGCTGTGCTGTGTAAAACTAAAGTAAACTTTGAATGCTTTAATTAACTGTCGTTACTATATGAGGATAGAGCAAATAGTTTCAGTGTATGTTTCATTACAGAAAGATATATTCAACTCATCTGTGAACCTTTTATTCTCCCATATGTATATAATCAGATACACAGATCAAAATACATACAATTAGATTTTAAACAGAAGTCAGACTTGTAACACAAAAGCATGATTTAAGAAATAAGTGCCATTAAAATTCTCAGTGCTCAATACAGGACTTCAATGGCTGACACATCCTTGGAACAAAAAAGCACAGCACTGTTAAAGATTTTGTGTAAATTTAGTCAAGGGTTTTGTATAGCATGAATTTCTCTCAAAGTAGAAATTGCCAGGTATGCCTGAGATCTAAAGGTGGTAGTTCTAATTCTGGAAATTTTCATATTTGAAGTCATTACATGTGGTTTTTAGTAGTCTTTACACGGTAACTATATAACTTAGCCACTGTGACAAAATCAGAAAGAAAGAAATCTCAGTTCTGAGTTTTGCACTTTTTTTACACTTTGGTTGTAAGCTATTTTTTGTTTCTAGTAGCACTAGATATGCCATTGATGGTAATGTCACCCAGTAACTACAGGAGAGAGACAATAATTACTTCGATATCCTTTTTTAATATTTCTCTGTTTCATAATACAAGCTTTTTCATTGTAGGGTTAATTGAAGCTGATCTACAGGTTTCTCGAGGTTGGATACTGCCTTCTTCGGTGAATGATTTGGTATTAATAGTATTAAGATTGATTACCAGAAGTATAGTATTTCAACTCTTTATTCAGTCTGTTTCTATTTAGTGAGTCAATTTTAATTCCAAGATCATGTTTTGCTTTATTATGAGAAACCTTGGAAATGGAGTAATGCAGTAAGGCTTCCTCGGAAAGAAGGAGGGGAAGGGTCAAAAGGATAATATCTTAAATCAATGCTTATAGCCCGCTGTTCAGAGGCAACCAGTAGACCTCTATTGAGGGACAATTCAGCCATTTATAAAGAAGGCCTGTGTTTATTATTGGTTTGGATTTGACCTCTGATTAAGTCCATCAGTAGCTATTTTCTGGGCTAATACGTCAGCAGGGTAAAAGAAATTGGAAGTTAAGATTGCAAAAGCTCAACGTTGTGGTAGGTTTGAGTCTAAAAATAGTTACATAAATACAATTCCATTTTTTGTTTCTGTGTGTGAGTGATTTTATGTCTGTTAAATAGAGTTCTTCTATTTAAAACTTCTTAAACTTGTTTTTTTGTTACATTGATAGCCTTGGAACTCTTTTACTGGTTGCTTTTGCAAATCACAACCACAAAACTTGTTGGTTTGACTAGTTAATCAGATTTTAGACCAAATACACAAATCCAGCCTGGCTAAAAAGTGCAAGTGATGCCCTTCTAGATAGATGCACTTTCCAGCTACACCTAGGGAATTTGGAAACACTAGAGACATCTGTCACGTACTGTGACCTTCTTGATAAAGGCCATATGATGTAATCCATCAGTTTTACCGTTGACAATATGTACATTTATTCTTAACAAATAGTGGTCTGTTTAAATGTTGACTTCCAGTGAAGTCATGCAAAGACCATGCAGGAGAAACTGTTTGTGCCTGAAGTGGGGACAGGACTCTGAAATTAATTTTGCTTTTGAGAGATCAGATTGGAATATTGCATTAATTTTATTAGAGAAATAAAAAAATAATGGAAAATAGTTGGAAATAATGTTTGTAAATCTGTTTGTAATTGTTACATTAATTCTTCCCTCTGCTGAAGGTATAAACATACTATTGCTTTTAGTGCTCAAACTTTGGAGAACTGAACCTACTAAAATAGAGACCAGTTTAATTAAGGAAAGAAAAGGCACAGAGTTTGAATATTTCAGTAGAAGTGTGATTTAATATTTTAATTTCTTTTCTTGAAAATGGTCAGAGAACATGTGACAGATAAAAATGAGTCTCTGCAGTATGTTTATTGACTTGACAAGTCAATGTAATCTATCAAAACACCTTGTAAAGCAAATTTTAATTGTCGCATAGAAATTAGTTTGAAACTTCCCACCTTCTTGTGCAGTTAGACAGTCGTTTTGTTAATTAGTAACATTTAAATCAAAACCAAGTTAATTACTTCACAGCTGTTTGTGGTAGAAAGAGGCAGTGAGTGAGACCCAGTTTTCTTGACAGGGATTTCATAATATTTCCCACCCATTACTGTACTTATCTCAAACTTCAGATAAATGTGTGTCTGTAGTTCCACGGCTTCAGTAATGGCCTGTTTGCTGAAACTCTGGTTTAGAACTTCCTTTAGCATAACTTTACAAATTCGAGAGGAGGGTTATACACTGGATTGTAAGAAGAAAAGCTGCACTTCTACTGTTTTACCCAGGTTTAGTGATCAGTAAATGGAATTGAAGATAAGCATCTTATGATACTTTGGCAATGGTTGCAACTCTTTTTAAAATGTACGCTAAAAGCTCGTCTCAACTGCTTGAAAAGAAGAATGACATGTGTGCTGCTTCCTGAAAGTGAAACTGGGACTGATGTTTGTAAGGAAGTTTGGTTCTCTTGTGGTTGTGCCAGTCTGATAGGCTTGTAAAGCTTCTTTCTTCCTGAGGGAAGCAGAGGAAAACAATCATACAAAGACATGTTTTAACAGTGTCTTGCTCAGTATGGCAGTGGTTAGCCATGTTTTGAAGCTTTCTGGGAAGCAAGGGCCTGGGCATTATCCATGAGGCCAAATGATGAGAAATTTTGAGTAAATGGTGTGGGGAAATACATGCTACGTACTGAAATTATTATAAAAGTTATTACTGCCTGAGGGAACACTTCACAACAAAAGCATTAATTAAAAGCAGTATTATCCTGGCAAGACATGGAGAACAAGATCTGTCCTTATAACAGAAACATAATTGCAGCCTTGTCAAAATATCATTAGACCCTGTGGTGATTGAAAGAGCGTCTTTCCAACATGGTTTGACTTCTTGGAGTCCATTTTTTAATGCTTTAAGTAATCTGGCAGTTTTCTATCGATATCTTTTTCTTTCGATTTTTACAGTCAGGTTGAGTAATGGTGTTTTTTGTGAAGATCAGAAAAAAGTGAAAAAAGTGGGACCAGGTGCCCTTCAGCCTAAAAACCCCTTTAGATTAAAGGGAATCATATATTGTTTTTACAAAGCTGTTTTATCCTCCTGCAGCATAAACCTGATGGCTTCTTGTTATGGGAAAATTAGGAGATGCATTATAGAGGAAAGCCATGATGCTTGTTAATTTAACCCTCCAGTGTTTTAGAAGGCTGTTTTCAGCTTGGGTCAATGAAATGTGAGATATGGGAGATTATCTAAAACAGGTTTTATCAGCAGTGCTCAGCATGTCATTCATTCATGCTGTCATGTTATTCAAAAAACATTGCATGTATGTAAATATATCCTTTTAGAGGCTGTTTTTACAGTGAAGCATTGTTGTTTAAAGAGGATGATTGTTTTGGTTGTTGGTTGCTATCCTGTTGAGATACTGGCAACAAAAAGAGGGAGTTGAAATACGAATCTTCATTATATTAACTATAAAAATTTCAAAGGTAAAATCATTAAACATCAAGTCAGTACAAAAAAATGTAAGTACATGATGCCTTTTAATGTTTATCTTACAGTCTCTGTATTGTGGTAACTGTTAGGTGTGTGTAGTTGTGGTTTATAGGCATTTAGAGCAGCCAGTCATGATTGACTTAAACTCAAGTGCTCTTGTCAGTGTTGCTTGGCGATGTTATGAAGACTTCAGTTCTGCTAATTGCTTACATCTGGCAGTAGTTTGAGAGGGCATAGTTTAATTAATTTTCATCTTTATTTGTTATTTTTTCGTAAAGCTAGTCAAGAAATTTTGAGATTGAGTAGTGTTATTTCTCTAAGTTGTTTCTTTTCATCTGTTTCAGGCTGGGGTGGAGTCAGAAGGAATATTTTAAAATCAAAATAGCTTGATGGAGCCTAAGATATCAAAATTCAGCTTTCGGAAGGTGGTTATGAAAGTGATTGAACCAATTTGCTGTTTCAAATAAATGGTAATTGAATCACTTGAATTCCTAAAATTCAGCAATTACTTTGATAGTTGGTATGCAAATGTTTAAAAACTTGAGTTCCTTTTCATGGCTGAATTGCTTCATGAAACTTGTTTACTGTGCAAAACTAAGGTAGTCTGCAATCCATTCTGTCTGCAGCATTCAGGGTAAATTTTGTTTAAATTGGTTTTTAATTGTGAACTTGTCATACTTGAAAATAATTAGAAGTTCCCAAAACCTTGGGAAGTAACTTGAAAAAAATATTTTATAAGGTAGCTTAGTCAAAATCTAGTGTGATGTGAGAGCTGCTCCATGCTGACATGAACACTCTCCCAGGCTTTTTCTTCCTTAGTCCCTTTCATCTTGGGTGTCTGAAATAGCAACTTTAAGAACCCCTTGGTTCCTATGTTCTTTAGAATACTTGGACTTTCTGATGACTCAGTTTGCATATGGATATGTGAATTTCAGTGGTAGTCAATATCATACTGTGTGTATCTGTATGTGCTTGTGTATTTTGAAGTTTTCTGATTTCAGAACTGCTGAAAAAATTAAAATGTGTAAAAGCTTTCATGGTGTGGAAACTGTAGCCTGTAGGAAGAGATTAGTGTTAACAATGCAGCATTGTCTATTGAGTCAATTAAGCATGTAGGTTTAGCTAGCTTGGGAACAAGTTTCAGCATGTGACATTATAAATAGCACTCTGTCATAACAAATGTAAGCTTGGTAAGTGGGCCATAATTTCCCCTGCCACTTTACTAGGGTTTTTTAGGCAACTGTACTTACAGAGAATTTAAGTCTTTCTGATGACTGTTTTGGGGTGCTAATACTGTGTGTGCGTAGAGAGTGTTGGATCAACGTAAGGCTGATTTTCTCAAAGCATTGTCCATCTTCCTGACTTTCCTGGGCACATGGTTTTCATTTGTTTTTTCTGTTTATCCATATATAGAAATGGAACCTTGTGTCCCAATGGCTCAGAAATCACTAAGAGTATTGCTGAACCTGTCCCTCTTCTCAATATCTTGAATACACCACATAATTGTTTGATCTAGCAAAAAATAATAGTATTTAGAAGAAATAAGTATTTCTGTAAATTAACATAGCTGTTTTCTTAATAGAGCATCATCCTTCAAGCTAAAGTCAGCATCCTCTGAAGTAATAGTTTTCAAGAGGTGATCAGTCACTATCTGGTCACCTTCTAGATGTGAATTGATATTAAAATCATGGCAAACTAAAGGGTTTCTTGTCTGCAGCAAGCAGCAAGCAGGAACTGTTGTCTTTGTAGTGGATGGTGCCTTTTACATCAGGCCTGGTTTCATTGCTGCTTATGGTTTTGTTTTGTCTTCTGGATTTGGACTCAGCTTTGTACTAGAATCTTTTTTCCTTCTTTCACTCCCTCTCCTGATCCTGTTGTTTTTGGTGGAGAATTAATTCAAACTGAGTCTCCTTCAGCATGAACCTCAGATCTGATTTCTCTTTGCATTTATTAAAACAGTCAACAGAAATTCCAGTAGCTTTCAGTGTAAACTTCTAATTTCAGGTAATATTTGTAATGTACCTAAATGGGTTCCCCAGTTGGAAAGGTGAAGCTATGTAACCTCTTATGAAACAGTATTTTGCACTGTTAAATACTGCCAGCTTTGTCTTGTCTCCTTCCTACACTTCTAGAAGTCTCAAAAACTTTTGGTAGAACGTAACAAATGTAATCCCTGTTAAAAATAAAAGTGTAAAACATGTCAACATACAGTCAAAACATGTATGATTTTAGCCTTGATTTAAAGTATAGCTCTCATCAGCCTTTCCAGTAGTTGTTTAAGTCACATTTAAAAGACCAAGTTCTGAAATTGAGTGCCTTTCAGAAGGATGACATTCATCTTTGGGACAGCATAAGCTGGTGGTCTCCAGCATAGGGTGTGTATAATCCAAGTGCTGTGAAAGAAGTAAAATAGTGCTTAGTTCGTCTTTAGCACATCCTTTTCTTTCTCCTGTATCTGTATATGTTTTATAGTGTACATAATGTATTACATGTATATTATTTATAAATGTACATATATTGTGGGTGTATACTCAAAATGGTTTTACTGATAAGGTTTGTGGTAAAGAAGTTTGGAGACCACTGGTCTAAGCTACCTTGTAGCAAAGATTTTGGCATGTGTATTTTTGTTGTGTTCTTTGTCCTGCTCCCCTTTCCTACTGGAAAAACCTCTGCATTCTCTTAAAATTTTGTATTTTAAATATCAGGAACAAATATGTTTTCCTTTTTTAATAGATCAGGTTTACCTCTCTGGGTATATGTGAAGTTGTCTGGAATTGTAGTAAAGATTGCTTTGGTTTAGTTGCTCTGGTATAAAAGTCTTGGAAGTAACTTTGGAGGTCATGTGTCATACTGATGAGTCGAGACATTCATATTACTCAAGTGGTGTCTAGGTTTTGGAAGACGGGTATCCGCTAGGGAAAGCTGGAGTGTCCCTTGGAATGGAGAATGTAAACCCCCTCCCTCTGAGTTATTATAATTCTTCAATTGAGTGCTTTCAGGAAAAGATTTGGGAATGCGAATAACAATTCTTTACTAAAAATATTAAAAATACAAATGTAGTAATGCAAAAAAACAAGCAAACAAACAAAAATCCTAGAAACCTTGACAGAGTCAGGAATACGACCTGACGCCCTGTTGGTCAGGGTGTTGGAAGCAGTCCTCCTGGAGAAACAGATGTGGTTCTATTGGAGTAGAGATGATCCTGTAGAAAAAGGGTCCCATGGTGCGGAGATGGGTCCGATCTTCCTCTGGAATCCAGTGGAAAACAGGCTGTCCTGATGTTATTGAATCTCAGTTTTATCTAGATAGGAACAATTAGCTCCCCCCACTGGGAGAAGCATCTCACAGTAGGATGATGTAATGTTTTCAGTCATGTGGTGAGCCTTAATGGCCCATTACCAGAAGATATCCCCTGGAGGGAGGATGGATTGTGGGAGAGAAGAGGAACACTGCTCCACCTGGTTTTAGTAGCTGGCTCATTAACAGAAGGCATCTGCCCCCCTCGCCCCTGGAGTTACAAGAGATAAAGATAATCATCTCCCCAACTGTTTTCAAGAGATGGAATAGAATACACATTTTTGGTTCCATAACCCAAGACAAGTGGAAAACATAAAACTAAATTGTTTTGATCTTCATCCCCATTTTTGTCTATATTCTTTTTCTTTTATATTTTATGTCAATTTAAGTAATTTCTTTGTTGATTTGGAAATTATAAGCTCATTGACCTCTTGATTACATCATAAGTCATAAAAGCAAAGGAAACTGAGGTGCAAATGAGACATTTAAGCTTTTTGCCATACATGAAGCTCGTTTCAATTCAAATTTTAAGAAAGGTGTTCAGGCTGGTTTTAGTAATTTTTCTGTTGCTCATAAAAAGGCAGTAAGTCTGAACATATTTCTTCTGTACAGTTGCAGGATTGGTGTAGGACACTTGGTTCTACAACCACTCTAAGGATTCTTATATTGCTTGAGTCTTGTATCAGGGAATTACTCAGCATTTTTGTAGTGTGTTTTTGAAGGTGGTTGCCTTCCAAAACAGTCTTGGACATCCTTCGTGTATTACATACAACAGAAAGAGGCTGGTTACAGTGCATCTATTCCTTGGCCCAGTTTTGTCATTATTAAAGCCTTACAGCAATCTGAACCTTTAACATAAAAACTTACAAAACTGTAGTCCTAAACTTTAGCCTTTTCCCATGTTACAGATTTGAATGATCTTACTGCTGCTTACAGAGAGAGTTTTTGTTCATTTATTAGTGTCTACTGATGGGTTTTTTACTTTTGGATGTTTTGGACCAAAGCTTTTTCTTTCCTCTGAACTGTGGGGACTGTAAGAGCACAGAAGCTGCAGTAAGCTGATGTTGCTCCACATTTTTCAGATAACATATTTAATTCCTTAGATAGGAATGGATTAATATAATTATGAGGTAAAATACTTGTCAGAAAATGTGATGACATCAGCAGAGCCCCCTAGTGTGGTTTGGGTAGGTGGCGGCATAAGAAAGGTTTTTTTGCCCTGTATTGCCTGAGTAACAAAAGCAGGAGAAATGCCTTAATGTTATGACAGCATATACCATGGGAGGCTTCTTGTGTGCATAGCAACATCAGCCAAAAGGATAAGAATTTCTGTTCTGTACTGGGGGGGTCAAATATGTGCCTGGTAGCAAAATAGCACATTACTGACTCTTGACCCAATTCTTTCTCCTCTGGGGTTTTATTGTCGTGGCAAGTTCTAAAGTTAGGTGATGTGTTGGTGTTGCAAATGTCTCAGGTGATCTGGTATCTGTGCTTTCTGCTGGCCATCATGTTGTGTACCCAGCATTTGTATGAGAATGGAGGAAGGCTTGGATTTGGTAGGTTTTAGGTGTCCTGGACTTTGTGGCCTAGCCCTAAGGAGGCTTGAGAAGTTCGATAAAGCTTTTTGTCAGAAGTGCTATGCCTTATTATACCAGCTAGCAAAAAAAAGAGCAAGTGTTGGTGATAAAAGCTCTCCTGCAAAAGAGGAGAAAAGTAATTTGGTATTGTATTTTTGTATCTCTTTAAAAGTGTCTTCAGTAAATATTAAGGATGATCAGGTGCAGCTCTTTCCTACATATACATTTTGCTTTTTATTACAAATGACTATTGTATGGTTTTCTCCTTGCATCTATATGTAAACTTGTTGAAGTAGTTCTGGAGACCGCATGAGGTGTCTCTACTTTTGTTGCATCTTTTTACAGGCGAACAAATTCAAGTAACTGGGTCAAAATCCCACTTACACTTCTGTGCTTTTATATGAACTATAATATTCCTTCTTTAATTATGTGTCTTACTGTTTTCATCTTAGGATTCTGGCATTCTCACTATTTTGCTGCTGTGTCCCAATAGAGAGGGTTTGTTTTCCTTAATGATTTGTGAACAGAGGGAACTGGTTAATAAGAGGATTCCACCAAGGAAGAGAAAGCTGTACTATGAGCCTCTCTCTTACTAGGTACTGTTAAATCTGGAGAGTACTTAAGCAGTTTGAAATACCTAGTTAGTGGGGCTGTATGTCTTCATTATTCTGGAAGTACTTTTTACTCCTTGTAACATAATGGACTCAGAACAGTTGCAGAGGAAGGTTCAGCATCAAACACACTGGCTGAATTTTAATTGGCTTCATCTGTCCAAACATATGGGTGCTGGCACTAGAGACAGAACTTGACACCTACAGTTATATAGAGAGGAAGGAGCCTGGCTTGACTTTCAGGGTGGTAAGAAAGCTTCTTGAGCAATGCTGACAATCAAAGTTTTATATGTAAGGTGGTATGAATTGTGTCCCCAAAATACGAAGCCTCAGAAAGTTAATTCTTCAATATACAAAATTTATACTACTTTCCCCTACTTGGACCAATACTGAATCCGTTTTCGAGGATTGAAGTGGCTTAGAGCTTTGAGTGTATACACCATGGGTCAAATTTTTTATATATAAGAAAAACCTGAATAATTGTGGCTACCAGTGGATTGGTAGGTTTGAATTTATAGAAAACGGGGAGTGTATTTAATCAGCCATCTAAAACACAGGGATTGTTTTGCTGGATATCTCAAGATGTCTTCATTACTTAACTTTTGCACCTAAAAGTTAAAAAGTGTCTTTGGTGTGATACTGCTGTGGAGCTGGAGAGTGCTACAAATCTGAATCCTGATTAGTTGGCTTCATTTTAGTCTTCATCTTCAAGATGGTGTAACATGTGGGTTCCACTTGTTTAAATCTAGAGATGGAGCAAGTAAACATCTTAAACTTTTTCCAGACCAAGACAGACTACTATCTATGTATTTGTCTGCCAGAAGAAAGCAAACTTTGTGGGTTTCCCTTTGAAAGCCGAGAGGCTTGCAGGCTGAAATTTTTGAGTTTTCCAGAAAGAAATCAAATGTTTTAGAATGCCAGGTTTCTAGGCTGCTCAAACAAGTAGAACTTGTGTTTTAGAATGTGTCTCCATAGAAATTCTTTCCTCCCCCACCAAGTTCTTTCATATTTAGTTTCCATAACCAGTGCACTATTGTGAAGGAGGGGAAATGCAGGGTAACTGCAGGGAAGCCAGCCAATCACTCCAGCATCAGAGCAGACTCCAGGGCTTGTGGAGCTAACCTTTGTGACCTTCACAAGGGGCCTCTCCAAGGAGAGCCATTTTTCCTGCCTTGTAATGGTAAAGAAATAACTTGGCAACTCCTTTGATCAGCAAAGCAAAAACAAGGAGAGCAAGGAGCAAATGGGCAGCTTTGTGCACAAAACTGCTAAGTCAGTACTGGCATTCTCTGTGCTGAGAACACTGTTACCACCTTACATAGAGTATATGCACATTTCTGTAGGGTACTGGGATATTGGTTGCATGTTTAGAAAACCCCTCAGTTCAAAACTAAAGGGAAATCTTGGTTGTTACCAGTTAAGGTGAAGTAAAAGCATTTCATCTAATAATTTGGAATGTGAGAGTGAGGAAACTTTTTTATTTCTTGGAGGTCAGGATTTTCAAAAGAGGATTGCACAACACTAAAAAAATAATTCTAGCGTTGGGAAGTGATACATTTCTTGTATGCCGCTGAAATATATTTTTTACTGTAAAACTTACTGCTTTGCAGTTTTTGGTGGTTTTTTTCCATTTCTCAATTGATGCTTACAGGAAATTTCAGATGCATGCTTAAAGAAAGAACTGTAGTGTTTGCTTTGCAAGTATGTGAAGTTTTGTTTTGGCTCATACAGACTGAAAATCAAACCTGTTCTTAATATTGGGAAAATTTTATATCAGCTTTTAGCTTCTCTTCTCCGTTACGCTCTTTTACTGTTCTTCTCCCACTAATACACAAATGCCTCTGTGTCCTTCTGTTACTGTTGGTATTCTGATAAGTTGTGTTGCTTATCTCTGGTAGTTTCTGCTCATCAAATTGGGTTCATTCTCCCACCTGAGCTGAAGTGCTATGTGTTCTTTTCTCTGCCCGAGAGTAGGAGAGGGTTCATAATGTTTTTATGCAGTACTTCCTTCCACTCTGGTGAGAGTCTGCCTCCCAGATTTTAATCTCCCAGAGCTTAATCTCCAAGACCAGTATATTTCTATCCAATGGATTCAACAGTTCATTCTTTCTCAGAAAGAATTCTTCCTGTGGTTTGTAAATTTGCAGATTTTGACCTCCTTCCTTGGCTGCTTCAGCACCTCTTCATACAGATTGGCTCCTTGGAAGAAGTTGATGTTACAAGATTGCCAGTTCCCTCTGCAAGACGTTTCTTCTTTTACGCTTACAGTATTCACTTTCTTTTGATGTTTCATCCTTTCCTCTGCCACTCCCTAATTAATCATCTCCAGTATTGTGCTGAAGTGGTTCACAGTGATTTTCTTTTTTTTACATGACTGTAAATAAATAAATAAGTAAATAGTAGTTACAGAGTCAGGTAAACCATGTTTTAACATCTGCTTTTTTGAAGTGTAGTGCCCTTCAATGTTATGAAAGTATAGAAATTACTTGAGTGTCATTATCTCACAAAACAGCTACAGGTGTTCAGTAATTAAACAGTTTATTAGATCTTTGCACAGTTCTGGATAGGATGCAAATTAATTTTTAAAGGATGTGATTTATTTTAGTGAAAACTGCTCTTCAGCAGCTTTCACCTGCGGGGCATTTTTTACTCTAATATATACATATATAAGGATTTTCAGATAAGGTACTAGGTAACTTAGCACCTGATGAAGATATTCAGGAAATTGATTTGTTTGAAATCCCTCATCACAGTTGATTTTCTAAGTATATTGTAGCAGTGTGAGTCTATCAGCAGATTTGTCTTGTATGTACTGACACTGATATGGTCTCAGTGCAGTTACTGTATTTAAGGGACAAATCCCCCACTGATTGCATTGACAGAATCAGCAAAGAGCAAAGTTTGGCTGCTCTGTGAGCAGGACGAGGGTGCCCCAGGCCCTGCTCCTCCCACATGTGGGAGCAGCGTTGGCAGCAGCAGCTTCCAGTCAGCTTGGTGCATGCTCTAGCACAGAAGGTGGTATTTGGCTGCTTGGCTGATGCTTGCTCTCCTAGCAGCTGTTCCCTGTAGAAGAGTAGGAGAGTTACCAGATAGGCTGCAAGATTACAGGACTACTGCAAATTACTTAAGTAAGATTGTAATCCTGACAAGCTCAATATATCTGAGTAGTCAAGTCAGAGGTGAGAAGAAGTGTAGCACAAAGAAGTGGGACTCTGAAATACGGACAGTCAACTCCAGGCCCTGGTTGACTTTCTTTCATACTTCTTCTGCAGTATGTTCTTTGCTCTTGATATACTCTTAAATTTAGTTCTTGATACACGTGAAAATGTAAGTAGGTTTCTTGTAAAGAAGCATCTTACATTGTCAGACTTGTAACAGTCCTTTTCAGTTCTCATTTGAACATAAATGTTTTGTAACAATTTTCTGAAGGAATAGATTCCTGAATATATATATATAAAGGATAACAGGATATCAGAGAAGAGTGACCAGAATGTTTAATGTCGCAGTTTATACAACTAGTATCACAGCATCTAGGAATAGATTTATTTCTTTATGTACAGTTTATGTACTTTTGAAACGTTTTGAGATAAAGTTTAAAATTATGACCTACCTATGTAGTGATAATGAAGTGATTGCAAAATGAATTTTAAGATAACACTAAACAGTGACTGTTTGCTACTGAACTTCAAGTGATAAATTCTGGAAGGAAATTGCTGTGTAAGTACCTGGTACTATAAAGTGTTAAACCACAGCTTAGAAAGCATTAGCCAAGTAAATGTTTACTTTTTGGTTTATTCAAGCATCTTAATTCAAAACTAAGACACTTGGAGCTGAAGAGCAGAGTGATTTGTTTCCTTCTTCCATAATTCTGAATGTCACCCTGGTTGCAGCATCTGAATGTAAAAATGATGGGGGGAAAAAAAATTTGTTACGATAAGGTTTCTTTACATGGTGACTAGAAGCAATCGATTCACATTGATAAATGTTCAGACATTTTATGGGCATATCAAAGATTACTGGAACGGGGCAGACCAAAAGGATTATATAGCTTGGTGTTCAGTTTTAGCAAGCTAAATGTGGATGACTATGAAGTATAATGAATTAAAAAATATCTTGGGAGTTTCAGTCTCCTCTTGGTATATAGTTCATCTTTTGCCTTCAGGTACGGTTTACATCCTCTGATCTGAAGATTACAATCTAGAGTACTGAGTTTAAAGGGTAAGAGTGGATATTTTCTGAAGTTTGCAGTGAGTCACTGAGTGTTGTAACTGTTCATGTGCAGTTTAGGTGCCTTGCCCCAGCAGGTGTGTACCAGGTAACCTTTATACAGGCTTGCTTCCTGAGAGCTTGGCACAGAACTGGAGTCAGTACAGTTCCATTAACTGTGTTCTCTAATCTACTGCTTAAATTTCAGAAAAGCTGTGTCTTATTACTCAGCTGTTGAAATTACTGATATGTGATAGTGCACATGGGCTCTTCTGACATCAGGTCCATTATATTTTCCAAACATGGGTTATGAAACAAATATGTTTTGTCTTTGGAATTCTATGTGCTAACTACTGAATGAGCTAAACCCAAGCAAATAGACAAAACCTAGACAACCTCCAGAGCTTGCACTTAAGAGTTTTGTTTGAATTGAAAGTTTCAAAATAATTTTGGCTGCCTAGTTGATGGGCAAAAATGCTCCTGTAAGATAGTGATAAGACTTTTGGTTATAGGAAGTCTATCTTATAGAAGAGATTACAGGAACTCAGTTTGTCCAAGAGTTCAAAGTGACAATACTTGTAGAAAAAAGCTGCTTCACCCTCCAGGGGATTTCTAAAATAGTTTGTGTATTTGCAGGCAAAAATCACAAAAAGCTGGAAGCTGACAGTGATAGCTTTTGGAACTGAAAGGGAGTGGAGGAAAGGGATGAGTCATAGGGAAGTGCTGACTAAAGGTGAGCAAACACTGTAAAGGAGTTCTTGTATTAAGAACTGATCACACTTCCTAAAGGAAAGGAAGCTCTGTACTATCCAAGTGTAAAATTTGGGCTGGGGAAATCTCTATAAACTGGAGAAAGTGGGGAGGGGTGATGCTAGAAGGAAAGCTTGATTATAATGATGTTAGCCATTAAAAAACCCACACAATTGTCTTCTGAGACAGAAGTTAATAGTAATCAGTAGTATGTGACCTGTAGTCTGACCTCTTGTGTGGGTATGATGTATTCATACCTTTAGAGAGGCCTGTTACTCGTAAGCATGATTTTAAATGTTAGACATATATTTGGTGGGTATGTGGTTTTTAAAAATGGATGACAATAAGTAAATACAATGTTTTTCCCCCTCTCATGGCAGCAGCACAATCCCTTCACCATCCCCCTTCCCCAATCACAAATGCTGATTTTCATAATCAGTGGATGAAGACTGCAGGGATTATAAATTTGGGATTAATTTATCCGAAGTTAAAGTGTTAACATTAAGTGATTCAGGATTTTTTTTGAACTTCAACACTTACAAATCTGCTAAAATTTAGTGAAATTCAGAGATCTATGGTTCTTGTTTTGTGATCTGTTTTGTGTCTTAAGGGTAGGGTTGAACAATTTCTAAATAAGTACTTCACTGTGTTTATTGATAAAGCGTGGTAGTTGCTAATTTTGGCAAAGACTAAACTGCTAGTACTTTAAGAACTGTTAGTAATTTAAGTTATATGCTTTTAAATAAAATCATGTGCTTGGCACATTTTGTCATCTCTATTTGTAATTCTCTCTGTACCAAAAGATACTAAAAAAACAAATTAAATTACTGCAAATCAAATACATAAATGCTGAGGTATTGGTATTTATTTTGATGATTTAATGAAGTAAATTAAAACTTTATTCATTTCTAGGGTTTGAAAGCTAGGGTTGGTTTTGCTGATGATGATTTTATAGTCAAACTTTTTGTTTCTGTTCAATCCTGGATTTTGGTATTGCTCTGTTTCTTGCTTGAGCAGGGAGGTTGGACTGAATGACCACCAGTAATCCATTCAACCTTTCAGTTTTTGTGAATACCAAAATTCTTAATAATAATAATAAAAAGTAAATTAATATTTCCAGTTGATAACTTCTGAAACATGCAGTGAAATTTGAGTTCAAAATTAGTTTTCGTTTCCTTTGCTTATTTTACAGTGGGCCTTTGAAGACTGTTTAAACTAATGCACCTTAAACTCTTTGTGAATGGTGAAGAGAAATGTAGAACCTGAAACTTTAAAATCCTCAGGTCAAAAACAATTTTAGGTCACTTTTAAAGATAAATATAATAGCTATTATCTTTAATTGTAGTGTACATTTAAATGATAACTCTAGTAATTAAAGTAAAACACTAACTAGTTTAGTTTCTTCTCAGGCTTTTGCTCTGTATTTTCTTTGCCACTGTAGATTAAATGGATAAATAAAAATAACTTTCCAAAGCATAGCCTTCAGACAATATGGTGTATCTGGGGTCAAGAAATCTGTTGCCTCTGGTGGATTGCAGCTTGTGAAATCTGTCTTCAGGGGGTTGAAGGGTGGGGGAGGAAAAAGAATAATCTGCTGGCGAAAAACAGTATATGAGATTGCCATTGCCTAGGGGTGGCTGAGCAGATATCTTTCTAGTACTGACTCAGGCAGCAACTTGCTGCTGGAAGATTCTCTTCTTTGTTTTACTTAGCAATCTGAGTCTCTAGAGACAGGAATAATTGCCTCCTACCTCAGCAGCACGTGGTGGTTGTCTGAATTGTAAAAATAAAAATCTCTCCCTGGAACGTAAGAAGGAAACAGTCATAAGTGTCATAAGAAGGAAACAGATGACTTGGGTTTTCTTCTGATATAAAAGTGCAGCCCTGAAATGAGGGAAAAGATATTCCATAAGATGATTTGTATGACTAAAACCAAGATATCTGAACAGATGATCAACGTAAGGTGTGAAGTCTGAGCTCTGAAACATAAATTAAAAAGAGATGTCAATATCAATGATTTTAATGGCAAGAAAACCAGGTTCTCTTTGTAACAGAAAGCTGTGCCTTCATTTCCAGTAGGTCCTACCTAATGGTTCCCTAAGAGTCAGCTCATCCTGCCAAGGCCATCTGGGAGTGATCATTGTCTGAACACTCAAGCAACCAGTTGGAACTGCTCTCTGAGACTTCCTACTCAGAGCAATAAGGAAACAACCTAAAGAATCTTTTTATCTTAATATTTTGTTTTCCTTAGTGGTGGTTAGCCTGAGGGTTAATTGACAGGATTGCTAGCAACAACCCCCTTTAGATACTAAGACAGCTGGCTGTAGCAGCTTTTATTGCAGCATGCTTAGGCAAGCCTTTCTGACTTGAAACCTTCAGGCAACAAAAATAGGGTGTTTTGAGAGGGGCATAAAATTGCCTGGCTTCTCTTCATGCAAAGAAGCACTTAATTTCCCTCTTGCTTTCTTTTCTTTGTCTCCTTTTAAGAGAGAGAAATGAGATAGAATCTCAGAGATAAAAGGACACAAAAGTGATAGAGTATTCCATGGCCCATCACTTCTGAAAATCATCTGCCTTCCCTTAATAAATGTGAAGGCTAGTGTTTGTCCAGTCTTGTCTTTAGTGGTACAAAAGGCAAAATGGTTGCATCTTGAGGAGGTCTGCCTTTACTAAGCAGGAACATAGGAGAGTATCTGTAAAGTCAAACAAATATAGTAATTTTGCTTGAAATAGCAGCAGAGACAGTTCTTCCTTTAGATTTGCCTTCCTTGGTGATATATCTTTATCTCTCTTTCATTGAAAATTAAGGAGAGAAAAAAGATGAATTCTGCATATGCTGAATAACTTAGGCGTGGAAAGCAAACTTCTTAACTTTGGGGGTAGGGTTGAAAGAGAGGAAGATTTCCTTAAAAAATAACCTTTTTTTCTGCTGGGGATCTGAGAAGGGAAGTTTAAATTAATCTGGTGACACAGAATGTGATCACAGCATTTTAGGCCTTTATAGACTTTGGAAAATAATTGAACTGGTAAAAAGACTAAAACCAGGACTTCTCTTTTTTGTGGCTATAGTACTGCTATGTCTTATAGTTTTCAAAGTAGTGGAAAAAGCTCTGGAAATGAAAATGTCTTTGTACTTGTTATTTGTTATTGTAATTCAGAAAATTTTATTTGGGAAATCCACAGAGGAATCCAAGAATAATATTTTTGAGAATCAATTTAAAAACTTGTAAGCATTGTAAGATACCAGCCCTACTTTCCTAAAATGAGGTCCTTAAGTGCAGGGCAGGAAAAAGGGACAGGAGGAAAAACAATAATAAACACAGAAACAAGTATGTTATTGCTTCCATTTTTGCTTTGTCAAAAGATGGTTGTTTCAAGAGCACATTGTAATAAAAGTGGTGCTACCTTGGCAAACTTTTGAAAATCATATCATGCATTCATCTCTTTGTGTTAATCATGCATGTGTGGTCAGACTGCCTACTGCCCACGTGTCCATTTTGGCATTGCACACTCTGAAGTGAGGACCTTTCCATGAGTGCTTTCCTAAGAAGTGCAGGGCTGTTCTGCAGCTTCAAAACAGCGTGGTGTTTATACTCAGAACAGGAACCTTAGTTTTTAAGTCTTTGGGGTATGTTTTGTGCACTGTCTGCAGGCAGGCCAATGCTAATAAAGGCTGCCTTTGATTATGTTGTATTTGTTAATATTAGTATTTATATTAATTATTTATTAATATTAATATTTATTAATGTTAATATTAGTATTTAACACTAAATACTGTGTTTTGTGTGTCTGTAAAAGCTCTTTATTTTGTGTATCAGTGTCCACAGCTTCATGGGCCATACTTTCTGAAGTTTCTGGTACCTCTTAGTATCTTGCAATATTCAGCCACCTTGGGAATAAATTCCAGAGGGATTTGTAGAAGATCTTGTCTGACTAGTAATGACTGTGTGCAAAATCTGCTTCTTGACAAATTAGACTTTTGTCAGATGCATTTAAGTTTCCCTTTACTGTATTGTTCTAGTTCAGATTCAGGCCATTAATTTGCTGGAAGAATTTCTGGTGCCTAGGACTGTAATTTCATAGGATACCCTGTGTGGCTTTATTTCATACTTAGGTTAAGGAAATTGCCCTGACAGGCTCTCTTCCCGCCTGATCAACAGGATGCTTGTGCCCACCATTCTCTTACTTTTTGCTTTTGTTCTATTTCAAAGTTAATGAAATCACAGCTGTGGCACCACAGGATTGCACACTGAACTCTTACAAGACAATTTTAAGGTATGCTTTTGCAAGCTGAATGTAAGTTAGAACTGTCTATTGTCATTTCACCAGTGTGGTCTCTGGCATCTTATGCCTGTGGTGCAGTTTGGTGAGAACATGGTCAGTGGTGTAAATGGAGTAGTCTAACACAAGCTTTGTTTAGTTGATGCGTTAATGCTGCCAAGCAGAAGGAAGAATAAGGAAAAGTCGAAAATACAGCTATTTTATGTATTGGAGGAATATTCAGAAAATTGTATCAATGTTTCTATTTCTTTCAGGCAATTAGACCGTGCCTGGAGACATGACCATCCTTAAGAGATAAACAGTTACAAATTTTAGGGCCTTTTCTGATACTTTTGGGAAACAGAGTGATTAAGAAGGTCTAAGTTTTACTGCCATGTGCTTCTATATAAATTAGGCTGTAACTGTCCTGAAACCTAAGGAAATACTGGAAGTACACGACAACACAAGTGGAAGAAACATTGCTTTTCCCAGCAAGGGGTGGAATATAATCCCTCAGTAGATGAGATTTTCATTGCTCTGTAACCAGCCTTTTCTTTTACTGGATTTTATTGTATTTCTTTCTTTACAAAGCCAGTTGGAAAGTCCTTAAAGGGTTAGGGCCACTTTAAGTGTGTATCCTTGTCTAAGAATGGTGCAAATTCAGGAAAATGTTTATGGAGGACTGAACTGAGGGTAGAGATAATTGCTAACTGAGCTATCTCATCTCCCCTTCAGGCTTTTCTGTGTGCTGCTGCTATTTGGAATTGAAATTATCTCAAATAATGTATTTTAAAGTATAAATCTGTAATTTTGTTTCAGCACATGCAAAGTCAGCTATGCTCATTAAAAATGGCCCATTATATCTGAAGACTTAAGATTCAATCTGAAGACTTAAGATTCATGTTTTAATCCTTTCCAATTCTCAAAATCCCCTGAACAGGATAGAAAAGGGTGCATGCACAAAGAATGTGACACTTCCTATCCTCAGCCAAAGCTGAATCCACTCCATTGTGTGTCAATATCCTAAGAGCATCAGGAGCCATAACCCAGAAGTCTTTCCATGATACACTCCAGTTTTTGGGAGTGGTAACTTGACCAGTTCTTGTTGAGGCTCCTTATACCTCTAAACCTTCTTTTTCATCCCATTTCTAAATGCAGCTATGGCAAATTTACCTGTGGGCGTCCCCTTAACTCATCAGCCCTGTCAAACTGATCTTGGCCTTATAGCTATTGCCATTTTCTTAGGAATATGCATCCAGCTCTATTCTTGATTTAGTGGATGCTGCCACTTTCACAGCTGTCGTATGGTCACACCAACACATTAGTATTTTGCTGTAGAGCTCAGGCCTCTGCAGAAGTAGATATTCTGATTTCTTCTCTGTCTGCTAAAATGATAACTAAGTGGTATCTTGGAGGTACCCTACATTGCCTGTGCACAGGATGAGTCTGTATAAGATTTGATAAAGAAGTTAGTTGATTTTTCTTTTTTTTTTTGACAATTTATAGTAGCTTCAGGAGCAGAAATACACACTTTCTCCTGGCATCACCAGGAAAGCTAACTTTCAGTATATTCGTCAAGACCTGGCATGCTGAAACATACTGGTGAGTGCTCTAAAATAATTCTGGCATTTATGAGGAGACACTTTCTCTTTACTAGTAATTAAAATTAATAGACAAATATAAATAAAAGAGAAAACCTTTCAGAAAGTGATGCATTATGTGGATTAAAGAAACTAACTGGTTAGGAAGACAAAGGAAAAATGAAAGAGTAGAATCTGTATCTCATTCATTTAATGTAAAACAGAATCATAGGTGACATGCTTGTCAATGGAGCAGCTGACATTTGGAGTTCAATGAAAAGTTTAAATTTCACACCAAAAATAGAACATAATTAGGTTTAGTTTCATTTGTGCACTTGCTTATGTTACACGAAGACTTTCCTAGCTATCCCTAGAACAAAAAGCGTTCAATGCCATGTCAACAGCCTTGGGAGGTCTGTCATGATGTGGTCAGTGGTATGGGTTCACGTTTTGCTTTTCCTAAAATGTGATTTCCAGTGAGTTCTTAACAGTCCCAAAAATCTGAAAACCAAAATCCAAAGTTTAGTCATCTCAAGTTCACTAGAGACTAAAAATAATTTTCTCACAGACATAAAAGATAAGTCTTGTCTAGATTGTTAAAGCACAAGCATTGCATTATGGAGAGATGCTTGCATAGTTTTTTACAGTGATGCTTTTATACTTAGGAACAGCTTCTCTTTCTGTGTGTTTGAGACTAAAGTTTTGAAATGTCCTTTCATGAAGAGTCGTGTCCAAATGTACTGAGAAGTGACAGATTTTTTTTTTCTTTCATGTGTAGATCAGACCCGTTATTTTTTTTTATGTTGCAGAAATTCATACAGTATGTTCATCAGGCACTGAAGATTAAAATATCTGTTCATTCTCTTTTGCTTTTCTTCCTAACATTCCTAACATTACATTTCTATTGCACACTTCAGTAAAACAGTCTTGCATTTCTGACCTGCTTATATTAATAATGTCTGTCCTAAGAAAATCTGTTTTTGTGAAAGGGAAGTTCTAATTACAAATGATAGAGCATATATAAGGTGACTCTATGCTAATAAAGGCAGAAAGGCTGAGAAAGACATTTGATTTTCTAATGACTGGGAATTCTGTTACACAAATGAAATTCTCAGCATATGCTGGGAAGTATACCTGCCAGTGGGGACACTGTAGTTGAGAATAACAAAACTGAAGGCCTCTTAGATAAGCCTTTCTTGAAGCATTTAAGTAATTCTTTGAGTGTGTTTTTTGTGTTAGTTCATTTCTTACATGGTTTTTAACAAAACAGAACATCTCTTTTCAGTGCAGCAACTGGAGAATGAATAGGAAGGTATATTACACTTTGTATAAGGGCAGATGAGTTATTTGTTTTTAAAATGGTGTTATTTTATTAGTCTATTAGGATCCAAAGGGTTCTTAAAATGAAAGGTAATTTTTTTTCTTTTTTTGCTCTCTAGATCTCCTGCTTCTTTTTCAATGTACTTTGGAAAAAACAACACAAACAAAAACTCAAATCAAAATCTACAACACCCCTCTCCCTCAAAAAAAAAAAAGGCAAAAAAAACCCCAAAAACACAAAACAAGCCACCACAACAACAAACCCAAATCTTAAACTCTAAAATTAGATTAGAATTTGAATCTGACAAATCTTCAGGAATGTGGTAGTGTTAAATACCAGTAAAGATTTCTTTCAATTGGAAATTCTTAGAAATGCTCTTTGTGTACATAAAACAAGAACATTTTTCTTTTCTTTGAAGTTGTTCTTGTCAGAATGCAAATAATTTCTATTTGACTGTAGAACTTGAGGGTGGGTGAGGAGATGCAGCTTGTGCTTTTTGTAATGCGCAGCATTTTGAAAGTCCTTTTTGGTGGAGGATGGTGGGTGATGTGTCTTGGAACAGTCACTCTTCTTGATACTAGAACTGACGTAAGTTTGCTAACAAATGCTTAGCATGTGGTGGGTGTTTTAGCTTTGTTTTTCTAAGGCCTGTTACCACAGACCTACATTTATGGTACAGTCTGAATTGACTTCCTTAGTATATACTATGTTTGTCCAGTTTAAGAAAGTTTTGCTTCTCCGCGACGTAAATGAACAATAATAAATAGTGCCAGGTAGATGTTAGGTTTGAGAATTTATTCTGTGAAATAAAATGCCTTACATTGATTGATTATCCTAGAGATGTTGATTTAATTCCAGGAATATTTACTCAGTTTTTCTGTTCACACAGTACAGAGATGTGTTTCTCCTTCCTGAGTAGGTAGAATTTTAAGTTTTAATATAATAATACATGCTACATATAGTGGCTGATTTATGGGTTATGTTGATTTCATATAATTCACTAATGTTTTTTAATCCTTTATTTTGTGTTGACACTAGTTTCTTATTGCAGTATGGTGAAGTTCATGTCAAATAGAGGATCCTGATGGTAAGGATTGGGACAGTTGTCATGTAATTCAGCTACTATGAGAAAAAAATCTCATTAATGCAGGGAAAAATAACGTAGTGTTGATGTCAGTTTTCGTTATTTCCATTGAAACCTTTTCTGCAGTGCTGTTCAAAACAGAGGGAAAGATCTTTACCTGTGGAGAATGTCCTGTTTCAATACTTAACTTGATAATTAAAAATAGCTGGTGTTTATAGTAGGTTACCCTGGTCCACGTGCTGCAAATAGGAACAAAATAAAATCCTATATTCCTCCATATGTAGGATTTATTTAAACATTTCATCCATATAAGTGGGGGCCTGTCTACTTTCTATTCCATCAGTTGCCGAGCATTATTTGGAATTTTTTAGGAAAGAACTGATCAGTTGTGATGTGTTTCGGGTGGTTTCTTAGTATATAACATTCAAATACTCAGGATATATGGAGCAGGTAAGATACATATGAGGGCTGTGATTTGATGAAGGTTGAAGAGAAAGGTTTTGAGGGAAGGTGTAGAGGAAATTGATATCTAGGTCAAGAAGCACTGAGCTGAGTGGGATGGAAAAAAAAGTTTGCCTTATTGAACCAGTCATATGGTCAGTATGATATTAATATAATTAGCTTGCTTATTTTGAGGCTTTTCCTCCATGGCTCTTGGCTCTAAGACTGCTGATTGTAGTTCAGTTGGTCACTTAAGGAACATGCTGACTTTTCTCAAGTGAAACTGAGCTAGGGAAAAGCTGGAAGCTCCTGCTGCCTAAAATAGCTATCCTTGTTAACAACTCCATATGAATATTAACTGTACTTTGCATGGTACACTTAAGCCGTCTTGAGGAATTGATAATGCTGTCCTTGTGCTCACAATTGGAGGTGCATCTAAAACTTCTTCTTCCATAGTCCATTCATTTGTCCCATGTTCAGATATGTTTTGAAAAATGGATGAATGTTGTTTCATGCATTTCTACAGTTAACTGTAAAAATGATTCTGTAATGCAGGGAGAAAACATTTTTCCTTCTATTTCTCACTCTGCACTCAAATGGCACATAAAAACAAAGGCTATAAATTATGTGCCTTACATTTTATTAGTTCATAGTGTTACATGGATTTTTATGAGTTAAATGGAAATAGATGAATGTGTTATTATGGGTACAGTGGTGTTTTCCCAGTTTCCACTATTCCCAGAACTGAGCTGAGCAAATACAACAAATTAGAAATGTAAGGGAGGAGTAGTACGTGCTGGTACAGTAATTTAAACACACAGTCTGTGAAGCACCACAGTGCAGTGTTTTTACATCTGTATTATCTTTACCTGTTTTCATTGCTTTGCAAAACTGACCAGCAGAAAAGTGAAAAATTGTTCTCCAGCAGGAAGGTTTATGTATAGTCCAGTATATATAGGGCAGTCTTTACTATGTTGCACCATGTTTTATAAATAAATAGGCTTAAAAAAGAAATAAAGAAGTCTTGCTGTATGTGGCATATTTCTCAGTGAAGCTGAATATTTGAAAACTTAATCAACCAAAGATGCAGTGTGCTTAACAGTACCTTGTTGAAGTTTAACCCTGACCATCAGACAGTTTAATTTATTGGTTTGTTGATCAGAGGGAGGTCAGATTCATCCAAAACATAGCCCAGTACTAGCCATGGTGAAGAAAATAACCTCTACCCCAGACAAAACCAGCACATACTGCATTAAATGAGCTGTATTGGGACCCTACTACAGTGTCTGTAACTCTTTGATCTGGAATTGCTTGTGTGCATGTTTAGAGAGGGTAAATATACGTCTTAAAACCTTTTAAAAAGCCAGTTTGTGGTATGTCTGCCTTGTAACAGAAGATTAGATTAGAATCTGGTAAGTAATTTGACAGAAGAAATTATTTTGATACCTGCTGCCTCCTTTTATATTCTTCTGAATTTGTTACTTGTTGTGGTTTTGCTGAAGTATATGAAAATGGCCATTCCGTGTAATCCAGAAAGGCATAATTTTAAGGATAATTTATTTAAGGAAAGAATGCTACCAAGTTAATAATGCATTGGATTTTAATTTGTAACAGTGTTACCTGAATATGATTTTCAATTGATACCAGTTCTAAATGATTGGATAGCAAATTTTGTTGTCAGTGTTCATGTGCATTTGGAGTTGTATCTTCGTGTCACCCAGAATTTTCTTAGCCTTCTGATGTTTCATATTGGAGTCAGAGTTTCTCACTTTCCCATGCCTTTTAACATAAANCATTTCGTGTCCGACTGCATCATCTTCGTCCCCACGTACTTCTCAAAGCAGTGTTGCTTTGTGGCATCAAGATAATATTGATGCTTGTTATGAATAGACTGCATTTGTTGCTCATTAGCAAAACATGCTAATCACTCCAAAAGTAAAATAATGATTCATTACATTCTGTATTTTCATTGCATTGAATACTTCTGTGAATGACTTGCCATTTTTTTCAAAAAGAGAAATCTAGACTTCCAAAGTTTTGCAGAGGGCTGGGTGTACTTGACAGTCAGTCCCACTGTCCCCATCTTTTCACATGAAGTTGAAAGGTGGCTGCACATCCCTTTCACGTTACTGCTTTAGTGTGACTGGTTACTTTGACTACCACAAGAGATTGTTCAGGTGTCAGTGGTGAGGAGAGTAGTCTGTCCCATAATCTGAGGATGTGATCTGTGCACGGAAAGTTTGGGAAGACTGATGTTTTCATACTAGCCAGTTCATTAGCACTCCCTAGGCCCTGAATATGAACTCTTCATGCTGAGGTACTGCACTATGCTTGAGATTCCAGACACGACTGGCTTGGTTTGAAAATCTGTGAAGTCACATTTAAAAATGGCAAATAATTGATCAAAGAGAGAAGGGAACAAATGTTTGGTTCAAGGGTACAACATCTAGTTACGGTACAACAGTTTAGTTTATGGTATTCATGGTGAACTTTATCTCACCATTGCTCTAGCTCTGATTGCAGCAGTTGTTGGATGGGAAAGTGGTGGTGGCCAGGGCAAGGGTTTGAGAATCTGACATACACTGATGCTTGGAGAGAATCCAAACAGTTCTTGTTTGGTTTTGAATGTGGCTGTTGTTGGCAGGCTTAACCTTTTGTTTTTAAACTTTGTGCCAGCAGGTCATTGTTGTGAATGCATGACTGTCCTAACTCCTGCTTTGTTTTGTCTTAGTCACATTGATCAAACAACAACATGGCAAGATCCTAGGAAGGCCATGCTTTCCCAGATGAATGTTACAGCTCCCACCAGTCCTTCTGTGCAGCAGAACATCATGAACTCAGCATCAGGTAAGCAAAATTTGTATTTATAAAAAAGATCATACAAGTAAACCACAAGCTGTTGTAATTGAGGGAGAGTGGTCCTGGTTTGAAACTTTAAATTTGTTGATGCCTGATTCATCAAGCAAGAGGCTGATAGTTAAAGTAAGAGAATTTGTATGATATTTATGTTGTCAATAGAAATTACACTGTACTTATTTGATTTGTGTTTTTATTTTTTCAAATGAATGGTTCAAACTTCTAAGGAAGCAGAATTTTTGTCTATTTTCTTCTGACTAAAAAATGCTGTTAAATTGATGAAGACCAGAATTTACATTAAATTAATATCAATTTACATTAAAGCCTTTGTGCTTCACATTGTTCTGCCTCCATTTTTTCACTGACTCAACATGGTATACTGCCATTTGCTTACATTTCCTACATTTAATATGAACATATAATTTTTTCCTATCCTCCCTAAATAGATTAAGAAAATACCTTGAAAATCTTTTTTAGAAGCACAGATGTTTTGGTTTTCCTCTTGTGCTTCTATTACTTCCAAAATCCAGTATCATGGTATTATTGCTCTGGCTGGGGAAGTCTGATGTCTTTTCCTGGAATATAGAGTCGTTTTTCAGCTGGCCTGGAGTGGGGAGCCTGTCACTAGACAGCAGTAAAATGTTCTTGTCCTGCTATAGACTCTACTGTATGTTTTCAGAGCTCTCTCATCTGATTATGCAGAAGCAAGCAGATAAATTTGGTGCCATGCTTGTTTGAGTGCTTGGTCTTCCCCTTGCTTTGTCACCTCTTGTCTGTCACTGAGGCTCATGTTGTATTTATTTTCTCACAGTCTGGCTGTATTTTGTGTGTGTCTGCTGTTCCTGTACTTCCCAAGAGTTATTCTCTGGTCCTGCTTTTTGTGGTCTGTTTAGACAGCTTTGTTTCATGCTGCAATTCATGTGCTGCAGACAATACCGAAAGATTAACTGGCGTGACCAAACTGTGCTGTTCATGACTGAGTATTAGAGAGGAAGTTAATCAAACTTTTTGCTGGCTAGGCCAGGAGGCTGGATTATCCTGAAACAAATGAGTCCTGTTCAAGTTCAGGAAGTCGTGATTCACAGCAATTAAGGTCTCAGGCTCTGATGTGAAAATAAAATAGTGTGATTATTTTTCTGTAAATTTATCCTGGGAAACCTGCAGCAATAGAGGTGGCATGTTTTTGTGGGGACACACACTTCTAAAGGAGGGAGGAGGAAGGAAACAATTCCCTTGGTCTGTCCTGCCTTTTTGCTTATTTGTGCTAAAACTTGATGCTTGCTGTTTCAGTACTGACATAAATTCTGTATTTCAGGATAACTCCTCAAACTTTCTGTTGTACCAAGGACTGACACGAAAAAATATCGATAGTAAAGTAGGAGTCACTTTTTGTACTTAAAAAGAAATGAAGGGTTCTTAGCAAAAAAAAATGTACTGTTAAATTGTAACGGTGGTAACAAACTAGAAAAGAAGCTAGCAATCTGGACACAAGGATTATTTTTAAAAGAGCATGAAGAATTTACATGTAATAGCCTGATGTGTGTGAGAGAGTGACACTGCATAGGTATTGCTGTTCATGCAATAAAGAACAGTTGAAATGTGAAAGTGGGTTGTCTTGTGATTTGAGAAAGCAATTCCTTGGATACAAGTTTGTTGAACATTTATTTTTAATTTTACAGATGATACTGTGTTGAGTATCAACTGAAAATTCCGTGAAGTTTTTTTTTTCCCCAGTGCTCTGAATCTGATAAAGTGCGTGAAGGACTCAGAACTCCTGTGTATACTGAATTACACCACATATTATGTGGTGTTAGGTTTTTTTAAGCTTAAGTCAGTTGAGGTAGTATGACTTGAAACTGGCTCTTTGGATGCACTTGCTTACCCTTACTTGCTATTAAAAAAAGTCTGCTTTGAATTAAATAATACTGAACCGGCATTTGTTGGGTGTGATTCTGTTTCTGATACTTGATCTGGCAAATATTTATGTAATAACTTTAAAATATGACTGTATATTTGTTTTTACTAAAGTCTCTTATACCTGGTTTTGTTACTTCTTATTACTGAGTAGCTTATGCTTCCTGGGTAGCCTCTTGAATAATCTTTGAGAGAAATGGAAAACTCAAGTAACTATGTACCACTTCAGCACAGTGGAACTTACAGTCATGATGTTGGCACTTGGATTTAAGACTACTTAATGTTCTAATTTGGGTATTCATGCTCAAGAACTGGGAAATCAAGTTGAGACCTTTAAGACAGAAGTTTCCTGTTATGAAATATTGCTGGCAGTGAAACATCCTAGTGCATGAGAGCCTTTCATGAAAGATATTGGGAAGGAACGAGTATAAGTATTGTGACAGCTGGAGATCACTGACTTGCAAAAAAGTGTTTGAAATGCCACAAAGGAGAATATTTTCCTTTCTGTATAGACCTTGTATGGTGCTCATTAATTTTAGCCCTTGAAGTTACTGTCCAAGTTCTAGTGTACTGCCACAGGAGCCAGTAAGTCAAGTTGCTGTGCTGAAACATTAAGAGAGATTTCTGGGAGCTGTCTTGAGAGCCTTTAGAAGCTTTAACCATTTAGCCAGAATTAGAGTTCTTGACATTAGCTAGAATTAAGAACAGGAAAACAAACTGAAGATGCAGAGAGAGAAGAGAACTCTAAAAGCTGGTGTGTACATATTGGAGATAAACCTGCTGTCTTTTTGGATAAATAGGGGAAGAAGAACTCAGGAAAGATGTGTTAAGGACAAGTCAAAAGATAGTTAAATATAAAAATGGAAAAGATGTAGTTTAGTACTAGTTGTTGTTTTTAGCATGAGATTGAAATCTTTAGGTTATCTGTCTTAAGAAATTCCGTCTCTTGAGGCAGTTAAGACTGGATGAGAACCCAGGTATCTTGCTGTAAATTACATTTCTTGAAGTAAGTTAATGGACTGAACCAATTTTATCTGTTCCAGGCATGATTTTTGTGAATGAGTTATTCTGTGTGTTAGTTAGCTACATCCTTTATAGGAAGTCATCAGTATGTGAAAAGTGAGGGGGTTTTTGTCTCAGGCTTTCTTAACATGTAGTCAACTAAAATAGTTTGGGCCGTATGTATGCAGGAAGCAGCACAGTGCTCTTTTAGATGGCATTTGTTGGTTAATCTGTGAAATAGGATTGCATCTTCACTTCAGTAGTGAAGTGGAAAGGAAAGGAAACAAGCCTGTTACTTGTAAATATGCCACATGTATATAAAAATTCATTGTGACTGTTCTGATTTTTTTGCATTATGTTTCTAACCATTTTTTCCCTAAAAGAAAACAGAAAGAGCAGAGAAAAAGAACATAGTTTCTTTTATCTTGATTTAAAACAAACAAACAAAAAGATAGTAATAATGGTACATTACTCTTCTTAGGAACATCTCCTATGCATTTCCTACTGAGGTAAAGTTATGCATCTGTAAATAAACAGTGGCTGTTTCATATACAATTACAGTTGATACAAGAGAGATGGGATAATTGTATTTATATACTTCTGTTCTTCAGGTGCTTCTACTTCCTGAATCATGCTTGACAGCACTGCACACTGTGGCCTCTTCTGCTTGTGCATAGACCTTAGATAATTAGCTTTGGAGCACACTGTGTCTTTGTCCTCTTTTGTCTTCATTTTTATCTGGCAATTTTGAATTGAGTTTCCCAGTAAAAGTTTGTAGACCTAGTGTAATTCCATTGTCTCTTAAGGTAAGGCTGTAGTGGCACATTAAGTGTTGGTAAGAAAATGAACACTTGAATTGGTAACGCTCAGGGAACAGGAGGGTTATGCCAATAACTAAAACAAGTTCTAGCTCGTCTCTTAGATCCTTGCTCACTTCAGTTGCAGATCACTCCTATGTAGCCAGTCATACTACAAAATTCTGTTTTGTATACAATTAAAACTATGATCTGTTGTGGAACTCGAGTTTCTAAGTATCTGCATGACAGTAATGTCAATTTCTTTCTTCATCTGCAAAAACCACCCCTTTTTAAATAGTGTCTTTTTATAGTAATTTGACAGGATAAAGGTGTACTTTAAGTCAATTTTGTAGACTTTGAAATAATTTTTGGAAGTTTTAGAACCACAGTGACTGAAGGGAAAATGTTAGGTCTTGGAGATCAGTGTTTGTATTAGGCAAAGATGATTCTTGTTGTTGAACATAGGTATTCTAGTTCCTAGGTTGGCCATGCACATTCAGTTGGTAGATAGATACAGATGCCCTCTTATATGCATTGACCTAATGATAAAATATGGCTTTGTTTACATTTAACTTTAAAATTAAGTGTTAGGTGCTGTAGAGTCTTGCTAGATTCACTTCTAATCCCAGCACAGGTTGAATCTCTACTACATTTTTGCCTTTATTTCTCTTCCAGTTGCTTTCTGTCTGCCAGCAGCAAGCTCTGCTTTGCATTCCAGATTCCATAGCATATGATAAAGTTTAAAAAAAAAACAACTCATAAAAAGTGGAGACATGCACCAAAAGACATGCACACAGGCTTTTAAAATTACCTGTTGTTTATATGAAGTTACACCATTATATAAATATTTAGTTACAGAGGTATGGCTTATCAGTAGTTCTGTAAAGATGGCTTACATTTGGAAATTGGAATTTAAATTTTTTGGTAACTTTGTCCTTAAAAGTACCACAGTGCAGGCTGAGTTCCCCACCTAGAAGGGTTGTATCTCCCTGTGCAAATTATTTCATAGAATTCTAAACTCACAGTTGTGATAGTGTTCAGTTGTCATAGGAGGCACCAAACAGAACAAGAAGGAGACCATGTCACAGGGATATTGTTTATGCTAAATATTTACAAAATTTGGAGGAGAGACTGGAGGAGTACTTGAAAAAGATATTTTGGCACTTAATAAGCAGACAGAAACTGGCCCAAGGAATAACTTGTGATAGAACCACAGAATATCCTGATTTGGAAGGGACCTTCAAGGATCATTGAGTCCAGCTGCTGGCCCTGTGCAGGACATCCCCAAAAGCTGCACCCTATGCCTGAGAGCATTCTCCTAACACTTCTTGAGCTCTGTCAGGACTGGGGCTATGAACATGTCCCTGGGGAGCCTGTTCCAGTGCCCAGCATACTTGGAGGCCAAGTGACTATTCATAGCCTCTATACCTTTTATGTCTCTTTATGTATTCAGTGCTTTATTCAAAAGTTTATAGAGTGTGACAGTCACTAAATGGGCTACTTTCTGCAACCAGCAAGATCTGACCATCACCCCAGGCTAGATGCCTGGACTGAATGTTCTTTTGGTTAGACTCGGTATATACAACATGAGCTCCAGTAACTATGGAAATGTTAGTGAGAAGGTCTGAATTGCAGCAATATAGGACTTAGGTTTTGTGAGCTAGGTGATGTAAAGCTGAAAATTTTGTTCCTAATGAGCTTTTTGGGGGAAAATGGGCATGTAATTACAAAGGCGTTTTCCTGGGTACTCTGGGTGAATGCTCCTATTCCTCAGCATCGGTTTAGTTCTTTCCTCTGGTACTCTCCTCTAATACAATTTGTCAGGTGACCATTTAGAAAATCAGACCTGTCTTCTAGTTTCACAATTACAAAACCAAACAGGAATTACAGAAGGTAATAATTGCGATTTTTGATTTGCCTTTTCAATATGTAAGGGTGACAGCAGAAACATGAAAGCAGTTTGTTGTCCAAGGAAGAAAGCTACGTTATTAATGCCAAAAGTTTCTAGAGATAAAAGCTGTGCTTCTGCAGTCATTTATGGCACTTAGCAAGGAAGGCTTGCTGCTGTGACAGCCAGGTGAGCAGATGGACCTTTCTGTCCTGTTCCACAGCTGTGCGTTTTATTTAGAAAGGGAACCTTGCCCAGGTTTGTCTCTAGTACTAAGCTAGTACTCATCAGATCACTGAATCTCATAAGTAGCATTATTCCACCAGGTGGGATGGACTGATCAGCTCCTGGCAACCTTCTTCAAAGGCATTTTGTTCTTACTTGCTACAAAGGAACATGCTGGACCAGTACAGACTTCAGTGTTCAGCAGGACTGACACCTCAAGGCTGGTTTTGTTTTTCCTAAAGCCAAAGAGGGTTTTTCTGGCTTTGCAGTTCACAAAGAATTTCTTGCTGAGTTTCTCCAGGGGTTGTGTGGCTCAGCAGGACTCTGAGGAGAATGGTAGTGAGAAGGTCTGCCTGCATGGCTAGCATGTTGGCTCAGCAGTAAAGGAGTGGGTTTGGTTCTTCACTGGGGGGCATGTCTCTGTGCTCCTGTGCCCCAGTTTTATAAAAAAGCATCTCACTGATTAGTTGCCTGGTCTTTGGATATGATAACAAAATACAGCGTTCTTTGCAGTGGAGCTTTCATTTCTCCATCAAAGTCTTTTTGTGCAGTGAATAAGTTGGGGTTCAAGAATTATTTGCAGCATTGTCACTCTTTCTTGCCTGTTCTGTTCACTAGCTTCTGATAAAAGCTGGGGTACTCGTTACTTCTAGGCGACATTTAAAGCTTATCAGCATTAGAGGTGGGAAGAAAATATCTAGTGTTCACTGGTTTTCCTCACTTGAAAGTCTGTAGCTCTAATGATGGAGTAGTGAAGTTGTTAGAGAAGGGCTTTGTTTTCTGAGCCAAAATGAAGGTTTAAATTAGAAATGTAGTTTGCAAGGCATCTTCAAAGACCACAGTAAGAAATTCTTGTCCTGGTTATGCCTTGGGATATTACTGGAATGCAACTGAATTATTTTTTTACTCTTTTTGACATTTCTCCAAGAACATCTTTTGAGATTAAGCAAACAAATCTATCCTCCCCACCTCTTCTCCCAGCTTTAGACTGAATTCTTCAGTAGGAGCATGACTTCAGGACAAAGTTACAGTCAAGAGCTAATGTAGTTAGAAGATGGATATAGTAGACATTTATCAGATAGACACATTTTTTGGGGGTATATCTGAATTTCATGTGTGAAATAATGATGTTTGTGTATACTTAGTGTATCTTACATTATACAGAATAATCTATTAGTCCAAGTCTAACAGCCAGATGGCTTCTGCTGCTGTATTACACTGAGGAAGAGTAGAAGGACCTGAAATACACTGGCTTGCTGCTACAGCAGGTTTTGTTCTAATGTCTTTTACATTCTTAACATGTGTAGTGAATATTTTGTTGTATAGTTTGAGGATTGTAATTAAATCTAAAATAGAAAGGGAGATCTTCCTGTATCTAATTTAGATATATTTTAAAGTCCATGTCAGTATGTGTATAAAAATTCAAAACCGTGTCTTTGTAAAGCACCTGCCAGATAAGATGAGATAAATATAACTTTTTAAAACAGTTTTCAGTCTAAGCAAAGTACTTTGTACATGATCATATAGGGATGGGAATAAGGGGTTTAAGAGTTGTATAGGAATGAAAGATAGTTTCTTGAAAGCTGGTGATGGGAACATATGGGAAGCACTCCTCAGGCTCTGTGTTCAGACATCAGCTGTGAACTCCACAACATCATTGTGTGCCTCCCTTTGACCATTTCCCAGAAGTGGTTTTTCCTGTGTGTGCATTTCTGCTTGTAGAGGCATTGCACTGCTGTTCGTAGCACTGTGTCTTTGTGGCTGCTCGTGGTGTTTTCTTGGCTTTGCTTTGTCATTGCTTGTTTGCCTGCCTTGTTCTTCAGGTTTGTGTTTTTGTCTGCCTAAGTCCTGAACGCTTTCGCCGAAACTTAGGGTATGAGGTAGAGGGGAAATTAGTTTTGTCACTTCCTTTTTTAATTGTTTGTGAAAAACAGGAATATTTCAGGATCTCCTCAGTGTTAGCTTGTTGCTGCTGCTGTGTCTTAATCACTAGATGAACTTTCCTATGAGAGTAAGAATTATTCTATGCTTCTTTTTCCTGGTGCTCATGCTGGTTTCATTCTGGCAGGCTTGACTTATTGCTGGTTTTATACTAGAATGCTATAGCAAAATTATGTGTCAAAAGCCTATGAAAGGATGCAAACAAGTTGGAAAATTAAAGTCCAAATCCTAAATAAAAATGATAGAACTGTTTCCTGTTCCTTGGTTTCCCACCCAGCACTTCTTTGCCCTTAATCCCAGAAATGAGCTTGAAACTCTTCTGTTTCATGTACTGTTATATATGTAAAATGTTAAAATTTTTTTTAGCTCAATTTCAGCTGGAGCAAACAAGAGCTCGCCATCAACTCCTTCCTTCTATATTGCAGGCCCACTCCCCGATGGATGGGAACAAGCTATGACCCAGGATGGAGAAATTTACTACATAAACCATAAGAACAAGACCACATCTTGGCTAGACCCAAGGCTTGACCCACGCTTTGGTAAAAATTCATCTCAATTCAGAATTCTTGATTTGCTTCAGTTCACTCAACTTTAATTTTGCAGGCATATTTTGAAAACTTTTTATAGTACAATCAAAATATATTTTGAGTTATAGAGGCCTTATTGAAATAATTATATGGTTTTTTAAGATAAAAACTATTAGCTTATATCCTTCAGGACTGTATGTTACCCAAGTTTCTAATGCTGCGGGTTGGTATTTTGCCATATGATCCATACAGTTCCCCAAAGTGATGACATTCAGAAATTACTTACTGAGACAGCTTCAGTCAAGCTCACTCATCGCTTGAAATTAGCAAAACTTTTCCACAGAAGAATCTTTTAATTCTGAAACAAGTATTTGCTTTCCGTTGTGCTATCTTAAGAGGGCATTGTCAAGTAATAGTTCATGCTGCTTAAATACACTTGAAACATATACCAGCTTATAATTCCAGCTTGTCACAGTGATTATCATGACAAAACTGACTGTTTTAAACAATATGATGAGGAATTATTAGTTTTGTTTCTCCTACTTATTAACCTTTTTGTGGGGTAAAGATTATGTAATATTGGAAATAAAAATAGCAACTTAATGATCACAAAGTGTAGAAAGAAATGAAGATGATGAAATTCAACAAAACAGAATGTTTATGTAATTTTTTCAGTTATGTTTTTGATCTGTATGAAGAGCAGAACTGCAAACTTTTCAATAAAATATTGGCACTGATGACTATGAACAGAAATCACATATAATGTGAAGACTCTAAACTACTTTCTTAGATTGATCCAGTGGTGTATTTAATATGGCATTACAATTTCTGGTTTTTTGTAAAGCCATGACCTGTGTGTGTCAGCCTTATTAGCTTGCCCTTGATTTGTTTTCCCAATAATGTACTATTTTCAACTCATTTGGATTATAGTTATTTTTCCAGAGCCATGGAAAAACAGTAGGAGTAAAAAAAAAAAAAAAAAAAAAGATCATTGTGGTTTTCAGGCTTTACTTTTGGACTCAGTGCAGCTAAATGAAAACAGTGTGCAGATCGCTGAGTAGGTCAGGCTGAGGGGATGCAAAACCTTTGAAGCTTTACAGGGGTTGACCTAACAACAACTGTGGGCCCCTTTTGGGAGAGGCATTAACTCCATGAGTGCCATATAAAAACAGAGCTATAAAACTCAAGTCACTGTTCTGTTTTGTTTTCTGAAATGTCTGTTAGAAATTCTGCATTTTTGGTTTGTAGGCTTGAGTGCTTACTTACAGCATCCATTTACTCTTCCGGAGAGCACCAGATTGTCACACTTTGTTTGTAAACTGCTCACCAGTTTGTAGACAGGTTGAACCACTCTGCAACTTGAGCCCAAAGGTGGGGTGTCAGCTTTGGCAAATGTCCATGCTGTCTTTAACACCAGCCAGAGCTACAGACCTGTTTGCATGTTACAAGAGGAGTGTGTGGGTAATTTGCAACTTCACAATTACTTAGTATGTGAATAAGGCTGAAAAGGAAGCAGTCATTTTGAAAATTAGTGTTGCCTTTTGTAATTACGTTTACTCAGGTAATCTTGCAGAGTATCTGTTTTTCTTTACATGCATTACTTTATAATTTCCAAAGATGAACTGGAATTAAAAAGGGGTGTGGAAAATGCCTTTATGGACAGAGGTTGTGAGTGAGATGAATCTTACTTTTCACAGCTATTTTGTATTCCTGTAAATAGAGTGGTCCTCCTGTAAGGGCAAAAGCTGCTTGTCCTGTGCATACTGAAACTCCATCAAATGTTAAGGCTGTGCAGTTAAACTGAAAGAAGTTAGAAATGTCCAAAAGACTGATTAAGGGTTTCTTGCTGCATAGCTTCCCTTTTTGGGCCCACTGTGTATGTGTATCCCAGACAGGCTTGAGTACATGCCAAGGCTCTTTATTTTGTGGTCGGACTTTTAATCTGTTCCAGACCTTTTCAGTCAAAGAGCTCAAGTGTAACTGAAAGGGGCAGGAAAGGAAAAAAAAGCATGTGGGCTCTACTGATCTAGAGTGACGGCAAATAGAGACAAGCTGCTAGCTGCTGTTGAGCTTGAAGGAGTTTTCCTTGAAAACCTAAGTTGTATACAGTGTATTGTGGTTTATGTTTTTATCATTTGAGCCAAGAAAATACAAAATTATATTCCTGTTGCTTTCCTACTTGTGAACTCCTTAGTTCACTCCAGTCAAGAAGAAAAAAAAATCTGTTTGACAGTTAAATTACTGAGCCTTGCATTTATTTATCATGTGGAGATCCTTGACAAATATGTGCTGTGACCCTAAATAGCATGTGAATGACTCAGAAGTTTACCTTTCTGTGCTTAATATAGATTGAAATTTCTGTTGGTATTTTTCCCGTAAGGATGACCATACCCCTTTCTATCACTGTGCTTTAGTATAAGGGCTTGGTTTTCAATATTTTTCACTGCTAATACTTCCAGAAGCAGGATGAATTCGTTTTTATCTTGTTGAAGCTTTTGGTTATTACAGTGATGCTAATGGTGATTGAAAATGAAGGAGGAATTAATTTTTCTCTCTGCCACTTCCACCAGTCTTAAGAACCATTGAAGAAAACAAAGCTATTGAATGGTATGTGCAAACATACTCCTCTGTTCCAGTATTCAGAAGCAGAAGGTATGAAGAGTCTTTGCCTTTACTGCTTCTGAATTCCCAGCTTCCAGGGAGACAGCCTTTATACCACTGTATGTTCCTCATCTGATGCTTTGCTTTCATCTTGATTTTCTTTAGTAGGTGTGGATATAGCTCTTTTTAAAACAGTGCTTGGAATTTTCCATTATTGTGGCTAGAAAAGAGAGAGGGGAAGGAGAATCAGTTGGAAAAAACTATTTTAGGTGGACTGACTTGTCATGGGGCATTTTGGTATAGCATTCATGCTTTTAAATAGAAAATAAAAGAATGTAGTTAGTATGTATTCTTTTTCAGAGCAGGCTTTTAGAAATAATGCATCAGAAAAGAGCCTCTGTCAGAATAGCAGTGAACAGGCTGGGTCTAAAATCTGAGTGCTCCAAGTTGAAGATAAGAACTTCATTCCAAGACTGAACTCTAGCATCTTTGAAATGGGTTCAACGTCTTTGGCTACACCACTTAAGTGTCAGTGAAGACCTGTAGCTCAGACTTTCATCCTCCAAGTCTACAAATACAGTTTAAAACAGTTTCTTGTTAGGGCAATTCACAAGCTTTAATATCTAGGAAAGAACTAAATACGAAAGGAGGGTCATCTTATGCCAAGCACAGGCAGTCATAAAAGATGACATGGGATCAGAGGAGTTGGGGATGGGAGCGGGTTGGTCCTTAGGCCTGTGTCAGCAGGATTCTTGTCTAGTGGAGCATCTGGTAAAAACATGCTGTCCTACCTTCTCAGTGAGGCCTCATAGTGAGAGGCTTCAAATTGCCTTGTTTTGTTGTTGGTTTTTTTGTGGGGGTTTTTTTGGGGGGTTTTTTTTTGGTTTTTTTAATTATTATTTTATTTTATTTAGAAGAGTGGTTTTTTTTCCTTGAGGGAATTGGACTGTCAGGTTGAACTTGTCTTTTGGACGGTTTTGTCTTTTCTCCTGTTTTTCATTGGTTATTCTTCACAGATCCTACTGGATTTTTAAGCCTTTCAGATAACATAATGCATTTTCTTGATACTCAACATCTGGCTAGAAAGCAAGTCAGCTATGCATTGTGAGTGGCTCGAGTTGGTGAAGTAGAAGAGCATCTGCTTTTCCTATAAAGTCAAATTTCCTAGAACCAGTTGAAGTTTAAAATTGTTCAGCTTTTTTGCTGTAAGTTTCAAGAACTGACTTTTGTATCAAATACCATTAAAGGGATTTTAACTTCTTATTTAAGTTTGCCAGTGATACTACTTGGTTTTGAAATGCAACCTTAAATAATTTGCCCGTTGAGGGTGCTTAATATATTAAATTCAAAGATGAAGTTAAAGTGAGAAAATACTGGAAACTGGCAGTTGATTTCCATGTCTCTGCTGGTTTAAGTTTGGTGTGGAGACCTTACTACTCCAGTAGAGTAGTCAGTAGGAAGTTTCTGGAGGGATTGGAGTAAAACAAGATATTGTTTTGGTTTCCTTGTTATTTTATTCTAAACTTGGGTTTTAAAGGCTTGTAACTAGTGGTCATACCAGTGTTGCACACTCCCAGTGTCTTTCCTTCTGGTCTTTCAATTCTTGGAGCTGTGGTAATGGGGTATGAAGCAAAATATGTGACCTCAGGTTGAAATCACTGCCACAACTTTATCACTCCCACGACTTTATCACTCCCACTTAGAGATAATGTTAAAGTTCTTTGAAGTTCTGCATGAATTTTGGATGAGGGGGAAGGTAAGGCAAGACAAGTGTTTAATGTCATTACGGAAAGTGCCATAGGGGCCCTGTGTACAGTAGCTGCACATCTACATAATTAGGAAATGAAATTAAACTGATGATGACAGTATGATTATAGAGAATGCACACCAGGTTTTTCTGCTTCCTTTTTTTTCCTACTATAAAAACATTGCACCTTTGAAAAAGTGGAAAGAGCTTGTTCAGAAACACTGTAGTAAAATGTACATTTCATTGAAACATATTTATCATTTCTGTTTAAAGAAAAAGCAAGCAAATACACACAAAAAGCTTGAAAATCCATTAAAAGCTTAAGCTTCAGAGCATGTGCTAATTTTTAAGTATAAGAAATGAAAAGGTGGTATTCCATAGTGTTGCTTTCTTATTCCTTACTTGTATAGCACTTTGTTTAATATATGTTCCTTCAAATTAGTTTATAAGAGCAGATTTCAAGATGCAGATTTTTGGACAAGATAAAAACTGGAGTTCTAGATTGGAAAACTGGGGTTTGGCTTTTGTCTAGCAAAAAAACTAACACCCAAATGAACAAACAAACAAACAAAAAACCCCAAACAAAACCCCAGACCCTGTGTCTGATAGTGGTAGCATTTTAGACTTCTTAAGTTCCAGATCTGCCTTCAGTTTTTTGCACAAAAAAGCAGAGCATGAGCCGCAAATGGTTTTGATCTGCAAATGCAATGGCATATCCTCTTTACATACGCTGTAAAACAAAAGAGGATTTGACTCATCTAAAAAGATCTAGTGGTATTAGATTTTTCACTTCCCTGTCTCTGTTTCTCCAGAAGAACAGTTTCAGGAGATCACTTAGGATGGGTAAAGACTTCTGTGTTTTGGTCTGTATGTTAGAGATGTGTACAGATGAAGCAGCATCAGTTTTCAGTGAACCACTGACTTCTGTTAAAGCCTGCTGCGAATCTACAGAGGCAGATGAAATGTCACTAGTAAACATCCCTGTGTAAAAGGCAGGTGCTGCCTTATGGTAATGACAATAAATAATTATTTGTTGTGTATGATGATATCAGAAAGTGCAATCTTGGTTTGTTTGAAAGCAGGATGTATTTGTACCTCTGAACTGAACTGAGTTCACTGAAGAAATCACTAAATCTGTCCACAAGCATTGTGTCAGGATGCAGGTATCTACTTATAGGTAGAATATTTCTGGATTATTAAAGAGAGAGAAACCCACACTTTTCTTAGGAATTTATCAGGACAGTAGGTTTATGTAAGTTTATGCCTGTTTCAGGGTTTGTTTTGTTTTCAAAGGAATTTAATCCTGTTTGAGAAAGGAGATTTATTGCTAAGGATGTGTGGGTGCCAGTAAAAATAATGCATGCTTGCCGTGTTGTGCTAAACAGCTGTGATAATGAAAGGAAACTGGACTCCTAACAGGGACATTTTTTCCACCATATCCTTCTAACATAGCAGTTTGCACATCCCTGTTAATGAGTATACTGTGTTAAAAGTTGAATTGTTTCGAACATGATTCATTATCTGTAATCTAAATATATATACACACACAGTAATTATATAGTCTATATCTAATCATAGATGATCTTAAATTCAAAGACACATCAGGTTTTTTGTCTTTGAATCCAGTCGTGTTGAAATATGATGGTAGTTTCTTATATATAGAAGTTTTCTTTTGTATAGAAGTTCTTATATATAGAAATATATACAGGTTTATATTTCTTGACAGAATACTGGGGTTTTCTTACAGTAGTTTTTACTGGATTTTGTCATTTCTCTTTAATCATTTCTAATGGGCTTATGACAGAAAATAAAGAGGAAGATGTGCATATGCATATATACAGGTTTTGTTCCACTCAAATAAATTAAAGGAAACCTGCATTTAAAAAGATACCACATTATTTTATAAGAAATTGTAAAGAAGCTTGTCTTTTGGTTAGTTAGCCCAGGAAGTATTATGTGGTGATTAAACAGTGAAACTGTTCACAGCTAATGGCCTTATGTAGACTCTTCGTTGATTAAACTTTGTGGACTAGCTTTCATCAAATATATTTTGCCAGAGAATCAGTGGACAGACATGTGGGGCCTTGGTGAGCTCAGATTGCTGCACTTACTGTAGTCTTCAATGTTTCATACATAGAATCGAAATTTAAATAACATTAGTTCAGGTTTCTTCTCATAATCTGTCCAGTGCAGTGTGTCTCAGATAGTTCTGAAGTACTAATTCTTATGGTGTCAGTTCTGTAAGTCAAGTAATTTAAAACTGGTATAGCCTTCCAAAATTAAAAATTATTTCTTTTTAAAAACTGAAAAAGTGTTATGTAAGGAGCTTAAAGAGACTTTTAGTAATAACCCATTATTTAAAAAGTTTTGGTTTTTTATATGTGTGCACTGAGCAGAAGTTCCTAAAAGCCACTTATTTAACTTACTGCTGAATATCATTTATATTTGCTTTTCTGGCTGGCCAGAATATTTTAGTTTTTCTGAAAATGGTATATATTGAGTGAAAGTGCTTTATAAATCCTGCTGTTCACTGCTGTGGGGGGAAAAGACCTGACACAGCATTTTACTCTGGTTTAGTTACCAATGATTCAAGAGTTTGTCTGTACATGCTGTAGAGTCTTAATGTGCTCAAGTCAGTCTGGCTATTGCACATCTACATTTGATGGTACAGAAAGACTTCAAGAACAATGGCAGATTTATCAAAGAAAAAGGAATTTATATTGTTTTAACCAGAAGGTACGATAGTGGTAGTAAAACAAAAAGAAAAATATTAATTTAATTTGAATGAAACTAGTTGATAAATGCAGAATAACCAATCTGTAGTTTGGATATGATTCTGTAATAGTATTTTTATTGGATATCTTGCTTTAACCAAAAGTTCAGCTCAGGAGTCTGTGATTATTTGTTTGCTTAAGACACTAAGATTTGTTTGTACACTTAAAGCAGCAAAATGAGCCCAGAGAACAGGCAATTTGTGGTTTCCCCCATACTCTGAGATCCAGGACTAATCAGAGACTGAAAGCAATGGAATATTTTATTGTGCTAATTTTTAGGTTGTTTTGTAACAGCAGCATTATGAAACTGTGACTGGGATTTCCTTAGAGTAATGTAGCAGTACATTATAAAGAATACAATCCAGAAACATGACTTACATCCTGATTAAACAACAAATTGTTGTACCAAGTCTTTCTTAAAAAGCCCCTTGAAACAATGCTTTTATTACTTCCGAGATGCTTTCAAATCCTGCTGGTATTTTTTTTTCCCCACAGCTTTTTTAAATGTAATCAAAGAGGATTTTTGCCTTTGTTGAACTGTTGCAAACTAGCACCAGGTAAAAACCTGACTATAGCCAAGAAGGATGCACAATAGCTGTCTAGTTTCAAAATGAAGCGAAGGAGACAAGTTCTTTTTTTTTAGTTCCCCTAGTGAAAGCATTGATTCTTATTAATAAGGACAGTCAGCTATAGTATGCACACATCCTGAGCTTTTTTGTTGTTGTTTGTTCAACTAAATAATGTCTTCGAATTTGCAGATCAAAATTAGGTTAACTTTGAAGGGTGAAATTATATGGAAGAAAGAAACAACATCAAGCATTCGTCTGTGTCTGCTAATCATTAAGGGTGCAATCTCTGCATGTAATTGTGCATAGGGGAGAGGTGCTGTGTTACTGCAGACTGTCACTGCCCTGGGACTTGGGATTTTCAACTGACAGAGGATCTTGGGAGAGAAAATTAGCCTTTTATGTTTGAGTTAAAAATTTGTTGGTCTTTTCTCTAGCACCAATAGCTGATAATTGTTTCTCTCTCTTGGTTTTGGGTTTGGTTTTTTTTTTGTTGTTTTTGGTTGTTTGGTTTTTGTCATTTATGTAGGCAGCAGTCTAAACTTTTTTCAGGAATTATTAAGTATTGTCTGGTACAGTACAGAGGCATTTCTGCTCTTGACAGTAGAACATTTAATGTGTAGCATTTGAAGACCAGTAATTTTCTCAAAAACGTATTGCAGCAATTGTAATTGACTATATTCTGCAGATTGTGAAGCCATATTTTAGGATGAGATCTTTTTTATTGTCTTAAGTTGCCCATGATTTTTAACTTGTCTGCCCCTCCTCCTCCGTCAAATCCCCCTCTTCTGGAAACAAAGACTTGTTTGTTCCTGCTCTGCCTGTGAGGTCTTTGCAGCCTTCACTGTGTGGGTGCAGAGCCCCTTATTTAAATGCTTTCCATAGCCATGGAAGGTAAGGAGCAGGATGCATTAGAAACTGGTAAGTCCTAGCTAACAGATAAAATGAAGCTCTTTGCCTTTGAATTCGAAGTACTTGAAAAAAACTGTGCATGTCAGGATCGTTACAAATGCATGAGGTGTAGGAAGAAAACCAAACTGCCATCAGAGATCACATTAATAAGCATGTTCTTCAGAGTGCAGATTTCTGCAGTTGTGCCCCGGTAAGTAATGGGGAATAGGAATGTAAAAAGAAAAAAAAACTCACTCAAAAAACATGCAAGCAAAAAAACCTCAATCCCAAAGCAACAACAAAATGCTTTAAAACCCTCTGTTTTTTTCCTGTCACTTGAAACAAGATGTGTTTCCTCCCCTTTTTTTGCAAAATACTGTGTTGGAAATTATCATTACATCCTTCTTTGAGTTTCCTTTGAAGATAGCACACTTGTGTAATCACCAAGGTGTATGAAAATCATTGATACCATTGAGGTTTTTTCTCTGGTTCTTCAGTTGGATATGTTAAGTCAGTAAAATTCAGTTGGCAGCATCTTCTTCTAATATCCTAACTTTTGGTTTCATTTCATGGTTAAAAAGAATTTGCTCGTATAAAAACATCTCTATGATCTGTTCTGTGGATAGTTTAAAATCTTATGAATATGAAGTCTTTTGCACTTTCATTCTTGAAAAAATAAAATGCTAAGAAACATCCTTTCAATGGATGTGTGAATAATAATAATAATAATAATTTAGAAACTGGAATGTTAAATTCAGTTTCTGAAGTTACCAATTCATATCATTAAATTATCCCCTAATATTTTAATTTTAACTATACACCAAAGTCTCAATATCTTATTATATTCCTGGTTTAGATATGCTTTTAGTTAGAAATACTCCTTTCAAAATGGACATTAGAAGACATTTTGGGGATCTAGGATAAGGGAATAAAGTGAAAAAAAATCAGGGAAACGTGATTTCTTTCTTAAAGTTAAAATGGCAAAGTCAGTAGATGAGAAGAATGGAGCAAACAGTGGTCAGAGAGAACAGGAATAACACAAGCAGCTGTCAGAAAGACACACATATATAAAAGAAAAAGAGCAGAAAGTAGCAAGTAGAGAAGGAAATACAAAGCTGCCAATTTGTGGAAAAGAGATACTTGTATGGTGCATGCAGGAAAAACAAATTCATAACATGTTGAAGGAATGTTAGTGATATTGCGCTGAAGTGTTTAACTAAGGTTAGACACGGTTAAATTTTTATGAGGTTATCTGTAACATGACTTGGCTGTGAACTTCATTGAGGTAGGACTCTGAAACCATGAATATGTAATTGAGGACTAGACTATAAAGGGAGCCTTTTTAACCAAAAGAAAATTGACATTTTTCAGCTTTGGGTACTCAAATTTTACAAGCTTGTTTGCTTAGATGTGCTCATTTCAGGTGATTGTAATTTTGTAATTTTCTCCCTCTTGACTTTACCTTGTAATTGACCTTCCATCTTAGTTAATAGCAGGGTTTGGATCCTGGAACTTCTGAGTAGCCTAGACTTTGGATAGGGTTGCAGAATTAACTAAGTGCAGGAGAAGGCTGTTTTCTGTTGTCCTCCACTACCCCATTCATTTCTGCTTATAAGGTGAAAGACAGTAAGCTATATAGAGCAAAAGGCTTGGTCCTGGTTCCACATTTGAAGAGAGAGAAAGGAGATCTGTTCCATACTCCAGCAGTGTCATGTCTAGCTTGTCTAAAACTGCTAGACAGGCTGCCTTGCTTTTTGCGTTGCTTTCTCTAGCTTCAACTTTGCTTCAGCTTTGGTAAATAAGGATTGTCTAATTGCTGTCAAGCTTCCAGCACATACCGCCCAGTGGACCTCCTGGTGCTTGTAGTTAAATGTTCACTGCCCACATCCTTACAGGACTGCTGTTAGAACTTTTGCTTAACAGTTTCTAGTGTCTTGGGGCCAATCTTCCTGTCACTGGCCCAGAGACCAGAGCTCTTGTGGCAAAGCTGGCTAATTGGCTCAATGTGGTCACCTTCTGTCCTGAAGTTCAATTCTGATGGTGAAGCAGTACTGGGTGTCTTGTAACATCAACTGCTTGATTTTAGGCTTTGATCCACAGGGATGTCATTTTCCCACTTTTTTTTTTTCATGCTGGGTCAGGATGAGACTTGTAGGTTGAAGCTGAACTGCAGCCCTAGTTGTTTCTGCTTGATACAGTTTCTATTCCTACTTCACTGCTTCACTTACCTTACAGGAACTTTTATAATATTAGGAATCACATGTATGGAGCTCTTTAACAAGTAACTGCATTAAATACTGTTTCAAATTACTTGATAGCATTTTACTGACTATTTGACAGCATTTTATGTTGACTGGACTCAGGAAAATATGACCCTTCTACCCATTAGACTGTTGAGCCTGTGCTGGACCAGGGGATTAGTTAAAAGGGTTGACTGCACAGTTGGGTCTCTAAGTGGTTTATGTGTTGGCTTTCTTGGAACAAAACAACAGCACTACTGTACCTCAAATTGAACACTTAAAAGACAGTGGAGACTGAAGGGCTTTTCAGTGAAAAGATGATAGATTTTTTATGAGAGAATTCTCCTTTCTTATGGTAGTTACAAATGTTAGTGTTCCAGGAATCTTCTATATGATGAAAACATTAATTCAAACGAATTCTACAGATATTTTTTTTTTTTTTTTGCTCCACTTCACCCTGTCATCCTAAAAGAAGCTCTCTCCTTTTTTTTTCTTAGTTTGTGTAAACCATAATCCTCATTCCCAGGAAAAAAAAAATTGCCTGCTATTCTCCCATCACTGCTTCAGCAAATGCATTCTGCAGAATACTGTGACTGTTAACAGATTCAGTCCATTACAGAGAACACGATGGAGAGCTTTTTCCAAACAGTCAGCCTTTCCCACCCTTTCTGTCACTCTGGGAACTCCAGTGTCTCTGTTGACTTTAACCATATTGGTGTCATGTGAGGGAGAAATCAGGCCTGTCAAATAGATGCATCCCAGTCATGTGTTATTTCATAAAATAAAATTGTCTTAGGCCTTGCTTTTATAGGGGAAGATGAGTTCTCATTGTGCATTATGTTTACAAGGTTACATTTTTTGTTCTCCACTCCCCAGGAAAAATGCAATGCATAGTTCTGAGGGGTAAAAGAAAATTAAGCACTAGCAAAATGTTTCCTATGTTGATGTCAGTATTTATGGCTGTAATATATATCTGCCATTTATGAACTACCTCTAATTTTGCCTGGCAAGAAGCTCTAAATGAAGTCTCTAACACTAAAATCTTGATGTGACAAGGATGTGAATGCAAGATTGTGTGACCTTGCACCACAGTGGGTACCTTTAATTGTTTTCGATAAAAGTGAAATGATCCATTTTGTCATTCTGTGTGTTCTCAAGTTAAATGAACCTAAAATTTCACATGAATCAAACAAGTTATTTACTATTTGTGTCAGCAGTGCGAATAGTTTATTAGAAAGAAGAGAGATTCTTCTAATTCAACTTGAAATATTTTACTACCGCTTTTGAATTTTTCACTAGTTAGCACATTAAACTCTTTTCAGGAGCTTTTAGAACAGGTACATAGTCTTAACCATGAGACTGTTGCGTTAATTTTACACACATTGATTGCTCACATGTGAGCATACATTTCACACTCTGAACATCAGTGTAACTGCATGCTTTGTACTGTCATGCCTTGTAATTTTGTAGATTTTTTTAATATATACTTTTCATGGATAATACCTTCCTTGCATGTATTCGTTTGAATTTATTTTTTAAATGTTTATTGTTTTGGTTCCTTAGCCATGAATCAGCGAATCAGCCAAAGTGCTCCAGTCAAACAGCCACCTCCTCTGGCTCCTCAGAGTCCCCAGGGTGGTGTGATGGGAGGGAGTAGCTCCAACCAGCAACAACAGATGAGACTTCAGCAGCTACAGATGGAGAAGGAAAGGCTGAGACTGAAGCATCAAGAACTGCTTCGGCAGGTGAGGCCACAGGTTAGACACTTACTTCCACTATTTCTTTTGTATGTTATGTTTTGATGTTTCTAAGTTGATGTTCCAGTGAATTTTGAAGATCAGAGACTGTACAAAAAGCTTTGAGATCTAAAAAGTTCTGAATCCATTCTCTTACTGGTATCAGCTTGGTGGTGAAAGATTTTTTAGACTGAAGGATTTTGCTTTCCTCCCTCATTCCTCCCTCTAACAAAACTCTTGAAGAGCAGGCTTCATAAACTATGAGGATGACAAGATGGATTGTTGATGTGATTGGATATTCCTCCTGAGAATGTATTTCATATTCATTGAGTTCCAGGTCATGCAAAAAGTTGATTCCCACAGCTACTTTAGTTCTCCCTTTTAAGTGGAGGAAAGTCTTCATTTTTAGAACCTGTTGCAGTCTGTAGGGTTTTGAAGTATTTTTAAATTTTATATAAGATACATCGAGGAGATGTCTTGTTGCCAAAATCTTACCTGTTCAACAGTGGAGTGAGCATGGAACAACTGAATAACCTGTGCTGCATTTTGAACCTGTGGTTTTCTTACGCTGAAGAATTTCGAACTTCATAATAAGGCTTCAAGCTATGCCTTTCAGTATTTTCTACTGTATGGATATGGCTGTAGCAAAAGTGTAGGGCTGGACTTTGCAATCTCTGGATTGGAATTCGGGCTTGATCTCCTTTTGACTCTAAGCCTTCTGCTTCAGTTGTTCAGTCTGAATGTTTTAAGAGTTACTACCATCTGTGCTAGATACTTAAGATATGTCTTTGGGTTTTTGACACTGCCAGAAAAAACACTAATCTTTTCTTTGAGGAAAACCTTCTAAAATCCTTCTCTTTTCACTTTGGGTGATGGGCCTTGTATCAGAAGAGGATAATATCTTAATGTCCTCAAGACAGCTTTTCTCTTTCTTCATCACCTGCAGTATTCTGTCCTGGAATCTGACTCTTAATATCCCCTTTGTAGTCAAGGTCTGTTTTGTAGGAATCTTCAGCATCTCTTGGTGTAAGATGGGTCATCTTTACAGCCATTACTTTTTATAGTACTCTAGGTAAGAATACATTGCTAAGGTGGCATCAGGACTTTCTCTCCGCTTAAGCACCTGGGCTTCTGCTGTTCCTGCTTTGCAATTAATCCACAAACAGACATTTTACCCTGTGCTAGCATGCTTCTAGGTAGGCCTTCTAATTGTCTTCTTGCCTCAGTTGTCATTGAGAACCTGACTAACTTTGGAGCAGGTGACAACCACTTCTCTTCATGTTGTTCTCTTTAGTCATTAAGCTTATCTGTCAAATACGCATCCTTGGTAAATCTGTGAGTTTTGTTTCACCCGTGTCATGATTTTCACAGTTTCTTAACTCCCTTATCCTGTCTCATCTGGCCTGTCTCGGGGGCTTGATACTACAAGATAGTGTTTATAAGACAGCCTGCATAGGTAAACCATGCAGCTAAAGTAATTTTTATCCATCTTATTTTTACTCTTAGGCATTGCGGAATATCAATCCCAGCACAGCAAATTCTCCAAAACATCAGGTAGGCTCTTAACTGATGTTTCAGCATAATTAGAAAAATAAAAGCATTAAAATAGGCTAGCAGGAAACTTCTTGCTACGTGAAAACATTGTGAAAAAGGAAAAAGCAAACAAAAAACCAAGCTCTGCCATGCACACTTTTGAATCAGTTTTTTGGTCACAGCCCTAACACTGTTTTTAGGAGTGCTGCATTACCACAACTTTATATCAATATTTAAGAGCAAACAAGGAATTCATTGCACATTTTTTACGTTGAAAACAACCTTCTTGTTTAACATTCTTGAGGATACTGCTGTTCCAGTCCTGATGTCATCAAGATGTTTATTTAAAGCAAACTATCTAAGGTGGTAGTTGGTGACTTTTGAGTACTGTTCATATGAATGTTCTTATCAGTTTGTTTAAGCAAGTATGATCTTAGAGAAGGATATCTGTTATCAGTTAATGAACAGTCACTTGAAATAGTTATGATTTTTAAGCATGCATAGTATAACAGAATTACTTAATAGATTAAACTAACAAAATAATTGCTATGCAGATATAATTTTTCCATTTTGACATTTAACTGGCTCTTGTACTAATACTTTTTCTGTATATGAGGCAACAGTTATGGAAAGCCTTTCAAGCTCAGACCAAAATAAAATTGTTCAAAGTGTGAAGCATAATGAACAGTTTAGTGTGGTCTTCTTTGAGTCGCTAAAGAAGTTGAATATAGAATGAATCTCTGGAAGGGTGGATTTATGGATATATTCAGAGAACTTCATGTTTACTATTGCTAACAGTTTTTTAATCTACCAGTTCTTAGTTCAATATTTATATTGGCTTGTACTGTACTTTGTTTTTTAAGAAAAAAACTCTGTATGCACTAGGCAAGAAAAACAGAATAAAAGAAAGTATCCTCTGTTTGGAAGCCATGAGAACTGGTGTACTGTTCCATTCTGAAGAGTACCACAAAACTTGTATGTTACTAGTTCTGAGAAATAGGAACCTCAGACCTTAGTGCTGACACCCTGGAAAAAAACTTCCTTGTTTGGTAACACCAAGAGCAGCTCTTAAACAGACGCATTTTAATCAAGATGTAATAATTTGATTAATTTACAAAGCATTAGCCACATAATGATTTTATCAATCAATATTAGATCATATTGAGGAGAAAAAAAAGTCCTGAAGTATTCGAGAGAATAAATAAAGGAGGACTCCTCCACACTGGTTGAAAACTCCTTATCTTCTGTCATAATTAGGTCATTCATAGGGGATGTTTTTCTTACAGAATGCCAGAAATGTATTCTGTTTTCTTCTATGTCTGAAGCCCTGTCATACCATTGTTCACTCTTCCACTAATTTCTTCCTGTTGCCAACTCAAAAAAATACAGGACATGGAGAAGTTTGTCATCAATTTCATACTTAACTCTGTAAGATGAGGTTTTTGGAACTTCTTGAAATTATGGCTTTAAATCCTAAAAAACTGCAAAACCTCAAAGGGACTATACTGCTGATTCATTAAATACATGTGTAGTGGTCACTCTGCTTTATTTGGAGTGGGAACTGATGAAAGGATTCATACAAAAATCAGTATTCCATCTATATTTGAACTTGCTTCCTACCAGATCTCCTACCTGGGATCAGTTTTATTAATCTGCACTTGCTAATGAGTCAAGGTGTGTGTGAGTGATCTGTCAGAACAATGGGCAGTCATGTCACCTTTAAAGTTCTCTAACACTAGATTATTCATGTTGCACCATCTAAATGTATTTTTTGTGTTTTCATATCACCTCAGTAATGTAACGAGCAGCCAGCCACATGTGGAAGAAACTGCTTAGAGAACTGGCTTCTGGGTTCTGGTTCTCTAAATGCTTCTTGAGACCTTGTACTGTAGAGGCAAATGTAGTCTGTCTTGTCTGGTGATGCTGCTACTGAAGTCCTAACCTGTACATCTCTTTAGATCACAGCTGAGCTAGTGAATCTGGAAAATGTATAGAAAGAATAAAAATTTCTTTGTTCAACTTCTTTCTGACAGGTCTTTCTATCTTTTTGAATAAAATTAATGAAGTTTGGAGGAATTTTTGGCTTTCCTGATGGTAAAGCTGTGCTTGGTGGCAGAGTAATTGCTTCTCTTGCTAAATTTTAGATGTTCTTTTAAGGAATACTAAAAATTAAATCTTCCTATGTTCAGTGCTCTTAGTTCTGGGAAGAGTTAAGTCTGTTTTAGAGAGGGATTCACAAGGTCTTTTGCTGGTAAAGAAATTATGTAACACCGGCATTCTTGACACGTCTCTGATGGAATCTCTTGTACAGATGGATTAAAAACGTCTCAGAAACGTTCCTCAAATTTTACCTGGATCTCTGAGCTTTTCATGTCACACAGTGAGTGGGTTAGAAGGGACTGGTGGAGGGCATCTAGCCCAACATCTTGATCCCTCTTGATATTTTTCTCCATGTAGCTTGGATACAGTACCATGGTTGTATTGATACCTACAGGTTTTTCTGGTATTGGGTAACCGTAGTGTCCCTGCCAGGTTTTTGTTCTCTCTGCCATGATACTGTAGTATCCTGTGGTGACACTAACACTCCTATGGAAGGCTTAGCACTTTCTGGAAGGAGTAAATAATTGCTCATTTTTATAGCAAGCACTTCAAGAGACTCTTCTTGCCTGAATGAAGATGTATTTTACTGAAATTCTAAAAATGTCAAAGGTACCTGTAGCAAAAATTACAACTTTCAGACTTAGTGTATCAGCAAGAACTCTTGATACATGCAGGAAATTTAAAAACACCAATCATCTGTTCAGTTAGTTGTGCTCATCATCAGTTATTTGTGAAACCTTAAAGATGGCTATCTGTCATAGTAAAGAGATTGAATGACTTGACTTTCCCTCCATGCCCACTAGCTCTCTTTCCATTTTCCTTCAGTTACTGTCTAGTTGTCAAGAATTTTGGATGTAGAGCAGATGTCAGTCAAGTTGTGTATGTCACAAAATTGAACAGATGCTAAGTAACAGATTTCTTCCCTTGCAGTGTGCTGTGGGAAGAAATAAAGGCTAATAATGTCGAGGTATTTATGGCATTATTCTTGGATGTTGTGCAGACTATTTTCTTGTGCTGAGAATGGAAGATTTTTTATTTATCTGCTGCTAATACTGGAGTGTTTGCTAGCAAGATCAGCATACTACACATTTATGAGACAAGTTCCTCTGTATACGCTTGCTCATTCTGTATCTGCTACTTGTTTTTAGCTTGTTTCTTAGCTTTACAGATCAACAAAGTAATTGTATTGCTTGCTCATGTCTGTAGATCTTTATGGATAAATACCTTGTTTAAAAGTCTGCATAATGAATCAGAACTGCATTCACTGGCAGTGCTGGTTGTCCTGATTGAAGCAGTGAATGGTGTCTTTCCAGCTTAGTCTTCTCAAATTGCCCAACTCCTCATTGCTGAGTTCATTTGCCTTCCCTGTTTCTTTTGGATATGTGCTGTAACTTTGTGGCCCTCACAAGAATGCAAACACTTAGTCCGAAGAAGCAACTGGGGCTGTAAGTCTGCCCACAAGTGTTGTGGTCTTCTCTTTCCCCTGCAACTTCTCTCCCATCCCAGAAAAACCTGTGGATCATTTGAAAGTCCACGTGGTTGGATTGCTGGGGGCAGAAACAATTCACACTTTTAAAGTAAATTTGCAAAACCAATTATCAGGATGTATCAAGTCAAATTGAATAGCATATCACAGGTTTAATACAGTAAGAATATAAGTGAGTTGCACAAGTCATCTGCCTTTCCTCAAAAGCCAGTGAATGTAAAAATGCTCTGAAGAGAGTAGTTTTATAAAATTAATTTGGACATGGTGTGAATGACCTGTAACTTCATGTAAAACTTAATCTGTATGGAATTACGAAAAAAAACCACTGTGGATGAGGTCAGCCAGATAAATTACACAGTGCTGACCTTATTTTTAAAAATTTTTAAGGAGATGACAGATCATTTTTGTCTCTATGTAATAACCAAAATTCAGCTTTTGTGCTAATAATAGGAATACTAAGCTTTTCTTTTCCCAGAGATACTTAGAACAAGTTTGACATACTTAAAAAATAGGATGAGATCAAGTCATAGAAATCTAAGCTGGGATTTTGTCATAGTTTTATTTTTGCCTCCAGACTTTAAATGCTTCTAATAAAGCATATCTTTTAAAGCATGAGTTGAAAGCCTAGAGTTCATGTTGCTCTGTTTGGAGCTGGGAGAGACTTGGACACTCCCATGCATTTTTTTAAGTATAGAAAATATACAACTTTTATTGCAAAATAGGTTTATAAGGAACAAGAAATGAAAAGACTGTTCTTCAAGCAACACAATGGTAGCTTCCATTTTATACACCTTTTAGGAAAAATAGTCTTAACATACCCTCTGGGCCTTTAGGAAACTTTGCTTATCTTGCAGAATGATTAAAAATTGCCCTGTAGTTGTTTCTCAATAGCTTGTCTTTTTTGGTAATTCCTTTCTCTTTAAGGCTCCCAGAATGACATAAATGTATTACTTAGATGAGTAATGACATTCTTTTGAGGGGAAAGTGCTTCTGACTCCTGAAAAAGTCGCAGTAATGCTACTTATAAATAGTTAAAAATAGTTTCAGTATTGCATTTTTTAGCAATGTTGTTGAAACAAAGATAAAAGTAGTACTACTTTTAAAAATACTAGTTTTACCACTTAGTACATGCCAAAGAAAAGACAAAATATAGTTCTCTCTCCTGGTTTAATACATCTCTTTGGTGGGCCTTTAGAGAAAAGAGATTTTTTTTTGTTGTTTTAGCTGGCTAGTTTTTTGAGCTACATTTATTTTTACCATACTATTTAAGTTTGTGTATTGATGAAACTTTAACCTCCCCTGCACTCTGAGGATTTAGGAAAATAAAAAGGTAACTTCCCTGTTTTTCCAGATTTCTTCTTCCTTTGTCCTTTTTTTCTTAAGGTTTTTGAAGAAAAATTTTGGGTTTTTTTTCTTTCCTGGTGTCAGTAGCTCTTGAAAAGGGGACGTTTATGGATTTCTTACCTACCTCGCAGCAGTCCTAATTGGAAAAGCCACACAAAGGAGATAAAATGTCACTTTAGTTCATATACAGAAATTACTCCATGAGGGTTTTGCTTTGTTACCACTCTTTGTGGCACTGGTCTGTGATTAAGCTGCCTCTGCAGTCTGCTGGCACTTTCGGCTCCTCCTCTTCATCCAAATCAGGGACTGCAGCCCAAGGAAATAAAGATGTAATGTACAGATCAAACCAAGAGGGAAGGGGAAAAGGAGAGAGCACGTGAGTGAGCAGTTCTTGAGCCATCTCTGGGATAGCTGCTCTAAGACTTTCTGCCTTCTTCAGATAACTGTTGGGAAGCATTGCAAGAAGGAATGCTTTTTTCTTTCTTTTTTTTAAATGGAGGAGTCTACCTGTATGTCATGTAACTTGTAACTGATAGAAGGTTGTAGATTTAGCTGTGAAGATGCCATTATGTAGCCTGTAAACTCTGTTTTATTACATAAGCAAATAAAACCATATGGGTAAGCCTTTAGAAATTATTAAAATATGCTTTATTAACAGCATCCTATGATCTCAAAATGGGGATAGAGTATTATTACTCTTTGTTAGAAAAATGGTCAAATAAGTGGTGATGAGCTGAGGGCTGAGGGCTGAGTTTTTTTACTTGAAGTAGTAATTGGGTGTGATGAACATGATAAACAATGGTTTTTGCTTGTACACTTCCTGCAGAGATCTAATCAATTGTAGTGAGAAGATTTTCTAGTGCAAGATGTAAAACTTAAAGGAATATGTAGAATAGTAATCCACAGGAATGGGAATGAAGCATATGCAGACTAGAAAAGAAAAGAAAACCAGGCAGTAGGGAAACTTTAATACACAGTCTGCTGGAAATAAAAAAAAACTTGGAAGGTTATTTCTTAAAAAGAAATCACTTTGAAGAAGAATTGGGGAAAGGTTAGTTATACATACTAAAAGACTACAGTATAGTAGTCAGGCTTATCATTGAAAATGGATGAAGACCTCTCATTTTACAAGTGAGAAATGATGAGTGTTGTCAAGACTGAGATTTTCTTGCAAGGCACAGTCTGGAAGTCACGTACTTCCAGTAATGGTGTCAAGATAGTCAATAGATTTACCAGTCTCTGCCTTAACAAAGCTCTGGGTGAGACACTGATGCTGTTTGAATAGAGTTGCTTGAAGAAAATGACTGTATATTAACATGTGTAACTCATGGATTACTTGTTTAAAAAGGGGAGAAGGTCACTGGAAATTACATTAAATATTGCTTATTTCCATCCACCTTTAATATAATGCATTTTATGTTAACACTTGCTTGCATTAATTAGTAATTACAAGCTTAATGGATGGTTTGATTCAAGCTGGTGAACATTCAGATGTGTAAAAAATTATATGCAATTTAGGTTTGTAACTTCAGAGGTGCAGTGTCTTGGTCTTACTAAGACCACTCAGAATTTGAAGAGCTTAGAAATTTACTTACGGAACTAATCACTGATTTGATCAGTCAGAAATTTCAAATGCATGCCTCAAACAGGAGGAGTGAATGGAAACTTCTGGGAGAAGACTTGAAAGTTTGCTGACTAGAACAAGAAAAGTACAAAGGAGGCCAAGAACTAAATCAGAATTTAAAAGAAATGGGGATAAAATGCTATTTAACAGAGCTAAACAGGTTATATTAGGGGTCACGTAGTATTAACAATTCGTGTTTTGATTTAAGTATAGACTTAGCAGAAAGATACTGAAGTGAACTAGAAAATGTTTGTGTAAACATACAGATATTTATATCCACAAATAACATTTACAGTGCAGTCTCTGTAATGGTGGCCATGGCTGCTGGAACTTGCATTTTCATTGAAGCCAGTACAGATTCTTGCTTTGTCCTCAGAAACTTTAGTTTAATTTTATTTAACTCTTGTAACTGGAAGCAGTAAATTATCTATAATGTCATGTGTTTATGTACCCAAAAAGTGCATTCAAATGCCTAACATGATCTCTCTTTCTCCCTCTCCTGCTGTTCTAGGAATTGGCTCTCCGTAGCCAACTTCCAACAATGGAACAAGACGGTGGATCTCAAAACCCCGTGTCATCTCCTGGAATGTCTCAGGAACTGAGAACAATGACTACAAATAGTTCTGATCCCTTTCTTAACAGGTTTGTAGGAGTAGCTACTAGAGGAAAGAAATTTGATTTAAAATTCTGTTTGGTACATGTAATAGTTTATTTTGAACATCTGTCTGTGCCAAGAGCCACAGCTGTAAATGAATCTTTCCTTAAATGGCAAGTCTAGTAAAAGTTGAAGATTAAAAGCTGTCTCCTGTGGGAGGAAGTAGTCTGTTCAGACTTGTAGGAAGGTTTTTATTCAAAGTCATAACATGTTTGCCTCTGCATAATCTGTTGACTAACAGTCATTTCAAATTACTGACTCAAAGAATTTGTGAATCGCTCACTGTGAGATCAAATGAACTGTGAGGCACATTTAGGATTACAGCTTGAGGTTCATGTTAAGGTTTCTCCATTCACCCCTCCCCTCCAAGTATTTAGCAGTATTTTTACTCTGCTAATGTTAGGTTTACACACAGTGGCATGTTTCATTTTAAATGCTGTATTATTTTGAAGTGGGTATTTTCATTCAAGATTCAGAATCTTACAGTATAGACTAGTCTTTCATAAAACTTCTTCCCAAATCCCTCTGACTTGAAGTGTTTATTTTGTTGGAAATACTGTTCAAATTTTAGCTTGCAAATGTTTCATGCCAAACATTACAACTTTAGAGACACTGCTGCAGCTTGAGATAAGTGATATCTGTATTTTAGGTGATCCCTTTGGGAAGATTTATCTCCTACACAGACAATTATGATTAGAAAAGTTGATGGTTTTTGGAGGGATTATCCTACATGGAATTCATCCTGTAGGGCATTCTTGCGTGAGCCTCAACTGTGCTGCCTTTGTCCTAAGAAATAAAAGATTTTGACAAGACAGTTTAAAGCTGACTTGCTCTCTTACAGGAAGCCTCTGTAGATAGATGATGGTATTGATGTGGTATAGTAACATTCTAGTTTGAACTTCTGGAAGGCTGTTGCCATTATATATCATACAGGTCCTCACATCTTCAACACCTGCCCTCTGACCTGAAGGAAATGCATCTCTAGGTTTCAAACAGCCACAGCAGTGGACGGGTGCAGTTTATCTGTGTTGTCTACACACATAAAGTGATGTATCTTTGCCATTAACTAGAAAAGGGGAAAAAGCTAGAAAGGGCAAGTTTATGTTTTGTAATTTTATGACAGGTTGATATTTACTGCAAAGTGCAAAAAGATACTGCTTATATCCTAGTTGCATATATGTTTAACTGTTTTTGGTTTTTTTTTTTAAATGTATCCCTTACCCCATGCAAAATATTGAAAAACTGTATTTGACTTGAGTACAGTTTATCTTAATTTGCATTTTGGTGTGAACATTTGTCTCTTTCTAGGCTGGTGTATGTGTGGCACCACATTAATTCTGTCATATGGGTGTGGGAAAGGGATTTTTAAGAAAGGACATTTGTGAATATGCATTGCTGTCTCAGAAAGTAGTCCAAGACCTAAAGATCTTGTTGATATTCCTTATGTTAAAGTTCAGACTTGGAGAAATGCTCCTTTCTATCTTTACAGGGTATATATAAAGTTCCTGGTGAGACAGCACAAAATTTAGGCTCCCAGATTCAGCGTTCAGGTTGTTTAATATTGTCTGCTGCCTATATAATAGAAGCATAAAGAAATCTCATAAAATCACTACATTGGAGCAATTTGAGATAATGCTCAGTCATACTTTAAAATGCATAATCAAATCTGCCTTCTATCTTCAGTACTTACTGTCATTATGGCATATTTGATTTTTGTTTTTTGAATGGGATATTCATCAGTGCAGACTTCATTAGACTATTTCACCTTTTGATTTGCCACACTTGTTTATATAGTTTTGTGGTTAGATTTATATTGGTAGTGATGGTAGTTGTCTGTTTAACTCCTAAATTGGTATTTCTTCTTTTGTATACACATATTTTAACAATGATTGGTTGAAGAAGAATCCACTCTATTTTGGGTAATGCTGTTTAGTTGCATGTGGTAATTTTGGGTGGTGTGAATACTAAATGAACAAATCCTTGTTGAAGAAAGAGGAAATGGGTATTAACAAGTGATTTGAAGAGAAATGCTGGACATTCCAAGTGTGAGAGCAACAGCCAAAAAGCCTTCTCCACTGGAGTGATTTAGTTCAGCATAGGCTCAGTTCTGTTTTTAGTATTTTGTCCCATAAAGTAAACCAGCAATTTTGTTCACAGTAGTTCTAAATCATTTAATTACTAGGATTTTATCGAATGTGTGATGATTCTGTTTTTAAATCCGTCAAAAGAAAGAGAAATATTTATAATTCATCTGTACAGAAATATTAGGTTCCTTTCTTGTATAGCAAAGATGTCCTCATGGAATCAAGTCTATATATGTATGTTTGTATATATATTTATATACATAGCTGATGGCATTCTACTGGCACCCAATGTTGAATAGCTGTTCATCATTTTGTTTGGTTGTTCATACTTGACAAAAAGGTATATACTATATACTTACATCATGAGGAGGATCAGTATGTCTTCAAATGATAATTTGAAGAGTAAATCAAGTTGATGTTCATTTAGGATGCAGGATGGAAAAGCAGTAAGGATTCTTGGTGAATGCTACCGTAACCTGAAGAAACACAGATTTTGAAAATATTTTGTGGAATTGAATATTAGGAGATGCAGGGGGTGGGAGGTAATGGTGGCCTTCAACATCTGTTTATGCAGGCCACAGCTCCTGCCAGCAAAGCTGCTCCAGCATGGGCTTCTCTTTCTGTGGGGCCACAGGTCCTGTCAGCCTGCTCCAGCACAGGCTTCCCACGGGGTCACAGCCTCCTTCAGGCATTCCCCTGCTCTGGCATGGATCCTCCAGGGGCTGCAGGTGGATCTCTGCTCCCCCTTGAATCTCCATGGGCTGCAGGGGCACAGCTGCCTCACCATGGGCTGCACCAGGGGCTGCAGGGGAATCTCAGCCCTGGCACCTGGAGCTCCTCCTGCCCCTCCTTCTGCACTGACCTGGGAGTCTGCAGGGCTGTTCCTCTCACATATTCTCACTTGTCTCTCCCATCTGCTGTTCAGCATTTTCCCCCTCTTTTTAAATACGTTGTGACAAAGGTACCACCATTGTCACAGATGGGCTCAGCTTTAGATAGCTGGACCACTTTGGAGACAGCTGGAAGCAGCTGCCTGACATGGGATCCACTCCTGCTGTGTCACGCTGTGATCCTTGCAGACCCTGCTACCAAAACTGTGCTATATAAACTCAACACACTGGCCTACTTCCCCTCCCTATCCCACATTTTCCACTGTGGCTCTCTTGGTCTTGCTTGCTGTGCTAGCAGGAGATGGCAGTAAGAAAGTGAAGGCATGTAAGGCCCCATGCCATCAGTTTGGTTAACTGTTCTGTCAGCAAGATCATTCTGAGCAGGGTTTGTTTATAGGATGGCTTCTGTACCAGTATTTGATTTATATTTGGGTGCTCTCTTGCCTTGACGTGTGTGACTGAACAAGTAGCAATGCAGCAGTGGGAAGCAATTGAAGAATTGCTAAAGGAGTTCCAACTATTTATAGCAGCAGTGACCTAAAAATACACTTCAGTGGTTGATTTAACATGGGAACACTAGTTAGAAGTACTTTTTTTATCCTTATGGAAGCATAAAAGGGTGCACCATAATTACTATTATTTTTGTAATCATTATGGATTATCTGATATGTTTCAAAAGGTTTTAGCTGTGGGTGGGTGTGAAAAGATTAAAATTATCACAACACAAGTAGGCAGTTTCTTAAAGCTGCTTAGGTGTATTCTCATCAAGTTAAATTGAATCTAAATAATGTAGTTTTAATTGGAAAAGGTCGTCATAAAATAAAACCTAGGTGTCTCATGCAAACAAATGCTTCAGTTTTTTATTAGAATAGAGGATTTCACATGGTGGCAATGTTTTCAAAGCCCATAAATTAGTTCAAAACAAGCATCTATTTTATTTTCTTCAGTGCTCTACCCTCATTTTTTTTCCACCTTTTCTTCTGTTACAGTGGAACATATCACTCCAGAGATGAAAGCACAGATAGTGGACTTAGCATGAGCAGTTACAGTGTACCCAGAACCCCAGATGACTTCCTGAACAGCGTTGATGAGATGGATACAGGTCTGATTTTGTGCACATTTTTAATGCATGTTTTCTAAATACATTTATCCATTTGTATCCATTTGCAGTGAAAACAAGCAACTCTGAAAAGCTGTGATAGTTTTTGCATTGGTTTTCTACCTTTTGCTGTTTCCCCTACTTCTCTGATAGAAACATTATTTCTAGATTTGTGAAAAAATATATTTGTAATCAACTGTATTGAGGGAAATCACTTGTAAGTAGTAATACTGCTGTTTCTATAAGGAATTTGAGTGTGTTTGCTTTTTGAAGTAATGTTGCTCAGAGCTAAGAATAGTACCTCATACTACGTTGTTAATGCTACTCCAAAACTGTATTTGACTCAGTACTGTCTTTTTCCTTTAAGTGTAAAAGTCAAATTATGCTAAATGACATCAAAGAGCTGTAAGATTTGGGTCAGTAGGTGAAAGTTGGAAACAAAGGCATGTTCTTTGTACATCTGCATGCAGTCAAGTTACCTTTGGGGTTTGTGATGGATTTCTATGAGTCACGCTGCTTGTATGATGCAAGAGCTATTTGATTAACCTTTGACCAGTTGTCCTGATAAATTATTGGTTTGGTGCTTCCATTATACTTAATATCCATCTTTGTGTTATAACTAGGCGACAGTATCGGCCAAAGTAACATACCATCTCATCAGAACCGTTTCCCAGACTACCTTGAAGCCATTCCAGGGACAAATGTGGACCTTGGGACACTGGAAGGAGATGGAATGAATATAGAAGGAGAAGAACTGATGCCAAGTCTGCAAGAGGCTTTGAGCTCTGACATCCTTAATGACATGGAATCTGTCTTGGCAGCCACCAAGCTAGATAAAGAGAGTTTTCTTACTTGGTTATAGGGGCCTCAGGGAGACTGAATTCTAAATCTGTGAAGGATCTAAGGAGATTAGGACATCTGTATCTGAAGTTCAGAACAAGCCAGTGTGGTGCACTTTGGCTTGTGTTCAGAAAAAGTAAATGAACAAATACTCAACAAGATTCTTTGGGTTTGCTCTTCCTTGTCCATCGCTGCTGTTATATATTGCTGACTTTTTTCCACAGTTGACTCTGAAGAACAGACATCTTCTTGATCTTTTTCTATTGCTGTTGCAACTACTGTTCAAGGGGGGTGGGGAGGGATGATGAGCCTATTTGGATGACGAATGCCATTCCTTTTGTCCTAGTGTGCGCTTGCATATCATTTTATCTAAGTACTCAGATTTGAGAGTTAATTTCTGCATGTCACTGCTTGTAGTTTGCTCAGCTAGTTGTCTCCTGCTGCCTGTGGCAAGTGGTAAAACGACATACTGGGGTGACAAGCCAAAAATTATGTATCTGGTCAAAAGAAGTCAATACTGATTTGGAGATACGACGTAAAGGAAGGCTGAAGACTGTTTGGCATTAAGTGTTCCTACTAGTAGCTCTTGCATTGGCCACAAAGTGCTCTTGTTTGTATTTTATGTTATAGTAAATCATGAGTCATTTTACATAGAAACATATATGAACTCTGATTGTTGCCACATACTCTAGCCTAACTTCCATTTGTCAAAAATGCTTTGATTATTTTTGTTAGTTGGTTTAACTGTAGCTGTAGGATGGGAGGTAATTGTAGGTGTTCTGGGGTTTTTTAAATAGTGAAATCTAAGGGGTTTTTTTCTGATTTCACACAGTCTTATTTAAATCTGAATTGTCTGCTTTTTTTTATACTTAAACCATGCCTATTGTAGCCTGATAAGCTAGTGAGTACATAAACCAGTATGTTTTGCCTGTAACTTTTTTATTTTTTTTAAAGGCTAGCTTTGAATGTAATCATTAGATTTCATGACCAGTGGCTTATTTTTCATGTGTATTTGCAAGACTTTGAATTAGAATCTGATTACAGCAATGTAAAAGTTAGAGTCCTTTGTCATGTGTACAAATTTTAAATGCATTTTAAACTAGCAGAACCATTTTAAAATTACATCTAATCTCTCTCCTGGTTTTCGGTTTTGGTCTCTAAGTGAGTTCAGATTTTAAAATCCTTAATGGGAAAAAAAAATTGTCAAAAGTTTCTCTTAAGTTAACACGCACAAAAATTCTGAACTATTCATAGCACTGTGCATTGCAATGAAAAGGCTAGAACACCAAAATTTTTCTCAATAAAAACTTCTAAGTGTATAGTTATCAAGTTCTGTTTGGTGAAAAATAAGCCCTGGACACTATATGTAGAAGAATGTAAAGATATGTGTTAGATGGTGACATGAGCAAGTAATGAAGTGTATATTAGTTGTAGAGCTTAGCATGGGGTAGAGGTGAATATGAATAATTTTTATTTTAACAGGAAAAGATGTATCGCTAAGTTGTCTGCAGGAGTTGACACAAGTTTCCAAAGAGTATTTTTAACTGAACAAAACGAGCATGAATCAAGCTTTCAATATAAGCTATGAATTTTATGGGGCTTTTGGGTTTTTTTCTGATGAAAAATAGTGTCACCAGTTAACACCTCTATAATTAAGGGCCTGTCACCATTCTCAACATTGAGCCTTTATTTTCAAGGGTGTATAACATGACTATAAAGATACTGTAAGCATGAAACTTTGTTTTGGAAAAGAACTCTCAGTTAGCAGGGACTTCTCCTGAGGAGAGATTTTTTGGGTTTTACTGTTTTGCATTTTTTTTAAAGACATTGATTATTTTGTAAGCTAGGAACAAATCAGCAAAACAAACAAAAACCCCCATCATATTACTATTGCCATTTGGATTTCTTTTATGCTTCAGAAATAATTGTGGTTTAGGACGATGTAAAGAATGAAAACTCTTAATCAAATCCATTTTAAAAACTGAAGCAGCAGAAGCAGAGATTTGAAATTTGCCACTATATATGTACATTTACTACTTTACATAAACATATTAGTGTTTGAAAAACACAAAATTTTGTGGCTTGTTATGGGATACAGGTAAGTTTTAAAATACCAATTTTTAAAACACATTCACAGTGGTATATATTTTACTACACCAATAATTCAATGATTAATAGGCCACTTATATTGTGCAATGACACAGTAGCTCCTAAAGCAGTGTATTGTGTCCAAGATAGGGATTTTAGTAGCATTGTTGCAATTTCATTATGAATTCCTCTCTCTCCTTCCCTTCAGGAAAAGAAAAAGACACTAAGTTTTCATAACTTGAATGATCTGACATAAAACCACAACAGCAAGGAAATTCAGCGTTGATACAGTTTCAGTTGTCTTCCACAGTTTTATCCAGGTATCATAGCACATATAGAATCACAGAATAAGCTGAGTTGGAAGAGACCTGTGAGGATCATCAAGTCCAACTCCCGGTCCCACCCAGGACACCCCAACCTTCACACCATGTGCTCAAGAGTGTTGTCCAAACGCTTCTTGAACTCTGTCAGGCTGGTGCTGGGACCACTTCCCTAGGAAGCCTGTTCCAGTGCCCAAACACTCTCTGGGTGGTGAAGAGCCTTTTCCTAATACCCAACTTAAACCTCCCCTGATGCAGTTTCAGGCCATTTCCTCGGGTCCTGTCACTGGTCTTGAGAGTGAAGAGATCTGACCTGTCCCTCCTCTTCCCCTCATGAGGATGTTGTAGACTGCAGTGAGTTCTCTCCTCATGTCCTCCGACTGAACAGACCAGGTGACCTCAGCCATGAGGAATGACTTCCCTCAAGGCCCTTCACCACCTTCATTGTCCTCCTTTGGACCTTCTCTGGTAGCTTAATATCCCTCTCATACTGTGGCACCCAGAACTGCCCCCAGCACTGGAGGTGAGGCTGCCCCAGCTCAGAGCAGAGCAGGACAATCCCCTCCCTTGCCTGGCTGGCCGTGCTGTGCCTGGTGCCCCCCAGGACAGGGTTGGCCCTCCTGGCCGCCAGGGCAGTGCTTCTTCATGTCCAACCTGCCACAGAGCAGCACCCCCAGGTCCCTTTGTGCAGCACTGCTCTCCTGCATCTCATTCCCCAGTCTGTGCACACAACCAGATACAATGCACTGAGTGCAATCTCCTGACATGCTGTACCTTGCTACAACAGAAATGAATACAGAACAAATTATCTTTCCTTGCTTTTGTGTGTTTGTCACAGCTTTAATATTTGAATGTTTTATTCTCATTGTAGAAACACTAAATGGCTTATACTGTATTTGGGTAGCACTGCCTAGGGTAGATACTGACAAACTGGGAATCCTTGAACTGCTCTAACATTAATTATGTTTTGTGATACTTATTTTAATTAAGACATTTCCGTTCTCTCACTTACTAGGAAACATACCATAGAGATGCTGTACTGTTGGCAATCAGTTTTAATTTGGATTTTTTTTTAATTCTGCAAATGCATTATTTGATGAAGTGGTTAAAATTGTTTGAAATGCAAAAGTGTTTTGGGTAGTATTTTATACTGATGTATATATTGAAACAGAAATCATTGTAATAATTGTAATAGCTGTTAGTTTTAAATACACTATATGCAGACAGATGGGGCTGTACAGAACTGTACTGTTAACACCCGGGCAGGGTTACTGCTTGGGAACAGGTTGCAGTCTCAGTCAACCATATGGATCAAATATTGTACCATTCAGTGTTGGCGCTCACCAATGCAAAAGGAGAAGAGACAGTTTCAACATGATTAACACTACATGGTAAATTAGTACTACAGTGACCTTTTCACTTACAAGCATGTTTTTTATACAAATTAGCAGGTGTGCCTGTGTAAAATAATTTGTGTTCTGTATCATGGAAAAAGTACTCTCCACATTTAGAATCACAGAATCATGTTGTATGTTAGAGAATTATGTCCAAATTATATATATTACTTAACAATGTTATTTTTAGATATGAGCATGACTGTAAGCTAGGTACTTAAGTACATTCTGTTACATTATTTTTCTTTATGTAATACTTTTTCAGTTGTTTTATTTGGTATAAATATATACTTTGTGCTTAAACATCTTTGTTTGTTTTTAACATTCAATAGTATGTAAAGATATGATTTCCTTCAGTAAGATAGATGCATTGAATTGGGAATGCCTATTATAGTGCGTCTGTTCTTGTCCCCCTTGTCATTGCTTTTGTAGTCATAAACTCCAGTTCTGCAAATATGGTGTGTAAACTCACCTGAGAGACAAAGGAGTTCCACTGGCTTCAGTAAAGGCTTAACATTAAAGTGTACATCACTGTGTGCTTGCGGCAATGAAGAGACAGTGACTCTGGTGAACATCATGCAGCTTGTGTAAAACAGTACTTTAATTGCAAATGGCACTATAGTGAGACCTGGTAACAGAACACCTGGGTACCTACTAGAAGCAAGCATCCACTTTTTGCAGATAATGCTTGCCATGTTCGGATGGCAGATACATTTTTGTGGCAGACTATCAATAAAGACACACTATTTTCATTTCCAAGTTTTGACTTATGAATTGTGAAATATGTAATGACATACCTTGAAAGTGCCTGAAGATTTTAGTTTAAAATATCTTGATTGGTTTCACTAATTTTGACCTTCTCTATAACAGTCTCAAAGATGGGGCTTTTGCAAATGTAGTGCAATTTGGAAAGGCCAAAGTCATACACTGTTTGCATTTTGGCAGTTCCAGAGTTGTTACTATTCAGCACCAAATGCCCCAACGCTGGGGAATTTAGCACATTTGTGTGTTTTCTTAGTTAAGGGTACAGCCCTTTGATGGATTTGTCAGTTTGTCTTGTACTTCTGAGTTCATAGCCAGCTTTAGTCACCCAGATCCTTTAAATTTAAATGTAACATCACACCTTCCACCTGGGAGTACGCAGCCAATGCCAGGGAATGATAAGGCACCAATTTTGTTTGCTGATATCACTCTCATTTATAAGGTGGTGACATATTGCAGTAGTTGAAGTATGAGTGACCTTCTGGGGCAGCCCTAAATAGACTGTATTACTGCAAAACAGGATGTTTGGTACAGGTATTACAGGCTTGCTTGGCAATTCTCTTTGAAATATTTTCAACACTTAGTTAAAAATAAAAAGTATTTGTTTCAGTAAGCCAGAAATAATATGCTTCCAAGGAAGCCAAGTGCAAGTTATCAGCCAAAGAAAGCATTTTTCATCTTGGATGATCAACAGAATAATTATTTGAGATCAGGCTATGATCTGTGTAGCAACTCCTGTTTTGGAGGTTCATTCAGAGATAAACCAGGGCCAGTGATTTTATTTACAGTATCAGCATCTAGGGTTTCTATGTTCCTCCTGAAGAGTAAAGGTGTGCTTTTTGACCTTTGTTGTCACCACTTCTTATTGCTAACAGGGATTATTTGCACCCTCTAAACTTAGGTATCATCAAAATAGGAAGATGTCGGTACAGGATGAGAGATCTTGGTTGATGTGAAATGGTGAATCCAACTCTTAATTGAAGAATCAAATTGTCTTTAGAACAGAGGGTAGGTAGAGCTTTGTACAACTACCATATCCAGTACTGAATGACTTGTAAATAAAACAGCCAGTGTGTTTTTCTCTAGGCACTGAGACAGCATGTTGAGTGAGAAACATGTAAATACTGACAAAGCTGCCTAATGAATTTTGTGGAAAACTCATGGTTTTTATTTTTCCAGACATACTCCTCTGTCTTTTAATGCAGAGGTTATAACAGTGAATGCTACAGATCTAGGCTGTCACACCCTGGTTTTATTTTCTCTATGTGGGAATGCAGTTGGTCACTCTGATGATAGAATTTTCTATATTAAATTGGCTTGAACATGAGAGGTTTAGAACATGAGAGGCAAAGTAGTTTTATGGGATTTTCCTGTCCATTAGCTGGGGAAGAGGGGTCAGCAGCCTGAGAGGCTTTTTTTTCAATATCCTATAACAACAAACTAGAGCTCCATAAAAATGGTACATTTGATCTCACCTGAAATGCTCTTTCTCCTCCTCCCATATATATCAATTCTGAGCTGCTCTAGTGTGTTTTAAAGTATTTATTGTCTTTACCATCTGTGAGTTTTGCCCAACGCCTAAACACTGGACTGTAACACTAGATGCTGTTTGTTCCCAGAGAAGAGCAGAGTTCCTTCACTCTTAAATCCAGCTGCCATCATGTTTGAAGTCTGTAATATAACACAGAATTACAGTCTGACTCCAAACATGCTGCTGCCCAACTTGTGGTACAGGATGGTTATGAGCAAGCATGATTTTTTTGAACAATGGTGGATTCCTGTTCTTGTTTGAGACTGGAAAAGTTTGGCTGTGTCATTGCTTTGATTTCTGCAGACAGCTGTCCTAGCAGGAGCAGGGAGTGCCATAATGCCTGTTGGAGGACTCCTACCTAGCACTTAACCTGATGTTAGCCATGATGGGGTTTTTTTAAGTTGACAGAGTAATTCAGTCTTTCTTTCATAAGTTTCATTGGTAGGCATGCAAATATGATTGTCTGAGCTCTCGACCGACAAGGGGCCCTGTTCAGACTTTGCCAAAGGCTGTAATCCTTTCATACCCATCATCTGCTGTTGGAGTGTGACCCAGAGGCCTCTGAGAGGTTCAGCTGCAATCCTGGACTGTCAATGCCTACAGTCAAAACAAGGTAACTGGTTATATTTGTGTATGACAAAATCCCAAACCCACAGTGCTAAGAAATGGTGTGACTTAGGTGGTGATACCTCACAGCAAATGGCAGTAACTGCGATGGACCACCTGGTTAGGCCAGTGGGGTTCAGCCTGAAAGTGGTTATCAGAGGCTCTGTAGTCCAAGAAGTTGCTGGCAAAAGCAAAGCCTGTGGGGCAGCCTGACTCTTACGTACAGGAGAAATTCAGGCTGTATGGCAAGAGAAAAGCATCCGTGCTACAGAAGGTGACAGCTGCTGGGCTGAGTAAAGCTCTCCTGTCAGTGCAGCCTGTACCTGCCACCCCCTTCATCCCTGCCCCCAGGTGATTCAAGCAACTGCTCTAAAACCCTGGGGTTTGTATTTGTATTTGCCAGTGTGTAAAACACTCCTTTTATTTTTGAAATGTTTGTTTTTCACTTAAAACATGACTCTCCTTTTCAAGGTCTTTGTTCCTCTGAACAGCCCTTCAGGATCTGGTAATCTTTCTGTGAATATAGATTTTTCTAGTTAATATGAATGTGATAAGCACCAATAGATCACTGAGAAATAGAAATTTCTCTTTGCAGCGTAGTGGGGAGAATATCTGTTGTTGCAGTGTGCCTTTTGGGTCATTTCATGTCCATGTTCTCATTTTGTGGTTTGGCCCAGCACACCCCTGTATTCTCCCCAGTTTTTGGTTTGACCCAGGTGTTGCAATCCTTCCCTTACACAATCCAGTAGCCTATACCCAGCTACTTCCCTTAATCCCCTCTCATGCTCTGTCCTCATTGGATAAGGTACCCCAACTCCAACCCCTTCCGCTTTCTGTGTGGATAAAAGGACCCCCAACACATGGAGGGGTCGTCTTTGGATTCCATCATGCGTTGAATAAACCAGCTCTGTTCAACCCCCAAGACCCGGGCTGCTGTCCGTATGTCCCTGTGCCGAAGCTTTCGATAACCAGGACCTGCAGACCTCGTAAAGGGGGTAATGGCACACCCCGTGCAGTGCCGCCTCTCCTGAAGCACCCTGGGGTGAGGTAACCCCGGGGAATGTGACAATCTGACAGACAGTAGTATCAGCATCCAAATTCCTCTCATCCATATACTAGCCATGGTTTGGAAAACAAGCTGGTTTTACATAAAAATCCATGACTGCAGTAAGGCTAAGGTTCTTGACAACTGTCATCTCTGCTGGTGAAGTTTGCTATTGCAATATGTGTATTTTCCTTTATCATCACCTTGAAAAGAAAGTAATGAAGCCTGGTGAGGTTCATGAAAATAGGAAGGAAGCAGACGTGTTCTCCTGCAGGATGAGGACCGTGTTTCTTAGCTCCTCTTGGAAATGTCTTCAAAGACATCTGGTGGTCTTGGCACTTCACATTCACTTGCATTTTATTTTCAATGTCACTAACATCTAACAGGTGACCACATTACTGAAGTGATTGCACTGGCAACATCTGAAACGGGATATTTTTTAAAATGTAGTCAGGTACAACCTATCTGGGTACATGTTGCCCTGGATAAAGACAGTTCCCACCTTGTAATGGCACATCTAACTTCCTGCTAAGCCTTTGAGTGAGGCATTTTTCCATTTCCCAGGAAAGCTGTGTGCATGGCTTTACTTGTGTCCTGGGAGCACTGAAATGTTAATGTTTGCAAAATACTTTGAGGGTTAAGCATTAAGTGCTTCCTCTTAATTCATTTTCAAGCTGTGCTATTCTGGGGCTTCTATTTGGTGACATCACCACATATGAATATAATCTTTGCAATGTAGTATAAGGTATGCATCTCATTCTACAAGTTTAAACTGACAAACGCATTGTAGGAAGGTCATATATTGGTGCATACCAAGTGATGGTTTTCACTGGCATGTGAACACTCAGTAGGAAGGGTAAACTGACTGAAGTTAGATTCAATTCCCTTCTATTTGGTAGAAAAGAGTGCAGAGTTACCACTGACAGATTAATGTGCACCAGTTCTTCCTTCCGTCAAAACTTTAGTGCCCAAGTCCTTAGGTTTTTTGTTATTTTTTAGATTGAGCTTTCTTGTTGAACTGCTTCTGGGAAGCCAGGGTGACTCTTTAGGTGTGGAAGTACATTGAATGATCATAAATGTGAGGGGGGAGAAATCTTGCATCATGATACATATATACAGGCATAGAGTATTGTTGCATGCATTTGTGTGTGTGTGTCTATATATAGATACTCTATATATAAACACTAATTTCCTGCCTAAAGACAACTCAGTTTCTCATGAGCATTATACTTGTTTTAGGCTTCACAAAGAAAAAAAACCCAAACCATAAAAGTGTCATCCCAGTTACAAAGTCTGCATGGTCGTTGCTCATTTTTAAATATTTAGGGATTTAGGTGTGACAAAGAATCATTTCAATCAGAAAACCAGGATGAATAGTGAGAGAATATGAACACATGTTATTCCATTATGCTGCCTCTCAAGAAACCAGTCTTGAGTAGTCAGCTTTTGGGGACCTAAAGGCACCTTGCACACAAAAAAACCCAAAACCAAAGAGCTGGGCTAAGGGGAGTAGGGTTGCCAGTCTCTGCCCCTATGAGAGAGCATGTTTTGCTTTTGAGCTGGGACCGAAGGGAAGTTGGCTGCAGGTCAGATTTGTCTACACTGACATTTACCTTCACGTGTAATGCATCACCCATGCTCTGCACCTTAGTGTGTATGTATTCTGTCACTGCACCATGACAAGGAGAGATGTGTGTGTGTGGCTGTTGAGACACAAACTGATGCATTATAATGAGCAAAGAGTTTACTCCTAGCAAGGATTAATCCCTAATGGGTACCTGATGCAACGGAGTGCCATGTTCTGCTGATACACAGCACATACTGTGCTACTTGCTTGAGCTGTTCTCTTTAAATAGAGATTAAGATGTTTTTTTGGATTACTTCCCTATCCCCAGGATCCCATGACAGTTGCTGGGGTTTCTTTTGGTTTTAAAGATTTAAGATGCCTCAGTGGGTGGGCCTAGACTGTTTTAAAATGTATTAACATGGATTTACTCTGCACTTGAGTGTAACTACTTCTGTGCTCTGACTTTGTTGCTAGGTATGTCTTTGTTAGAGCAGCAGCACTGGAAGATAAGATGACAAGTAGATGTCCAGGCATTTGAAGTGGATTCAGGATGCTTTTGAAGGCCAGAAGTCTGGGAAGCATAGAGTTAGGAAAGGCAGATCCTGCTTGATCAACCTGATCTCCTTTTATGACCAGGTGACCTGCCAGTGGATGAGGGAAAGGCTGTGGATGTTGTGTGCCTGGACTCCAGTAAAGCCTTTGAACCATGTCCCACAGCATTCTCCTGGAGAAGCTGGCTGCTCATGGCTTGGACAGGTGCACTGCTTGCTGGGTGCTGAAGACCTGACTGGATGGCCAAGCCCAGAGAGGGTTGGTGCCTGGAGTCACATCCAGCTGTGGGCCAATCACAAGTGGGATTCTCCAGGGCTCAGTGCTGGGGCCAGGCCTGTTAAATGTCTTTATCCATGATCTGGATGAGGGGATGGAGTGCCCCATCCCCAGGGGAGCAATGGAGGCACTATCCATGGAGGTGTTCCAGGAACAGCTGGACATGGCACTCAGTGCCATGGTCTAGTTGACAAAGGGGTGCTCAGTCAAAGGTTGGACTCAGTGATCTTGGAAGTCTTTTCCAGCCATAGTGGTTCTATCATTATGTGACCTTAGATCTTGAATCAGCCCTTTGGACTCCATGCTGTGCTTGCACTGGACCGAGCCCGCTACTAAAACAAAGAGGAGATTTTTATATCCCATAATAGTCAAACAGTACTCTGACTGGTTCTAGAAGTGACTGCAGTGGCTACTATCTTAGGCTTTTGTTTTGTTTTGTTTCTCTCATTGTGTCATCTGTAAAAATGGATGATATACTTTCTGTGTTATCCAAATACTCAGATCTCAGATGAGATATTTACATTTTATGTATTTATATGAACTAACACTTTGCACATATTTGTGAACTGTATTTAGAAATGCACACACAAAATTCGGAGGGGCTTCGAGTGTGCCATAAGACAAGATCAGACAATGAAGTGTTTGGAGAAAAAATGAGACAAACCAATTAAGACAGATAACACTAAGTAGTCGGCTACAGGAATCATAAATTAGGATGTACTAGCTCAATAGATAAAATTGCTTTTGTGGCTCAGGGGATCGACACAAAATTGACTTACCTGTTACTGAACTGAAATAAATGTATATGCTCTCATGCACAAATGCAAATAGAACAGGCACAAGGGAATCCTGTGCTTGCTTGTATCAGTGAGCAGCTGGAGTGCTGGTCAGACTCTTGGGTACAGCATTTGATGAAAGGCACTGATGAACATGGTCCAGAGGCAAGCAGTGATGATGAGGAAAATGTGAGAGAGGAAGATTAAAGTAGCTGGGCTGTTTATCTACAGAAAAGCTGACTAGATGGGGAAATGATCTTCAAGTGAAAGGCAAGTGCTACTATGAATCTGTTATCCCTGGAGTAAAGGGTGAGAAGTTCATTGGAGTGAAGTAAACTTTTTAAACTGGCTGTTTAACCTGTGGAGGCTGTAGTAGCTCTGTTGTGGCAGCATTCAAAGAACAAGTTTGATGAGCATCTCTCAGAAACTGGAGGGAGCTGACCCAGCCTTGGGGTGGCTGAAAGATTGAGCTGACCTCTGAGGTCCACTCCTGAGCATCAAGTCAAAGAACTGGGGCCACTGCTAGAGCTCAAGGACTAGGTTAGAAAATGCAGGTTCCTAGAGTTTCAGATCAATGGACCCCTTCCTTATATCAGTAACCCTGTTCCTCCTGCAATTTGTTGTTAGCTAAGGAAAATGCTTCAGAAAGGTGCAGTTCTGACCCTGCAAGTTTGTCCGGTGATTCCTTACAATGGACAATCATACTGATGACATAAAAATGCAAAAAATTAAATGCAGAAGAACTTACTTGCTAGTTCCATTTGTCCAGCTTTGATTATTTCTCTGCTTAAGATGTCATTTGGTATCTTCTCTTTTCTTCTATTGAAAATATTTGCATGCTTTAAATAAGGTCAACTGCTTTAATAAACTGGACAAAATATTTCCACTGTGGTAAGGGACATTTTATTGCTGTTTTCTAACTAAGTGTACTGCATGTCTGCAATTTGTCTGTGAATTAACCCAGCAAGTCGAGTTCGAGTGTGGCCAAGATACAATAGATGGAGCACAGCTCCCACTTAGTAGGAGAAAAACCTCCTGCAGAGAAGTAAAATCATCCTGAAAATCATCCAGCCTTTGTGGAAAAGATGTATTTTTGGCAGAAACTCTAGGGGAGAAGTACTGATGAGCTTGAAGCTAAGCCCAGATACCAGTCTTGGCAAAAACAAAAGCATCAAACTGGGTAAGAGGGGAAAAAATCCAGCCAAAGAAGTGTGTGGTCTTTTCTAATGGAACAGTCTTTTTTGCACGTTCTCTGGTGTAGAGCAGTGTGGTAAAAATGATGGCCTGCAGACTTACACATCATTTGTTTACTGGTATGTATTTCCCTTAAGGGAGTGGCATATTTCCCACCCCCTTCACCTCAAAACTTTCTCTCTACAACATTTTTTTCCCTTTTTTTCCCTACTGAGGAAAGTCTCCTTTATAGCTGACTTTCTGTTGTTCGCACTTCTGCCCTTGAATAAATAAGCTTCAGAAGACTTAAAAGAGAATTTTGTGGAATATAAACATGTTTGGGAGCAATTTCAGTAAGTTAAGATGAAATGCTCTATGTTTGGCTCAGGGTCATTAAATAATTCACTGTACTTATTGCCAAGCAAGGACTGTTGCATACACTGTTTTCTGGCTAAGTTCCAACCTGGCTATTTCATGTGCCCACCTAAATTCCTCCTGTGTGTTTGAATAGAGATGATCATCTTCACTTGCCTCTTTACCACGCCTGTGCCTCATCTGGCCCATGCAGCCTCCCCTGCCTTCCACAGGTGCCTGCTCATGGGTGGGTAGGTGATAACTCCTGTTATGTAAAATACTGCAGGCTCTCTCAGGATGAAAGGTGCTAGGTGTATGCAAGTCATTTATTATTTTGCTCGGAGCCGGAGTTGAAGACATGCACAACCTGTTCTGACTTCCCCAGAACAGGTTCTAATGTGCACTAAATGCATTTGCCAGCACTGCTGCGCTGCCTTTTGTTTCTAAATTTACCCTGTTGCACAGCTGATTAGGAAGACAGGAAGCAATGTATCTTGAAGCTTTCAGGAGCCAGCCCCTCCCTGGAGATGTACTTCAGTGACCTAAATGTACAGCGAACAACATGTGAGAGGTGGGGTTTCAGGCTCAGGCATGCCGACTTAGGTGATACCATCAAAGAGTCTGTCACTTCCTTCAGGAGTTCACTAACATTGTTTTCCCCCTCAAATGATTTTATTTCAAAATGCAGGCAAGATAATGTTGTTGTTTCTTGCTACCCCACACAGGTGGGATGGGACTTCCGGGGGTTCGTGATCAGCAGCGTCAGCACTGGAATAGGTAAAGCAGCATTCTGGTGAGCTTAAAGTATTGCTGGGAGTGGTTTTTGTTCATCTCCCTTATCATTTTGGCAAGTGCCTTAAGGAGTATCGTCTCTCCCTTTTCTATTTTTGGAAAGAGAGCTGGGAACACTTTGTTCTCTTCAAGTAGTGTTAGAGTCCAGTTAGCAGGGACCTCCTTAGCACCATAATGTCCATTTTGCACAAAAGACAACAGTCTTTCTGAGGTTATTAACTGCAGCTGGTGCCAGCAATCAGGATGCCTGATCTACAAAATGCAGTAATTCTCTTGATTCCTTGATATGAAAAATAAAGATATTGATAATATAGCCATTTTATAGAAGCAGGTTCTTCTCGTTTGCTTTGCGTGGAAAGGCAAAGCAAAACGAGTCATTTGATACTTCTGACTAGTGAAGTAGTCACTGTGAGTGGATGGGCAGGGGTATTTACACAGGATCACAAAACAAACCCTGAGCTGTAATAGAGCACAGACTCCTGGCAAACCTGCTCCCCTCGCATGTCTGTGTTAATGGGTAAAATGGGTATAGGGAATTTACCACTGTGAAAGTAACTTGCTTGATCAAGCCATTTCAAGGTTTCTTTCATGTTACAAGCTAACAAGTCATACTTAGAAGGCATCCACTGAACATATACAGGGTTAAGAACTCCCCAAATATTTTCTCAAAGTGCAAATGCCTTCTCTGGGAGCCTAGCTCATCAACAGTGTCCTCTTGTTGGACTTGGCAATGCTTGAAACTCTGGTATGCCAGAAAACTGCCCTGGACAGCCTGGTATCTCTCATTTGTACCGTAGGGTACATGAACTCTCTGGTGATGTTTTAGAAGCTGCACAGATTTTTCTATGAAAAGCAAGATCAAAATGCTAGCAAGTCAAATCACAGGTGTAGAAATGAGTTGCCACAGGTAGTACAGACCCTGGAAAATTCTCCCTGGGATGTTCTTCAACTGCACTCGCTGTTTGACACAAACCTGTTAATGCCATGCTGCCTGGCCAGGAGAAGGGAACAGGAACCTGTAGTCAGTCTCAGGACTGACAAAAGTGGTTGCAAAGGTGCCAGTTATGATGCAGTCATAGCCAGTGCAATTGACTTAAGTGAGAGCACATTTGCCATTCATCTGTTATTTCCCATGAAGTTTACAAATCCTCTAAAGCTATCTTGAAGTGGTTTTGATGAAAGGTGAATTGCTTGATTCATTCATTCAGTAGGTATGTGGAGTCTCTTCATCATTTACCAAAAAAATCATGATGTCACCTTTGCTGTGTTTTTTTAGTGGAGGGTGTGATAACCGGGTGTCAGAGATGTGTTCCATTCCCAGGGTGTAGTTCAATTATCAAAGCATGACCACAGTTAAAACTTAAGAAACACTGAATTAAGTGCATCATTCCAGAATGTGGACAGATAAAAGCAAACAGAGCCAGTAATCCAGCATCCTTTTGGACAGCTGTGCTATGCCATAAATTGCAAGTTAATAATGGGATTGTTGATTTAGGTCCTATCTTATTTTTCTGTCTGGGAAAAAAAAAACCCCACAGCTGGCGTGGCAGTAGGAAACACAGCCCCCCTAAAAGAGATTTCTCCATTTAGCTGGATTTTTTGTCTGATTTATGATAGTAATTCTTTAAAATCTACTACCTTCAAATCACTCCTTCTTTCTGGCTTTAAGTAAAGCAAGGGAATAACTACAGTTGATACCAGTAGAGCCCACTCTCAGGAGACCTTGAGCTGTCCTTGGGCTGTCCCCCTGCCAGTACAGGCCACGGGTTTTCATGTGTCTGAGTGAATCACCCTGATCCTAAACACACAAATCGTACTTGTCTGCTACAACTAGCTTGGAGCTCTGCACAACATAATTAAGAGCTGTGACAGGGAACTCTAAACATTGCTTCCAGCCTACAGTAAATCACAGATCTGTGTGCAGGACCTTCAACAACAACTGGATCCAGTTTTCCTTGATGAATACTTCCATGATTTTAACCTTCCCTTTACAGGGTAATTTTCACCTTTGCTTTAAAAGATCTGTGAGGAATTGAAAAGTGATCCAAATGCTAAATGGCCAATTTGGTTTGAACCATCTGTGTTCCTGCCAGGGTGTCAGATATCCAACAGGCCCTTCTGTGCACTGTGCTCCTCTCAGCACAGATCCCCCCCAACCACAGGGAACTATACATAAAAGACTGGGATCTCCAGTGATTTGGTGACTCAGGCACCAGCATCCTTGCCTGAGCAAGTCCTCCGAAGTCCACACATCCACAAAAAATCCTGTGATGATGGTATTAACCCACTAAATTCACTAACAACAGGGATGCCCTCAAAAAGCTGGGCTTCTGTGGCAGTGCAGTATCTGAGCCAGGGAATTTTTTAAGCTATCCATACAGCTTTAGGAAGTGTGGGCTGAGAGATTTGGCTTAACTGGCTTGGAGAAGCCACCAAGTAACAATTCCAGCGGGTGTGATGGTCCTTGTGACACTCGTGCTGTTGAAACTGCCTGAGGGCTGTTGCTCTCCAGCTGAAGCTGAGTTTCTGTATTTTGTGGCATTTCTGTGATTAGTTTGTGGTTGTCTGGGAGAGAAAGCTCATAAACATCAAACTTGGGGTGAATTTTGCTGTGTTACCAGCTGGGAGAATCTCAGTTTTTCACCAACTGACACAAAAAGCTAGGACTTCATCTCTTCTTCTCCATCATAATAAATGAGCAGTCTACAAATTGTAACTGATTTTTTTTAAAATGTGCTTTTTGGCCATTCCCAATTTTTCTTCTGGTCTAATTCTGCTACTTTTTCCAACCCAAATGAATATGAAACTGATACAGCCAATCCTACCTGAAGCAGTAGTTTTTCCCCTCCTTCTCCCAAACAGAATGGCAATCTCAACCCAGCTTTACGAAAAATTGAGATAAATAAAAAAATCTCCCAGGAAAGAAGAAAATACTTGGCAACTAATTTTTAAAGAGATGGAGCTTGCACCAGCTGCTTGCTTATTAAAAAAAAATAGAGAAAGAGAAAGGAAATGTATCCTAAATAGTGTTACTTAATTCAGAAGTTTTGAGGCTTTATGGAGAAATGTTGGTAGGACCCACACTCATTTTAAAAAGATAATATATAAGCATGGACCCCAAATATACAACTTGAATATGAGCTTGCTGATATTTTGAAACTCCGAAGAGATTCTTATAATGGATTACATTAGTTATGCAATTGAATCTTGTTTATACGAAGTGTGAAGAAAATGGCAGTATGTGTCTCTTGGTTTTCTTTAAAAATGTTATTATTCAACCAAAATTCTCGTATGCAGAGCAGTGCTTAACTTCTGAAATGGTTATGTCTTAAACTGAAGAATTTCCTTTGTCCTCAATCCTTTGCCTCCTGAAAAAATGCTCCAGACATAATAGTTAATTGGGAATGTCCATTTCTAAATGCTAAATTGCTTCTTGAATGCCTGATGCTAAACATTTGTGAAGGTCAGAATCTCAAACAGAAGAAAATATATAGATGAAACCTCAAAAAATCCTAGCTTGGTATAAATCTGAATAGTGTTTATGATCCTGAAATAACTTTTTAGAGTCAGAGCAAAGTGGGATTATTTTAACTTAACATTTCCTGGATCTTAAATATATTTGATTTCTGTTAAATTTAACTTCATTTTTTTTTAGATTGTGTTTGGTTTGGAATGATTCTAGCATCCTAAGCTATTTTTATATTGTTCACAGTGCATGCTTACAAATTTAATGTGGTTACTTTAGCTTTTTTTGTTAATTGTTAGAACTTTCATGCCACCAATGTTGAAACAGCAAAAGGATGTGTTATTTGTAGTAATACAAAGAAAAGCTCAGCATTCTAGGTCAATTGATTTTTTTATGATAGATTAGCTAAATCCTTGGCAATTGTATTCTGCTATGCAGTAGTAAATAAAGAAGAAATCTCTCTGGCAGCTTTAACTGGATCTTCAGCTGCTTCATCCCCAGAAGCAGGCTCAGTTTCCTCCTTCATTCCCCCTTTCACTTGTAGGTGAAGAAGCAGGGAACAAACTGGAGAGCATTAGGAGATTTGCTTCTCTGCCAGCTCAGGCAAACCACTGCCTGCCCCTTTATAAAGGGAGAAGAGAAGCCTCTGCAAGCCCCTTGGAAAGTGGGTGATGTGCATTAAGGATTCTATTCCTCCATGACAGTGGGTTGCTGCTGAGATGCCAAGAAGTGTTTCCCTGCTCAGTGTTGCTGCAGAGGCACGTTGAGGGAAACCTGCAGAGCCTTTAGTTTCAGGTGGTGCTTTTGCACAGGGACTCATGACAGGACAAGAGGAAATGGCCTCGGGGAAGGTTTAGATTGGACATTAGGTAAAAATTCTTCACAGAAAGGGTGGTCAGGCATTGGAACAGGCTGCCTGGGGAAGTGGTAGAATCACCATCACTGAAAGGGTTCTAAAGGAGCATGCAGCTCTTGCTGGGCACCATGTCATCTACTAAACCACCAGAACAGGGAAAAAAGATAAAAACTTCAAGAGATCATAAGGGTCTCTGTCAGCCTCCAGAGAAGCTGTGACTGGACGTGACTCAGAGCACCTCAACAACCTTATCTTGTGCAGAGACTTTCAGGCAACCTTGAAAAGTTTCAATCGTTTTTGATGGTAAAATAACATTGCCCCAGTCATCACAGGAGATTTGACAGCTCCATTTTAAACTAAAAAAGAAGATTTTGCAGTATGGAAAATCGTATTGACTGAAACTCTGGCATTCTGTCAGCTCTTGGGACCTGAATGGAATTAAAAAATTAATACATTCAGCACTGTGTAGGCAATGAAAGCCTTACCTTGGGATTATTTGCCTTATAACTTGTCCCACGCAAATTGCCAGGTTAGCAGTCACAGGAATGACAGATTCAAGGCTGCCAGGCTATTCTATCTTGCCTTCTCATATGAATTATTTATGCTTATTCATTGTAATATAGTCTTCAAGTAAATATGGCTACAAATTAACTTCCCTACAGAAACACATAATGAAAATACTGAGTGAAAGAACAACCAGCCTATGCTATGCAAAAGAAGCTTGGAGCTGAGACTAATTTTTGAAAGACAGTGGTACGTCAGATTTTCTTGTTTCAATACACACACATGCAAAAAAAATCAAGTTTTCTATTGTAAAACTTTGAAAACAACTGTTTAAGATCAACTAAAAAAACCCCTTAAATATATTGATCTACATATTTGTGCACTGTGTTTTCATTTCTGAGTTCTCATGTTAAAATTCTATTTTTTTCTCCTAGAAACAGCTAGGGCAAAGCTCTGCAGAGACAGGTACCCCCTTGCCAGCTGTGGCCAAGAGCAGAGAGGCTGGAAGCACTGGGAGATGTGCACACACACACACACATCTGTTTGAAGGCCAGAGTACAGGAGCACTGTCACACACTGTGAGAGTGGTGTAGGAGCCCTCAATGCTCTCCTGACAGATAGTGAGCATTTCAATACTCACTACATCATGTGGCAAGGAGTCACACACCTCTTTGCCTGATTAACTCTTGTGAAAAGAGCCACTGCATCTTACTTGTCTTGAACTTGTTCTCTACAAATTTTGTTTGATGTTGTCTGATTTTTATTGTAATACAAGAAAGGGTGAGGAGAAATTTCCTGTTCACTTTATTCCTAGTTATATTTCATTTTTTCTCCTTACTTCTCCCTATTCTTGAGCAGAAAAACTGTAGCTCATTCAAATATTCCTTGTATGAAATTGTTCCCAAACCTCCAAGCCCTTGTATCCCTTCTTGGAGTCTTTCCATTCCTACACTATCATTTTCAACAGGGAAAACTGCCCAGAGAATTACAGACCTGGGCCCAGCCTGGAGTTCTCCAGTGCATAATGTTGTCTCCTCCATTCTTCAGTCTCTACAGCTTTCAACCAACTTTTCTGGTCAAGCTGATCAAACTGGAACACGCTGACCTTAACAAAAGATAACACTTAAATGTGTTCTAGAAACGCCCTGCTGAGAATGGTGTGTTCTAGGAACAAGGGTGGAATTGGTGGAGAAATCATTCCTGGAACTTTCCCTTATTTCTGCTTTTCAGTAACTCTTACCACCCTGGCATTTCTGTGCCCAACTGTGTTATGAGCAAAGGACACATCTAAACTGAGATCATTTTTCTCTCCACTTAGAGTGATTAGAGAGGTAATGATGCTTTTGGAGCAGTCCAAGTAAATATCTAAAGTGAGGTAGGTCAGTGGTACCCCAAAAGTATCCAGTTATCTCCATTCCTCACTGTGAAGGAAACAGATACCCACTGGATTGAATCCAAGTGTCTAAGGTCAGCTGGCAGGAGCCCCAGCCCTGGGGACAGTGGGCTGTGTCTAGAAAAGTCAGACAAGTGTTGTGCTGCTTTGCTGGTGAGGTCTCTGTGTCCACCTCCCCCTGCATGAAGAGGAGGAGGCGGCTGGAGAAGGTGTTCAGGGTGGCACTGGGAACTAGTCCTTGGAGTCTTGGGCAGCACCAGGGATGTGGGGCTGTTGGAGCAGGGTCAGTGGGGACGTGGGGATGACTGAATGTGAGGGTGTGGAGGCTACAGAGTAACAGGGTTTAATGCAAGAGCCAGAAGGGCTCCAGAGGACTGTCACTGGATTTGAGTTGTCAGGAGGGATATTCAGGTGTTACTGGAGCTGAGGCCTGAGGGATAATGGTCACTGGCACTGGGAAGTGGTAAGGGAAGATGCTGAGGTGCAGAACAGAGACATGCTGGCGTGACAGGGACAGAGTTTTAGCTTTATCTTGATGGAAGATCTCACTGGGATGAGGAGCTGATGGGGTTGTGAGAGAACACTGACTGTTGACTTGGCTGAGGAAGAAAAAGATCATTAGGACCCAGGAGTAAGGAAATAGTTAATGGCTATTGCTTCTGGCCTTTCTTCAGTTCTTCCTCCATAACTGCTCTGTGCTGTGCTTCAGGGCTGGAAGCAAGGCCTGGCCTGGTGTTAGGGCCTTCTGTCACCTCTGTGCAGCCCAGCCTAGGGACAGCTGCTCTTCTTTCCTCACCAAGCAGCAAAGAAGGCAGCACAGACAGCTAGTCTGGCTCTGCACCACCTCTCACCCCTCATCTCCCCTGCAACATTAGGGGAGAGCATGCATGACAGATGGCAGAGATGTTTGCCCTGATCCCAAGCTGAGGTGCTCCAATGAGGAGAAGTGCTAATCCATCTCTCTGCTGGAGAATTGAAGCTTTAGACCGAATCAAGGAAAAGTAGTTATAGGATTTCAGCCAGTGCAGAAGACCCTGCAAGCAGGAAAAATCACATGTGCCAGTTGACTTCCAGGTTTCTGTTGGAGATGACCTCAGCTCTGCTCTGGGCTCAGGAAAGGACAGGGTAGCTATCACCAAAATGTCTTTCCTTTCTTCCTCATCCTCCTGACCAGCCTGCACCTCTTGTCCCAGCAGTCACCCTGCTTCAGGTCCTGGGCTCTTTGCTAGGCTGGGTCATTAGTAGTTCTCTTTCCAGCTCCTTATGTCATCACAGGCTGATTCTCTGTGGTTTGTTATCCTAGTGCCTCTTTACCTTGGTGCTTCAGCCCCACTTCCCTGCTCACACCCACCTCCCTCTTGAGCCCCCCAAGGCAGTGGCAGCCTTGGGGCACCCAGAGGCAGCTCCTGCTCTGCTCAGGGCCCGTGGCAGCACTGGAGGCAGGCATCATCCAGCTCTGCTGGGGACAGTCCTGATTGGCAAGGGACACGCTGTGCCCTGTGCTGACACAACCCTCTGAAAATCCATCTGCCAAACTGACAAGTCTCTGCTTAACTACATGAGTTGAGACTTTTAAAAAACACATTTATAACTTGGCTACGTCTTCTGGCATTGGGGTGACCTACACCCCTGTTTTGCCAAATTTCAAGTTCTTGCTCAAATAAACAGTTGCCTAATCTTGCCCTGGAAACCACAGAACCATTTTTACTGAAACTGCCTTCCCCTTTCCTCCTCCCAAAAGAAAATGGAAGGGGAAAGGATCAGCCCGAGGCCAAGCCTTGGCAAAAGACATTTCAGCCTGGATGAGTAACATCTAACAAACTTAGCAGCAATTGAAAGCAGGAGCTTGTAACAAGAGCTGTCAGGCGGGGTAACTGCAAGCACTGCTACCAACTCCGTCTGCAATGTGCATCACCCAGAAAAGGAGGGAAGTGCATAAATGGTAAAAAATCATTTTACGTAACCTGAAGAATTGGATGCATGCCTTGGAGTGTCTGTTTCTCATCCTCCTTCATCTATGGTTAGCTTCCCTTCATTGCTTCTCAGCCCTGCTCTTCCTCCTTTGCAGCTCCTGCCATCTGGAGCAGTGCTCCTGTACTCTCCTATCAGCTCTCTAACATCAGCTTTGGGTGACATCTGTACCTGAAATCTCTTGTCTTTTACTCTTTTCTCCTCATTCTGCTAATATTCATCTCTGAAAAGATGAAAAGGTTTGCTCAACTCAGCTGAGAATATTTGAGGTTCATTTTAAAAAAGGGTTGTGAAAAGGAGGCAAAAATTCATGTGATCCTGAGTACATTAACATTTATGATACTGAATTGCATTGGGAATTTATATAAAGCTGCTTCCAGATCATGAACCACTATTTAAAGGAAGAAAGCAAAAAATCAGTGAGGAATCTGTGGACATCTTAGATTAGAGTAGCTCCATTTTAAAGAGGCATTTTTAGTAAAATCTAGTTTCTTCCCAAAATCAGAAATATTAAAAGATGCTTCATTTCACTCCCTGTTTTGTAATGATTTCTAAAACTCCTGATGCTGAGAAAAATCTGCATGTGAGAAGCAAGGAAGAAATATTGATTTACAATTTTGCACATGAATAAGCTTCAGATAAAGACAACTAAAAAACTGGATAGTTTATAACACCCATCTACAGACACTGTTTGAATCTCCTTTATATCACCTTCAGATATTAGCTTAAAAATGAGGTTGTTGATACGATACTTAGAAGATTTGTTACTCACCAATGACACAGGATAAACTATCTACAGACAACTTGGTTAGCCAGCTCTACTTTGGATTCACAGAGGGTTAAAAGTCTGCCCAGTCAGTTGTAGAAAGGATTCAGCCATTTCACAGCTGTAAATTCAGGAGACAGGTTCCTTGTTATCTAAACTGATATCTAGCATAACACAGGCCATGGGGCTTCCCTGGATCGATGTTTACTCAGACCATAATCTTAATGAAAAAGCAATACCCAGGCACTATTTTATGGTAGCTCTAGGTACTTCTCACACTGAGCCCCCAGATATGAGCCCTCAGGTTTTGCATCTGTAATGCTCTCAGGTTAACTGTGGGTGTAACTTGAGAGTTACTGAAATCGTTGGTGCCTGCTTAATGGTGATGATTCCCTGTGGTGTGGAGTTACCCAGCTGCTGGGTAACACCAGCAGTTTAATCGTGGTCCTACAAATGGACATCTCCATTGGGATGAGAACTGTTCCACCGGCTGCAATTGTGAAACAAGAATGTTTTTTTCAAAAACAGCCTATTACATTTCAGTAGCATGTTCCTTTACATTATTTGCTGATAAACTAGTTTACAGTCTACACTAATCAATGCAAGTACCTGGGGTTTCTGTGAGTGCAAACCTCTTTTCCCCCAGCAAAGGGAGCTCACTGCATTGAGGAGGTGACTGCCTTTGCACAGCTGCTGGATCCTGCTCTGAAGGTGTTTGCAGACCTTGTCAGAAAGGAGACCAAGACAGAAAATCAGAACTGCAGGGAATCCACAGCTTTCTTTATTTATGGGTTGTATGACTTGAACCTCTATTTACATGCTTTACCTTTCTGGTTTCTTCCTTCACTGTCTTCTGGGAAAGGTGCTTGTAATCGGATGGTTTGGTAGGTGGCACCATGGATTAGAGGGACGTGGCAGGGTGTGGCATGGTGTGGTGTGATGCATGTGGGGTGTGGGCACCTGCTGGCTGGGTCTTGTCCTGTTTCCTTTCCACGTTTGTTTTCTGTTACCCAATTATGGAATGGTGTTTGAGAAACAAGCTCAGAATGAGAACATTAATTGCTTACTGGTGCCTCCTGGGGAGGATGTGAGGGTCGGGGTGGGGAACGGGGTGAGAAGCTGGTTGGTCCCCAGGCAGGGAAGATGCGGGGAAATGGTGAGTGCTGTTAAGTGAGACAGGTTCAGGTCTTCAGGCTGTATTTCCATGGACTTTCAGTTGGGAAATAAAACACATTGCTACAGCTCTGAACACAACTGCATCAGGTGAGAGAGCCTGAGGGTTTGAGCCAGCCACATGGCAAGAGGGGTAAGAGAAACATGTACTCTATCTATCGGTGCTTTTTAAAGCCCTTGGACTCCTAGTATGAAAATCAAGGCACAAACTCTGCTTTCCTTAATTCATTGCCACAGCTGGGTGAGCTGGAACAATAACTTCATTGTATTCAAATGCATTTGTGGTCCATTTATATATTTTCCTGTTTCTGTGAGGTACCGGGACAGCTGCGAGATAGCACAATCTCTCCTTTAATCAGCCTTGTTCCAAGGGAGGCCTGGGAACTGCAAGGTCACAGGTGCTGGCCTGTGAAACTGCTGAATGAACCTGGCAGCAGCAGCAGCTCTGTTTGCACAGAAAGCTGGTGCACGAACAGCTGGGCAGTGCACAGTGAGGAGAGACAGAATGCAGGCCCTCTGCTCCAGCCAGAACCAAGATTGAGTGTGCTTTCTAAACAAGCTCTGTAATAGACCTCTCAGATGTTGAGAACCAGATGTTTAAGGATCTTCCATTCCAAATGGAGGTTGGACCCTGCGTTAGGCACCCCCCTTCCCTGTGGAACATTTAGGAGGACTCAAATGATCCAGTGTGCCAACAGGTAAAGCAAGAGTTGGGAAGCTTCTTGGAATGAGCCAGCAAGAAGTTCTAGGGACACACATTTGTTAAAATACTGCCTTTTAGGAATTTCATTGCCTTGCTTTACTCAAGTCCGTAGCTCAGAGGCTTCCCTTCAGCCCAGCTGTCTTTGCAACTTATTATTTGTTTTAGAAGAGAGAAAGTGATGGAAGGTTATGATAGGGGATATTGCACAGGATCCAACACACTGATTGCCCATCCCTGCTGATTCTGAGTAATTCCAGTGTCCCAGTGGGTTCAGGTCTCCAGCCTGGTGAGTTGTGCAGTGCCCAGGAACAAGTGAGGAGTTGTGCTCTTGTGGCTGCACTTGTGTGCCATCAGCTGAGAGGGTGAGCCAGCCCTGGCACCTGGGCCACCATGCTGAGACCCCTGGCCTGGTTGCCTGCTGCACAGCTCATGTACCCAGAGTGCAGAGGACCTGTTGGGAATTCTCTCCTTACTCTAAAGTGTTAAATGAGTACAACCAACAAGTCTGGGTTATAGATAACTTGCAATAATGCCATGATTTCCCAATCTTCCTATCAATGCTTCGACTATCAAGCAGCCAAGGATTACAGAGTGCTGAGGCTGAAGAAATAAAAGCCACATCTGGTGTGGTACAGTGACAAGTAGGTAGGAGATGGATTTTCTTCCACCAAACTACCTTAATGTGCAAAATACTAGTCGAATCCTTCTCACTTTCTTTAGGCAGATGACTAGTTGTCTTTGGCTGCATTATTTTGGATTCCAGTATTCTGATGTCTTATAAAGAGCTGAGAAATCTACTGCCAGACCTGAGTAGTTCACTTGACCCTCAGACCTGTGTGAGCAGGACAAAGGAGAAATACATGACACAGATTAGCAAGAACTACAATTTGTACTTTGGATCTCTGAAGGGTTTTTTTTTTCATCCTTCATTCAAAGCTGAGAGGACCTGAGGCATCAGCTCAAATGCTTCTATTTTAAGCAGGCTGTGTGTGATAAGCAAGCAGCAAACTGCTGTTAAATGTGGAATTTGCAGAAAGGGTGTGTGTAGTATGCCCTGGAGCTGCTGCCAGGAGAGATCTCTTGGCTAGGCAGTGCGGTCAGGTATCCCAAAGGATACTCACCAGTCACCCAAGTGTTACCCTTTTATAGGATGTATTTTGGGAGCTTTGCCACTCCTTGTCTCCCACCTCAACTTGAAGATCCCTTCTTGGAAAGGAGCCATCTCTGCCTGCTTTCCACCAGCTTGGTGAGGGGGGACATGGGCCAGCACAGGGATCCTGCTGCCAGAGTGCCCTGGGCTTCACTTTCTCCCTGGCTTATGTCAGCCAAAGGTAAGTGCCTATGAAGAAACAGCATGTGCGCTTGTGGAGTAGCACAAAGGGCTCTCTGGACTGTAGTGTAATCCAAAGGACTGATCCATAACAGATAAGTCACAGGGCACAGAGCTTCTGGCAGAAGTGTGCCAGTAAAGCACACGGAATATAGGTGGGAGGGTGAGAGCAGTTTTACTTAATTAAACAAACTATCTTATCTGGTGCCAGGGGAAAGCAGTTCTTACGTAGCTACAGCTGCTACATGTCTTCATATGTCTTCTGTGAACAGCATTAAAAGCCCTCCAAGGCCAGCCACCCACAACAATTACTGTCCAAAAGCCCACAGAACAGTTAAGGTGTAAGAAACTCTTTGAAACACTACATTAAGCAGGGGCTTTTTCCTGTGATTCCACTCATTTATCTACCAGGGCACTGATTTCAAGGGAGAAATAAAACTGGCAGAAAACACTGAGAAGAGTCTGAGCAATATCTGAGCTGGTTTTGAGGCAACTGAAATTCTGAATTAAAATATAGATCGTGTTTGTTTTCTATTGTGGTCATATTTATTGCAGCTATTATGTTTGTATTTACAAATCTAATGTTTTCTGGGAAGACTTTCCAGACTCTGGGATCACATGCAGTGTAAAAGAAATGTCTGTTTTGGTGAAGAGATGTGTGAGAACTTCCTGAGATACTTGCCAATAAGAATAGCACAGGTGAGGCTGGGACACTGCTCAGGGCTCCTGCACCGAGGTGGGACTATTGCCTGCCAGGACACCCATGCATACAGTCTGAAAAATGAACTTTTTTTCCCTTATTTGTCCACCCGGTGGTGCTAAAACACCACCAGCCCCTCCTTGGCATTTCCTCACCGGCCTGTGTCAGGCAGCATCTGCTCTGTGCAGTGTTCAAGTCACAGCTTTAAAAAACTACCTCTCCAAATCTGAGGGTCAGGAAACCAAATTAGCTCCCTGCATCTCTGCTGTGTACCCTGTTGCTACGTCTCCAATGGAATAGAGATAAGACTTGTCATGCCTAATTACATAGGATGAGATTAGCAAATCCATAATCTTTTTCTCTAATGTTGACCATATTTTAATTAATTTGGGATACTGTGTTAATTTTAGAGAAAAAGTAAATGAAACATAGTCACCACTTTTGTTTCCAAAAAGAGTTGACAGAGAAGAATTTTGCCTAGCAGTTGACTCTGCTAGGCAAAATTGGGGGGGGATATTTTCTTTTTCTGTTAACCAACTGATTTGAAAAAAAGTGAAAACCCCCAAAGTTTAGTCTCAGTTCTCTTCAGCTTCCATTTCTTTTAAACTAATGTGTAGTTGAGCTGAATCTCAGCATTCAGCAGAGATCTCACTGTGCAGAATGGCACACTCTGGATAAGCATTTGAAATGCCAGGAATGCTTCCTAGCCCTAATTTTCAGAGTCAACACTCAAAAAATGGCAAGTGGCTCAGTATGACTGAAGGGGAGGACTCTCTGAAGTTAAAGTCATTGAGGAAGACCCTTTATAGCATGTGATGTGACTACAGAAGGGGGACTTAGACTGGATATTAGGAAGAAATTATTTCCTCTGTGTGTGGTGAGACACTGAAACAGGTTGCCCAGAAAAGTTGTGGATGACCCATCCCTGGAAGCGTTCAAAGCTGTATTAGTGATGGTTTGAGAAACTCGGTCTAGTGGAAGGTCACCCTGCTCATGGCAGCAGGGCTGAAACTAAATAATCTTTAAGATCCCTTCCAGCCTAAGCCTTTCTATAATTCTATGAATTCTTGTAATAGAACTCTGTATGGAAAAGTGAAATAGTACCTCTAAACTCTGGTAGGATGAAAAAATTCCAGGCATCCTCAGCAGTTGGCACACAGGTGGTTAAATCCTTGCAGACAATGCTGTACTTTGTTCTTCCTCTTCATGAATTTTTACCACATTAACTTCCTGTGACCAGAAGCAGCCTTGGAGGTTCACTGCCAAAGTCACAGCCTATGACCTGCTGATTTGCACAGACCTCTTAATCAGATTCTGTGTAAAAAGCCCAAGAACCATCTCCTGCTCCAGGAATGTGGCCACGTGGCAGGGATATGACCTGCCCTGGTTGTCCTTTGAACTGGATACCACACTGATGCATGTGGGTGACACTGAGTCAGGCAGTGTCTGTGCTCTGCCCAGACTGGATTTCTTCCAGTTCACAGGCTGCCCAGGAAACACAGACTTACCTGATCCTGGCTTCTGTGCTGCAAGTCAGCAAGGCCCTGTAAGTTCTCTTTCAGGGACAGGCTGTTTGCATCTCCCTTTTGGGGCACAGGTGGGGGAGGCATGGCCTTGTGGGCTCCACAGGGGCTGGGTGCAGGAGGTGACTGGGAATGTCAAGGGGGAGGTGAGACAGTCTGGCTGGGTTGCTTCTCTCTCTTCACAACAACCTTCCATTGAAGTGTGTGGTCTGCAGCACTTAGGATGACTGTAGCTACCCCAAGGAACCTCAGGGATGGACTTTGCCTGCTGAGTACATTTCTGTTGGATAGCAGATGTTCACCATAGAAACACTCCAGCTCTGCAGCAATGATGTGCATCACTCCTCTGAGTCCTTGGCTCCATGGTCTGGAGAGATCCATATTCAATCCATGAACTCTCACATCCCTTCAGAGTCAAAGACAATTCCCACAAATTTTGAGGGTAATGCTGTCAAATATCCTGCCCTCTGGAAAGTTCATTTCTTAGAAACCAATCTGAAATCTCACTGAGGATTCCACTGAAGCCTCTTTGGCAATAAAATACCACTGTCAAGCTGCGTGATAGATCACACTCTGGAAAACACATCCCTTGGTGGGAGCAGCCAGATAACTTTGATTATCTTGACTACTTGTTTGTGAAATTTGGCCCCATGCCACACTCAGTAAGTATGTCAAAAGTTTCTATGTGCCTGAACCTGCCTGTGGACTGCTCAGCTTTCCAAAGTTCTGATGTGTGAAATGCACTGCTGCACTCTTCTGCAGGGCCACCCTCCTGATCAGCTGTTCATCCCTAGGCCCTCTCCTCCCTCTGGTCTCCCCAACAGCAGTCACCTTCTGCATTTTATTTTCCTGCTGAACATACAGAATGAGGATGAGATGGCTGAACTGCTGCTAATGTGAAATGCAGCTGCCATGGCTGGTGAGTACCTGGATTTTCATGTTCAGATGTGGCAGTGGGGACACTGGGGACAGTGCCTTTACTGCAGGGAGGATTAGCCCAACCCAACAGAAGGTACTTGCTGTTCAGAAAAGGCTTTTTGGGACCAGTGCATGTGGCTACCCATCCTAGGCCTCCTGGGCAGGTGTTCTATGAGCTGAGGCATGCCAAAGGACACCTACAGAGAGTGTCCTTGTAGGAATATGTTATTGCCATACCTCATTATATGTAATTGCACCAGCAAAACAATGACACTTTACTGATTAGCTTCTTAAAAAAAAAAAAAAATCCAAAACAGTGCTTTAAAAAAGAAACCAAAAAAACTAACTCTTGTTCTGATTTCCTGCCCCAAAAGGAAGAATTTTAGTTTTATTTTGCTGCAGGTTTTAGTCAAATTCTGTCCCTGATGGAACAAAAGTGAAAAATGGATAGAAAGAAAAAGAAAAAAAGTATTTTAAGAGCTACTGTGTTTACTCATAATTTCCTGCTATAGAACTTCTTGTATTTTCTGTGGTTCCTAGAAATGGCAGCAGATCACAGGTCTGGTTCATGAGAACTACTGTTGGGTTCCTGCCTTTGCTACATAAACCATGCACTAAAAAACGTATATTTGGAACAACCATTGACCCATTTCTCATTTTCCCTTGTCCTCTGATTTTAGTTATATTTGCCTCCCAGTGATGTTAAAAAAATGCAAGACTTTGGAACAACCTCCCTAGTGCCTTAACACTCTCACCTCCTTAACGATCAACAGAAAGGAAAACGCACTTTGGGGTAATGCATGTAATCCATTTTAAATGTCTATTCTAGGATTTAATACAAAAACACATCCTAAAGGCATGTTCATATTTTCATTTGATTATAAAGACTGACCAGCTCAGATATAAATATCTATTCTCTAGCCCTTACACATTTTACTAGATGATTCTCTCATGGCAATTGCATCAGTGTAACCTTTGTCCCTCTCTTTCCTGACATTCAGATTCTGCACCCTTTTTTGGTGTTTCCCAAGAGTTTTGTTGGTCAGCAGCAGCTCTTTTTGTTTTCAGAGTTGCTGTGGCATGCCTGCCTTCTCTAGCTCACTGCAGTGCCTGCCATAGTGTTACATTACAGAAGACAAACACACATCGCTTTGCAGAGACTTGTCTTTTGTTCAACTATTTATTGAACAGAAAAAATGAAATTTTTTTTTGCTTATTTTTGTCTACGAAAAGGCCATAGTCTTTCTCTCTGAGGCTGGGCAAGTCCACTGTAATGTGGGAGGCCTGACAACCTGCAAACAATGCAGCTGACAACTTGTCAGCTCAAGAGTACTTGTGTGTAATAACTAAAGGGACAAAACAACGTTTGACAAACAGGATATTGTATAAATGCACTCATTTTTTGTGTGCAGGAGATTAGCATTGGGTAGAGAGGAGCTGACTGGAGGGGGAAAGAGATTTGAAAGGACAGAAACAAAAGAATAGCACTCAACAATCACAAAGTACATGTATCCCAGTCTTGGCCCACAGGTCTACATGTCTGGACGCAGGACTGAGTAGCTTCATATGTACAAGCAATGTTTCACTTTAAAACACATACAGTTTTTAATTACTCCACAGGAGCCAGCAGAAGGGAAATCACTGTGGTAACACTGAAGTATGCTGCATCTTTTATAGCAATTGCTGCATATTGAGAAAGGCAGCCTCAGAAGCTGTAACCTCATGAACTGCCTAGGCATGAATACCACTATTGTTTCCAAGTAAGAAAAACAGAATCACAAAAACCAGAAACTCCTACAGTCCTGGGCCAATGCCAAACTCTTGTATATACTTTCAAAGGAAGATAACCTGCTTAATTTTGGAAATGTTCTCACAGTAGCTTATTTTGTGCTTATAACTGTGTGGCCAAGTGAAAGAGACAGTGTTCTGGAGACCTACAGTATATGTTTGACAAAGTTCAGACACAAACCATGTTCCAAGATAGATATACATTCAAAACTGTATTAGGAAGAGCTCTGAGACAGGATAAAAGGTAGTTTTCTTTAAAATCAAACTAAGGAAGTCATAAGGAAGTGGCAAGAGGCCAGTATCAAGCCTCAAGACACTGGTACATTATTCAGACCCTTGCATTTGTACTTCTCAGTGTGCAGGTGGTGCTAGAAATCATGCTATGTGCCTGAGGCTTCAACACATTTGATACTGAGACTTCTTCTGTGCCAGCTCTTAGATAATAATTTAAGCTCCACTAGTCCAGAACCTGAAGGGAGTGCAGCACCTTGTGTCTCAGAACTGGTGGTCTAATCTGCTTTAAATATGTACTTTATTCTCAGAGCAGGATAAAATCCATCTCATGTCAACTTATGACACTAATGTTTTATAAAGTAGAGACTTAAAGCCTCAGAGGCTGGGGCTTAATTTTCCAGATGTTGTACAAGCACATTTTATCAGGTTTTCTCTTTGTTCAAAACGTGTTCCTATTGTCTTGTGTGTTAGGGATGGGGTGCTTTGTTTCTTGAATCTTGCACAATGGAAGGATGGGAGAATCTTACCTCGGGCCTTTTCACATTCTTTGATCTCAGTGATCTTTAGGACAGTGCTTTTTCAGTGAAAAAGGGACTTTTTCTGCTGAAACAACTCAGCAGGAAACAAAGGACCCTTTGCTTCTCCAAGGCTACTGTACCCTCTGTCTTAGCAGCACTGTGGGGTAATGAACACAGCATCTAACTCCTGTTTCCCAATCCAGCTGTGCTCACTGCCACTCTGAATTCCTGACCCAAGAATGTTTCAATTTGCATGAAAACTTCTTTTTCCCCAAAAAAACCTTTGTGCATAGGGACTGGAGTGACGTTTTGGATTATCACAATTAGTAACATTGCATTTCAGATAATAGACCCAGATTATTGCACTAGAGGCTGGGATGGTTTTCATTACATAAGGAGAATAGCTGATACCAGGGATGTCTGGTACTTTCTGGTACTGGAATAGATGGATTTTAGGTCAGTGAAGACACTGATTGATGCTAAATTAAGCCCTGTCAGTATATTCTTTGTTTTCTGAGTCTGAGGTGGTCCTTCTGAATAAGCACACCAGGAACAGAGCGATTTTTCTAGCTAGTTCACAAAAAAAATTGTGTGTTCAGCATGACATCTCATGTCATTTTAACCTGATTTTGGCATCTCATTTATGCATTTTTGTGTATGTGTGTGTAAGAAAGTATGTCTGTCCACCCCAATAACTTTTAATACTTTGACCAATTTAACCGCAGATCTGTCAAAATTTGACAGCAGGTTCCAGCTTCTAGAAACCCAGTCTTCTAACTTTTTAATAAATAGCCATTTATATTCACTCAATTGGCACTTGTTCCTCGCCCGAATCCCCTCCCTGTTGCATGTATCCAGTGGGTACTGGTATGTAAGTTAATAATCAGTTTGTAACTACTAGACAGAAAACACTAGCTAAACCCATAATCGAAGATGCATCACTCTTCTTCTATTTTGCATCACTCTTTTTCTGTTTTCACTATGTTTTTCCCCTAATATATTCTCATGAAAATATTATAATTTAATGTCTAAAATAAACTTTTTCTTTCAGTAGTGCATGCTACATTACTTTTAATTTATTTATTCCTGTAAGTCCTAAGAAGTGAAAGTGAAAGCATTTTCAGTACAACTATGATTCCTCTTACTTCTCTTATGTTCTTAAGAAGCACAGTACTGTAGAGCAGAATACAAAACTGGAAAGCTCAGCTTCTCTCAGGCTGTAGTTTTAGTACCATGTGGCACCAGGATCAACCTAAGCAGCCCCCACTCCTGTCATTTAACCCTGTGTCTGCTAGACTTGCTTGTGCATCGTTGTTCACGGATAGCTGATTTATCGCTTGTTCAGCTTGCACACAGGGGCTTGGGGTTTTTTGGTTTTGCCGTAAATCACAAATCATTTCCCCATGAGCTGCTTTGGGAACTCAGGCAGGAACACAGAGATCAGATTTCTGGTTTTGCTTACAGAATTAGGGCCTTATTTTGCATGTTGCAACAAAAGGCTTAAGCTCTTCTTTGTATGTGGCTTTGTGGAAGTCAGTGTGTTCCCATGTGCTTATGTGCCATTTGAAACTGTGATGTAGATACTTTGGGAAACAATTTCTTGTATCTGTAGTCTCTGAATGGATGATTTCATTTCTGAGGTATCTGGCCTTTTAAACAGAAGTCTTTGTCGAGGCAATCACCCATTTTCTAGGTAAAGTGTGATGGAATCACATTTAGCATGATACGGAAATCACTTGTATATTCCTGAACCTAGCAGCAGTCATGGTAGAAAACCTCCAGTATAATCCTCAGGAAATTAAACAGTGGTCCATTTGATTCTATTTTGGTTGAAGGAGTATTGACATAAAAAAAATCCCCAAGAACATGAATAGCAACACCTGGTTCAACTAAAGCAAATTAAACACCTTGGGAAGGTTTTAAAATCTGCAGAAAGGTAATGGGGAATAAATGAGGGAAATCAGATCTAGAGAAATTTTCTTACTCTGACAGCAGGAAGTAACTTGGGAGTCAAAGCAGACAACCTGCTGTTTAGAAAAACAACTCCTTTGGAAAAAAAACCAGGAATGTGGGGCTCTGAATTGACACAATTTGAAGCAGTTGAATAGAAGCCTTTTTATTTCCCTAATATATAAGTGGTCCTCTTTCCACTTGATTGTGGTTTATTTTAGTCAAGTCATCTATGCTTTGGCCTTCTTCATGTTCCTATCTCCTGCTGAATGTATGTTTGTTATACCACCAGGGGAACAAAATGGTCTTCCTACTTCCTAGAGTAGACAATAAATCTTAGAAAAGTGAGCAGATTCTCCAATCTAAGAAGAGATTTGAACTCAGTATCTACCAAGATCTGCTTGCAACTCATTCCAATTATTTTTTATCTTCCAAGTAAATATTAATGAGAGATGCTGACTGATTTAAAAGCCTCAACTTATTCAGTGTGGCTTTGATATGTTCTTGAGACTACTTATGGCTTATGGGAGAATTTATCTGAGCACTAAATGTGAGAAAGGCCACAACTGATTTAGGTAAACCAAGACTTTTGTACTCGTGATCCTTCACGTAGGAGGATGTGAAAAAGAAAACTCTTGCCTGTGTGCAAAGGGAATGGAAACTTTGCACACTGTGAATGTACTGACCTTCAGAAAGGGAGCAGCAAGATTTTTTTCCCTTGAACATTTAGGGTTATCACAATGAGTCATGGATGCCTTAGTATCTAGATATTATATTTGTCCCTAGTGACATTTTAATTTCTTTTTGCTATATGCCCAAATGCAATTAAAAAAAAATCATTTAAACAAAGAAAATAAATAATCATTATTGCTGGTGTAGATGTAGGTGCCCTTGTCACCGAAACTATGGGAAAAACAGAAACTCTGAAACAACATCTTTTCAGTGTTAGAGAATCAAGGCATTACTTTATTCTGGCCAGGATATGCAACAGAAATTTATTTCATGGACACATGCCCAGGTTGTGCAGTGAAAATCGCTCACATGGTTCTTTACCAGACTTTTCACATATTTATATATTTATTTATATATAAAAATTGAAATTCACATTCATTAGTCTTAAATTACACAACTCTTAGTATTCGATCTCCTATTGGTTATTGATCCCTTTGCCTTTGATGCTAATCTGGTCCTTGTTCTTTGGTTCTTCTATAGATCTCTTCCCAGACCACGTATCTCTGGCTACACCAGAGGGCAATGTTCCTTAATGTTCTCTTATCTCCTGTGCATCTTCTGGCTACTCCCAATCTATGGATGTTAAACTCATCAGGCCTCTCCCCTTGAACAGAGGTTTTGAAGAGAAACTTCAATTCCCTTCCCCCTGGGCAAAGATGAACAAACCCGTGATTAAAGTTTAAAAAAAAAAAAAAAATTTGAAAAAATTAAAAGTTGCTGTGTTTAGTCAAAACAAAGTGGGCAGTTGCACCCACATAGATTATCATAACATCATTTATCTGATCTCATGTTTACAGGATGTCAGAACTACTCTGCTCTTGGGACTTGGCTTCATTTGTAAATTGAATAGATAATGCAACTTTATCTACAGCTGGTATTTCTTGCCTCAAGTTGGCTTTTCCAAAGTTTTCCTTAATATTTTTTTCTTATTTCTCTCATCATTATCTTCACCTTACATCCTGAAGGAGCTAAGGAATTCCTTCTAAAGCTTTTTGTGGAACTCTAATCACCATGTTAGGTCAGTTTATAAGATGAAACTTACTCCTTACTGTTGGAATGGGGGTTGATGCTTGCAGCAGCTCATTTTCCATGGAGGCACTTAATACCTTTGGAAAGCTGAAAAATGTGGGCATTACCCAGTGATAACTGGTTTTATTTTTTAATACAGGTTTTACAGGGTGGTTTTGATTTGTGGGAGGGTGGATACAGGAGTCAGTAGCAATGGAAAGGCAAATAATAATGTGTGTTTTCTCCGTCTCTCCTCTTCATAGATGTTTAAGAGGTGCGTTACAGAGGCACCATTAAAGCCAGATGCTTTAATGTTGTGGAGGATGGTAAACTGCAGAATGCATCAGAGAAGGAAGAGACCATGTGGAGACTGACATTCAGCAGGACTTGCAGAGAAGACTTCTGGACTTGCATCAGGTACTCCAAGGGCTGGCTGTGCTACTTGGTGTGATAATGCACTCATGCTGCCAGGTCACTGCCTCCCACCTCCAGAAATTCGCTGTCTCACCTTTGCTATTTCAGTCAACACTACCACGAGGTTTATTTTCATAAGCCCTGGTAATGTGGCAGCAGCACTTTTATTAGCACTTTGACCTCTCCGGTTTCCTTTGTTTGAGGACAGCTTTATCTGAATGCTGACTTCTTCCCCCCTCTCTAGAGCTAAGAGTCTGCAAAGCAGAGGGCCTTGTTTCACCCACCCACTAACTGGTTTTTAGGTCAAGACTGTGATCTTGGAAGGTTGCTGCAGTTGGTCAAAGGGCTGGAATATGGAACAGTCCTAGTGATATGCCACAGCCTGAGAACCAAAGCCAAAGCACGCATTTAGCTTGGGTAGGGCTCAAGCACCACTGCTGTCCTGTTACTCTGCCTCTGGAGAGTTACCCTGGTCCCACGCTGAAGCCCGACACACAGTGCTAATGATAATGCACTGATCCTCAGGAATTTCAGTCCTAAGAAGAACCCTTTAGTTACATTCTTCATGTCCTTCGGGTAAAAGACAATCCCTCACTGCAGCTAAGTGGGGAAAGTTCCTTCTTACCTCCTTCTCTGAAAAGGGAAGAAATTACTGGTAATGGGGGGCTGCTACAATACTGAATGAAGCAAAGCAAGCAGGAAGTGCCTGATAGCTCAGGGCAGCTACAGCTCTTTTTCCCCTATCACAAGCATTTTAGCCTGCTTTTTATTTTCTCCCCCTCCCTTCCTCCATTGCGACAGGAGGCTGCCAAGCACAAAGGGAGAACCTGAAACTGCTCGCCTGGAGGCCTGGGAGGGGCGGAAATAGCAGTTTATATTGCCAGATTAGCAGGAGGCCAAGGGTACAGGGGGCAAGGGCAGATAGTGCCTCGGTGCGGAGTGGCATAAGGGAGGGAAGGAGGGAGGAGAGTTAAGGAGGAGTACTGATTTGGAGGAACTAGTTAAGGAGGAACTAGTTTTGAGAAAATGTACTAGTTTTGCGAGAATTTACAGAAAATCATCAAGAATCTGTTATAATAGATCAGCATAACTTCATCTGGGTAGTCCTGCTTGAAGTTCTGAAACTGGGGATAACCAGTCAAAGTAAATCTTTAAGCAATTGCATTTATATGTGGCTTTATATGTTGCATTTATATGTGGCTTTAATTGCAAGCCACATATAAGTGTGCAAGCCACATATAAGCTTGCAATTAAAGCCACATATAAATGCAGAGCTCAGTTCCTTGTGTGACATTGAACAGTTCCTTATGTCAAACAAAACCACACCTCAGCACTCTTCACATAGCTGGCTCCATTTTTGAACCTTCTCTTCCCCATGTCAGCAGCTTCCTTAAAACAATGTATGGCGGATCCGACAGCCATCTTAAACTTCAAAAGGAAGTTTTAAAACTTTCTTTCTGCAGCTGCTGCAAAGCAAATGTTTCTCTGTCTCTACCATTTTATGATGTTAAGTAGTGTTACAGTAGAAGCTGTGCAGTACTAGATGCCACCACCACAGTTCAAATTTAACAGCATTGTTATAGGTGATAAATGTCATCACGTATGGCAGGAAATTTGAAAGAGTTTTAGAAAATATATGAATAAGTCTCTTGCAAATTCATCTTACTGGAACTCCGATACAGAAAATTACCCACTAATGTAATAATGTTGTTACACTTCCTTATTTTTACTCTTCAGTTCTCAGTTGTGTAAATACCCTACTACCAATCTGTCATCACAAAACGGGGCTTTTTAAAATCAATTATCTGCTGTTTGTTCATAGGAAATGCCAGACCATGACTCTGCTGGGACATTTTGAGCTTTTGGTCAGCGTTCTGGTAAGTGCTGTGGAAGTTTTTCAGATTTCGATATGCAGAGATACCGCCTTAAACCCCTTCAGTGGAAATTTATGGTGTTATTTTGTCTTCCTCTTGTTCTTCCTCGGTGCTTTCAAGTGACCAAAGTCTTTCTCCGGTCATGTTGCTTCCCCTCTTGCAGGCAGCAGAGCTGCCTATATTAGGAAACGCGGCCGAGCAGTAGTGTTTTACACTGGTGTCTAGGAGCAAGGGTGAAACCGCGGGGTTTGCGGCGAGCCCGGCCCAGCGGCGGGGCGAGCGCGGCGCCGGCACCGCTG
>VYXD01005111.1:1118213-1148144 GCA_013397195.1 Hylia prasina
GCTGCGGAGGCCTGCTCGGAGGCTGTGAGTATGGGGTTGCTGCGAGTATGGGGTTGCTGCGGGTAGGATCGGGCGCGGGTGGGCGCGGCCTTCGGGGGGCGCCTGTGCTCCGTGCCCGGGCTCTGTGCTTTGTGTTCTGTGCCAGTGCCCGGTCAGGCGGCGCCGGCGGGGCTGAAGGAGCTGTGGCCCCGGTGCTGGAGGGCAGCGCGGCTGCCCCGCTGGAACCCGCTCGGGGAGCGGGGCTGGGGCCCGCGGGAGGAGGGGGAGCGGAGAGTAAGGCCCGGGGGAAGCGCGGGCGGACGTGGGAGGGGGGTTGTCGCTGCCGGGGCTGGAGCCGCGCTCAGGCCCCGCCGTGCGGGTCTGGTGCTCAGGATCTGCAGTGCTGTGTCATCGTGACTGAGTCTTTCTTGGAAGAACTTTTTGAAAACCGATCCTCCAGACCAGACTGTTAAATATATGATTTTATATTTATTCACGGCTACATATATAAAAACCCTTGGAACTTGGTGTTTGCCCTTACCTGAATTTTTGGGGAAGTTCAGTTTTGCCGATGTCCTTGCTTCAAATATAATTTGATTTACCTAAATAAGAAAATCCAGTACTCTTTAAGTCAGTGTTATAAAACTATGTCTTCATTGTTTGGGAATCTGCAAGCTTAAAACAATTTAAATGGATGCAGCTTCTTTAGTACAGGATCTTACCTTTAGTTATACAGTTTGTGATTAAGTAGTCTGACTAACCCATCTGCCAAACATTTCTGCTTGTGGGTTAAACAGTTTTGCATATGCGTCAATAACAGGGAAATGAAGTGTGTGAAATCCACTCCATATCACAGTATGTGAAATTGACTCCTTGAAACTTACTAGCTGACTTTCTAGGCAGAGGAACTTGGGGCTGTTCAGCCCGGAGAAGGGAAGGCTGCACGGAGATCTCACAGCAACCTGCCAGTATCTGAAGGGGGTCTGCCGGAAAGCCAGAGAGGGACTCTTCATCAGGAGCTGTAGTGACAGGACAAGCAGTAATGGGCACAAACTGAAAGAGAGGAAATTCATGTTAGATATTAGGAAGGATTTCTTTACTGCAAGGGTGGTGAGACACTGGAACAGGTTGCCCACAGAGGTTGTGGACAATCATGGCAGTGTTCACGGCCAGGTTGGGTGTGGCTCTAAGCAGCCTGGTCTACTGGGAGGTGTCCCTGCCCATGGCAAGGGGGTTGGGACTAGATGATCTTTTAGGTCTCTTCCAATCCTTAACATTCTGTAATTGCAAAAGCTTACAATGTTTCAATTTGTTTAATTGCTGTTTGCATTGCACGCACCTCATCTTGTGTATTTTAAAACACTCTTTTTCTTCCTTACAGGTTTTGTTCTGTCACAAAAAAGTGAATGATTGAAACTACAGACACTTACAATTTCTTCTTGAGGACAGTCAGTACCAATATGGAGGCGTAGGCACCTTAGAAGGGACTTCAGTCTTACCTCTGGGAGGTAGTTCTGTGCAGAAATAAAGAAACTAAGGCATCAAATACTTTTTTTTTTAAATCTGAGACTTCTGTTTGCTTCTGTATGCCATAAACATGGCATACAGAAAAAACTTAATTCAACAGTATAAAGCATCAGAATGTCTCAACACAAAGCAATTAATTTATGCTAAATTTGATAACTCTGTACTTGTAACTAAGGCACCAGGTTAAAACTGAAGTGCTCTGTTAATTTGGTGCTGACTTGTAGACAAGCCTGGGACTCTCCCCGGTTTGTGAATAAAGAGAGTTTATCCTTGTCTGAGCCAGTGTATAGGATTTGTTTCTCTTATAGCTGAATAGTCTATACATGTGAAGTGGAGTATAAACTAACTTCTTTAGTCTTAACAACTTGTTACAACAATATGCAGAACTTGAGAGGGGTTTTTTTTGGAATCCAGTACTAGCAAATATACAAGATAAGTTTAGTAAAGTCAGTTCAGGGTCTCTATTTTTTGTGTGCCCTTTGAACTTGATAAACCCTTATTTTCAGCTTCCTAATGAGGTTTTACAGCCTAAAATATTTATGTGTGTATAAGCTACATGTTTATCAGCTTTCTAGGGTGAAATCTTGTCCTTAAATCACTTAACATATGTTCTGGATGAGAACAATGTTTTAGTTGCCTCTCAAATTAGTTTCTTTATTGACAAAGGATCTTGATAAACCCATTTGAGTTTTTTTCTCTTTTGATCCCACCTCCACCAGCCTGACAAATTGTTACTGCCCTCCCAAATATAAAGAACAAGTGATGCTTGTATGATTCAATGGAAATTACTTTTCAATATGCTTTATTCAATTGTTAAAATGGGATGGAGAAGCTTTTGTGGTGAAAGCAGTTGCTAAACTAAGGTACAAGAACTTCCAAATGTTTAAAGGCTGTTAAATCATCAGGTCAGTTCTATTCGTATGCACGTTTGAAGTTACACTTTGAAGTATTTATTGCTTTTGTACAGGTGGAGGTTGTTAAATTGCCTTTAATGCACACAACTACCTCCCAGAGGAAGACTTGTCCCATTTTTCCCAAACCAGTCCATTATGAACATAGTGGAAGATAGCCCTTTCTTAGCTAGCATCATGAGGCAGAGTGCTCTGTGTGATGAACTGAAGTACGACCTGTCCTGTGAACTCTACAGGATGTCAACGTTCTCCACTTTCCCCACGAACGCGCCAGTGTCAGAGCGGAGCCTTGCCCGGGCTGGGTTTTATTACACGGGTGTGCAAGATAAAGTTAAGTGCTTCAGTTGTGGCTTAATGTTGGATAACTGGCAGCCAGGAGATAATGCTATGGAAAAACATAAGCAGCTGTATCCTAGCTGCAGTTTTGTTCAAAGAATGCTTTCAGTTAACAACCTTGGACTGTCATCTCGTTCTGCCTTTTCACCCTCAGTTGCAAACAGTCTCTCACCGTCTCTACATTCCATAGCACTTTCTCCAAGTTTAGAACAGGTTGGATATTTCAGTGGCTCATTTTCCAGTTTTCCTCAAGACCCAGTAACTACTAGGGCAGTTGAAGACCTTCCATTCTTGAGCCCTAAGCTTCACAATCCTTCTATGAGGACAGAAGATGCTAGGCTCCGCACCTTTCACTCATGGCCACTGACGTTTCTCTCACCCACTGATCTGGCAAAGGCTGGACTTTATTACCTGGGGACAGCAGACAAAGTTGCTTGTTTTACCTGTGGTGGTCAGCTGTGTAATTGGGAACCAAAAGATAATGCGGTGTCAGAGCATCGGAGGCACTATCCCAATTGCCCTTTCGTGGAAAACCTTATCCGAGACCAGCAGAGTTTCAATGTTTCAAATGTGAGCATGCAAACGCATGAAGCACGTGTTAAAACGTTCATAAATTGGCCAACCAGAATTCCAGTTCAGCCTGAACAGCTTGCAGATGCTGGCTTTTACTATGTAGGTAAGAAACCCAGACTTCTCCAGTTTTATTCATGCTGCTATGTCAGCATATACTTTCAAGTAAGCTGTGTCACTGTTTGCTAGATATTTTGCCTTGTTTTTTTTTTAAGGTCGTAATGATGATGTGAAGTGTTTTTGCTGTGATGGTGGGTTAAGGTGCTGGGAATCTGGAGATGATCCATGGATTGAGCATGCAAAGTGGTTTCCAAGGTAACTTGCAAAATCTTTATCATAATTTGTTCATATTCTTAAATGTTCTAAATTTGGCAGACATGTACTGCACTTAATAGTTCTGTTTATTTGATGTACAGATTCACTCTTTCATTTAGATATATTGCGTGTATGTCTGAAAGCTCTGAAGTGTGTAGGTGGGTGTAATTAAAGCATTTCTTCATTAACCATGGCATATAATGCTTTCCCCTTCGTTACGAAAAGCTGTGTGCATCTCCAGATCACTAACAGCGAGACTGCATTGTTAATGAGCATAATTTTCTCTGTAAGAGAAGCAGTCAGTAAGCTGATCAAGGGGAGCAAAGGCTGCTGAGAAATGAGGTAGAAGGAATGTTTAACTCATTGCTTCTGGTTTTGTGCCCATGCTGAAGGCTCCTGAACCAGTTTTTCTGCTTGTGCGGTTTCGTTTCCTACATATGGAAGGGCTTGCGAAGAAGGTTTCAGTGGCTCTTTAGTATGTCCCTACTGGAAAAAGGACAGAAATAACTTTTTAATGTCACCTATAATTAAATGGCAATTTCATACCTAATTGCTATCTATGCCCATGGAGATCACCACTTCCATTACAGAAATAGCTGCACTTGATTTCAGGAAAGCTAATAATAATTCTTCTCACTGTAGATCTCCAGCTAGGTTTTCACAGGCAATTTATCAGCTACTGCTGGACTATATGATGTATGTAGGGTTAAATGTCACTGTTGTTTCTTACTGTGTTAAGCCTGTCAGTAAATGTACATAAGAGACAAACCTGTGTTAGTGAAGCCAGGCTTTGATAATGGTGTTATATTTTGTTAAATTCTTTCTTTTGAATGATTTGAGTGGCAGATAAGAATGGTGAGATGCAAGATAGAAACAGTTTATCACTGCACTTTGTAGTGATTCTGACACAGTATCATTTCTCATGACATGCCATTTTGATTACAAGTGGTAGCAGAATGTAAAGCTGCTGCATTTATATACATAAGCCTACTGACAGCTGGATGTCATGGAAAAGCTTTATCTAAGTGTCATTGGACACTGGGCTGCACCAAGCTTCCAAGTAAGAGTATTCTTTCTCTTCTGAAGGAAATGTGTTTAACTTACACTGGGTTTAAACTTGTTTGTTTTCCTATGTCTTTTTTTCCTTTGGCAAGTAGAAAGTATGATTTGTTACACTTTTGTCAATGTTTCAGGTGTGAGTATCTGCTTCGTGTAAAAGGAAGAGAGTTTGTAAGTCAGATTCAGGCCAGATTCCCCCATCTCCTTGAACAGGTAAACTTTTACTGTCCTGTAACTTTGGTTTTCCCTTGTTGAACAGTGCTGTGTTCTTTTTTTGAGTTCAGTCCTTTCTTCTGCCTCATTTCTGTCTATGTTTCTTCTGGGTTTCTAACATCATAAATGCTCTTCATGAGCACATAAAAGAAACTAGTGCTAAATATAGCTAGTCTTGGACTTGTAGAGGTTACTTATGGAGAGTGCTGTGAGGCAGTGAGCTCCTTTGTGTTAGCAGAGGGAACTTCTGATCATACACTGAATAGTGCAGATCAGTAATAATTATTTCAGAAATCAGTCATGGACAACAATTTCTATTCATAATTCTTAGAGCAAGAGTAACCAGATTCCTCTTCTTCAAAGTTGTCAGCATCAGCTTTGTGTTGATTATACACTTGCAGAAATTTGCAGACTTGTGTAACTGCAGGTGAAACATTTAATGGATAGAAAGCTTAGCAGGATTGGTGACAAACAATATGTTAGAAAGGTACATAGAGGGAAGAGCAATACTTCAATACTAACATAGTTCTCTTGTGTTCTACAGCTCTTATCAACCTCTGATCCACCTGTAGACGAAAACCTTGATCCTCCAAGTATGTATGTTAAAGCATGCTTTTAAACTTCCTCAGCACTTTGCAAACGTAGTGACTGCAAATATCCAAGTTAGCTTTGGATAGCCAGTTCTTAGATTTGTTTCCTAAAAGTTTAATCATTTTGATGTTTGTTGACAAGCTCCAAGGAAACACCTCTAAGAGATCTTGGTTTTTATTTTCTTTATTTTCATCCTAGCAGCTCCTATTGAAATTTTTGGGTGTGCACACTTGGTTGCTGGGTTTTTTTTGTTTCAGGGTTGGGTTAAGCAAAGCAAGTGCTGAGCTTGGTGGAACAGTTGCTAGAGGGTGCCATGACTAGGCAGTTATGCAGTTCCATTTCTAGGCATGTAACTAGGTAAATGCTCTGAGATGAGCAGCAGCAGGTAAGGAAAAAGGTAGGACAAGCTGGTACAGTGAAGTCGTTCTAAGCTGGACTCTAGTCATGGTGGAAAAACCCACTCACCCTCTGGGAGTTCATGCTGTCCTAGTCCCTGCTGACTGAGGACAATGAGTCAGAATCCCATGTGTCTGGTGTTTACTAAATTAAATGCAAGTTACTGATTAAGAGCTGAAATAGAGCAATTGTTTGTACTATAAACTCTGACTTCCCTCCCCCACCCCTGGCACACCCCCAGGCCATTTTTCAAGGCTGAAGTTAGACATAACTGAGTACAAAAAAATCTGCTAGGACACAATGGAATTCTCAGTGGTTTCTCTGGATTAACCTAGGTTTTAACAAAAGCCTGACATGGATCGATGTGTATCTTGAATTCAATCCATGACTGAGTGACTGGCTTCCATTTTTAAAACTAGTTTACCAAAATTCTCTTTAAGCAGTTGAAACTTTTTGCTGCTAGTATTCATGTGTGTAGGTAATGCTGATGTGTCTGACTTCTGGGGTTGTATGGGTGTTCTATTCTTTATATTATACACGAGGATCTCCCTTTTTGATTAGTTATTCGTTTTGAACCTGGAGAGAGCCGTTCAGAAGATGCAATCATGATGAACACACCTGTGGTTAAAGCTGCCTTGGAGATGGGGTTCAGTAGAAGGCTAATAAAGCAAACAGTGCAAAGTAAAATCTTGGCCACTGGAGAAAACTACAAGACTGTTAATGATCTTGTGTCTGATCTGCTCATGGCAGAAGATGAGAAGATTGAAGAAGAGAAAGAAAAGCAGTTGGAAGAAGTGGCATCAGGTAGGCACCAGGCATAAATAAAAGTGAAATCTGAAGCTGTTAGTAATATGTATAGGTTTTATATTTGTTTTTATGCAGTAAGTGATTTAGTTTAATTGCTGTTAGGATCAGCTTCTCTAAAAGGATTGTTGGGATATCTGTATGGAACCAGCAGTCTGAGAATTGTTTCATTCCCTTTTAGGAGAATGGTTCATAGCAGAGGCCAAGGGTTCAGAATGATTTCTTCTTTCCAAAGCCTTTTTTTTTTTTTTTCATTTGTGTGCCTTTATATTGCTGTTAATGAAACGCTTGGTACACTCTACTAATTTTTATCCAAATTAGCCTGCTCTTTAAGCTGCATGAATCCGTAAGCCAGCATGTCCACCCCCTAGAGGGGGCCATAAACTTCTACAAATTCATATTCTGTAAGATGGCCTAAGATCTGCTTTTCTGACTCAGCCCATGTCTGTCAGCAGTTTGTTTATTTGCTGTGTCTTTAACATTTCCTGTTGCTTGAATGCCTTGTAAGTTTTGAAGCCTGAAGAAATCCTTCTGATTTTGAGTCTATGAAGCGTAATAAAACTTCTCAATTATAAATGGAATTAAGGATGCTTCTTTCCTGGTTGCATTTCTGTCAAAAAAAATAGATGGATTCAGCATTTAACCTCACTGGAAATTTTTTGGTTCTTGTTTGTCGTAGAGTATTAAAACAGTCTCCAGAGTCGCGTTGTGCTGCATTTCTGGTTTTCTTGTCCACAGTTGTGTTGGACACTTCTTAGAAGAGCTTTCTTTTATCTACAGCCTAGCACTGACAAGAGTTAACTTCTGGCATGTTGATGAGTTAGCATTGGTGTTAGTTTTTCCTTTGCAGTCGTCCAGGGAGTGTAAGTCTCGCTAATATGCAGTTAATGCTAATATGCATTTAACCTGGAGATGGGAAGATGTTCACCAGGACATTTCCTTGGTGAACAGGCTTTGGCTCAGAAGCTGCTTTTATATGGTTTCCTTACGTCTGTTCATTACATGCATACCACTAAAACTTGCTGAGGGTTTTATTAATGATGTGTCATAAGCAAACATTACAAGTAAAGTTTAAGGGATGTATCAATTATTGTTAAACAGAAGTGCAGCTTGGAGTAGTGTATTCTTAATTGTCTTATCTAATTCCCCTTTCATTCCAGATGATTTGTACTTGATCCAGAAGAATCGAATGGCTTTATTCCAGCGTTTAACATGTGTACTCCCAATCCTCGGGAGTTTACTGTCAGCTAAAGTGATAACAGAACTTGAGCATGAAGTTATTAAGCAGAAGACTCAGATACCATTGCAGGCGAGGGAACTGATAGATACAGTTTTAGTGAAAGGAAATGAAGCAGCCAGCATCTTCAGGAACTGTCTACGAGATTGTGACCCTGTGCTCTACAAAGATTTATTTGGTATGTTTGTGTGGTTTTCTTTTGTTTTTAAAGGATATCCTTTTATAGAAGTCTAACCAGTGCTCTCACAGCATTCTAAAGAAGAAGAAACAGATGCTGTTTGAACATAGATTCGTTAAATATAAGATTTTTTTTTCTTTTATTCTAGTGGAGAAGACCATCAAATATGTTCCCACAGAAGATGTTTCAGGTACCTTAAATTCTACCTTCTTATCTTAAATACTATTGTAGAATAAACAGCTAACATAAAAATCACTTTGGTTAAGAAATGGGTTTGACGGTTTACCCTCTCTGATTCTGCTTTTGTAATATGGACTGAAAAAGTTAAGTGCATGTGCATACTTGCAAGTCAGTCTAGCAGCTCTAAGCTGTATCTGTGCCTTGCTCATGTTTTTGCACATCACAGGATGTAGAGCTTTCTGGAGCTCAGCAGTGCAAGCAGCACATGCTGGGCTTGATCCTGATACAAGCATTCAGGCATTTGGTATGGACTGGAGAATAGATAGTTGGTTAGCATTTCAAAACAGGTATCATCTCTGCTTTTCCATAGTGGGTTATAGGTGTCATGAGATCCAGCTTGACCAACAGCTGTGTAGATAAAAACTTGTCGGACATGAGATTGAGTTTGCTCTGGTCCTGCAGTTTAATCTGTTAATAGACTGCAGAAGAGTATACCAGCCTGGATACAGCTCACTTCCACCAGTCAGACTGTGTTTGTGTTTCTGATATCCAACCAAGAAAAGTACAGCATTTGCTAAAATGTAAACACTGGTTGGCCTTCAGCCTCTGGGCTGTTCCATCTCACAGAACTGGAAGGCACAGACTAGTTCCTTGCATGCCTCTTTCTGAGCTCTGAAAAGTGTTCACTGCCATCTATATTTAGTCAATACAGGTAGGGAAATAAAAGGCGAAAAGGGGCATGGCTGTACTCTAAATAAATATATTTTGATATATTCACATATATTCAGGCTGACAAAAGGTTAACTATATTTTCCAGGTTTACCTATGGAAGAACAATTAAGAAGATTACAAGAGGAAAGAACATGTAAAGTTTGCATGGACAAAGAAGTTTCTATTGTTTTTATTCCATGTGGTCACTTAGTGGTGTGCAAAGAATGTGCACCATCCCTTAGGAAATGCCCTATTTGCAGGGGGACAATAAAGGGTACAGTCCGGACATTTCTTTCGTAAAGAGGGAGATTTGCAAAATGTCTTTGTTCCTGCCATCCTCCATCTGCTGAAGCTTAAGACAGCAGTATCTTAAGAATGGAAAATTGTGGTAGAAGAGGATTAATCAACTACCTAACAAAGTTTTGTGATAGTAAAGTGTATCCTCATTATAATGTATGATTATGTATAGAAGGCAGTTCTTGCCAAAGAGTCTCTGTTGATAAAACTAACTCAATATTAGGGTGAGGTTTTTGTGGCATTCCTTTTTGAGTAGGGAAAGTGGGTTCACTAGTGTCACTTTTATTCTAAGAAGTTTTTGGTCAAGTTCCTAAAATGGAGCTTGGCATAACTCTTCTCATGAATCTCCTCCATGTGGATATGAGGAAATATACTAAGATTGCTGTTATTAATAGTTAATGTTAATTAACTTCAGCTACTTCTGGCTTTCTTCTTGACTTAAGGAGAAAAGAGGCTAACTGTTGCAGGAACAGCAGGACTTTTAAAGTTTTTTGATTTCTTGATACTTGTGTAATGTGTATTACTAATAGTTTTTATGAAGACTGAATTAAAATATTTCTACTTCTCAGACTTGGGCTTGTTTACTCTGTTTGCATTGTTGACTTTTCTCTGTAGACTGCAGTGACTAGAATGCTGTCTTTTCCTGACCAAAGTTTGGGGTTGTTTGCCTGCAACAATACAGTAAAACTTCATTCCATTTGTCTTTCATTCATTTTTGAACAGGGAAGTGAACTTCTTTGCTGTTTGGTGATTTCCTCTTTATTTAACAACAAACAGTAGCTCCCCAAAATCCCAGCAGCATCTGATACTTCCTTCTGAATTGATTTTTCAAATGACAAAAATCCTGGTCCTCATGACCTTAAAGATGAGACAGATGTAGCTATACAGCCTGTGCTAGGGATTGTAAAAGCTACTTTTCTGTGTTTGGAACTTTATAGGATTGTGCAGTTAAATAATAGGATCTTCCAGGCACCTCTGAAGTTTTGGATTTTGTTTTGTAAGCTGATAGTGTGGGAGCTCCTATTCCCTTACTGGTTGACTCATTACCCTTTTCAGCTTTGTATCCCTAGACTTGCATGATGGGTACCTACAAAGAGAGGTGTTCATAGGTAGTTTGCAAGGCTTTCATCAGTCACAGGAAGAATACTGCCAAGTTAATGGCATCTGGTCCTGCAGTTTGTCTGGCTTTCATTTAAAGTCAGTCATCTTCAGTCCACATTGCCCACACTTAGATCCTGAGTGTGGATAACATAGTCTTCAGTCCAGACCTGGATTCTTTACATACAGGTTGGCTTGCTGTAATTCTTTTAAATGCAGACTTTTGTCCAACTTTTTTACATGCACATATCTTCCCTTTATTTTTGTTACTAAAAAAATGTAAATGTTTCAAACCTCACATGTGGTTTTAAACAGCTTTGATTAATGTGCTTTTCCTTTTTTGGTGTTGAAATGCCTCCAACAACTTTTTGTTACACAAGACAAAAGAGCTTTGAAATATTGTGAAAAAGTTCTTAAGTAAGTTCAGGACTTGAAATGTCATTAATTTGTTCCAGGCGAGAAATTAGTAAGATTAGAACAAAGTGGGGGTCCTACAGATTAAGATGAACCTGCAGGGGGAACTGGGGAGGTCAGGCTCACCTGAAGAGTGTGGAATTGCTTAGCAGGTACACCTTGTTTCTGAGCAGGGAAGAGGATAGGAAAAAACATACTTTTTAAGCAATGCATTTCTCTTTAGAATTGTGTGGGGTGAGAGTTTTTCAGAGTGCAATTAATGACATATAAATCAGATGAGAGGACATACAGGGCTTTAAAAAGTGTTCAGTGTCATTTGTGATGCCTGTGTGTATCTCCCTCAGGACCTGCACCATCCCAGGCAGTGCATCACTGAATGTTTTGAATATCCCTTCAAGCAGCACCAGCTCTCTGCACTAGGCACCTGAATTGCTTTGAGAAGTGGAAGAACTTGATCTAGAAACTAGTGGCTAAAACTCTGTGACCTAGTTTTGGCAGGAAGGCTGATGTAGGTTATGACTCTCTGCTATGCCCTGCTATAATGACTGGGTGCCCTGATTGATAATGCAGTGCATGTGAGCACTTATGCTCTCCTTAGGACTATTCCAAGAAAGCTCTAGTCAGGCTTGTCTGTAGCACATTGCAAACCCTGGCAAAAGGTTAAACCATGGATAACAGTCTAGTGTTTCATTGGGAGAGGGTCAGGTGACTTCTGTCACTTGTGAACCAGCTGACTGTACTCACACCTCATTCTGCAGCCACTTCCTTTGAAAAATTTTCCAGAGCTCTGACTGGGTTAAACAATAAATAGCATCCTGTGCAGCTCTGCTGACTGAGCAGCTCAAGTTCTTGGACATCAGTGTTTCAGTCCCATGGCTTGTCATGAGCTGACAGCACGTGTTTGCAAGGTATTGAGGGTGTGGAGGATGTGAACTTCAGTATTGTTGGAGTTTAGTGGTCACACTTGCTGTGGAATGCAGATGGAAGACAGTATTCCCACCTGCTTTGTATTTCCAGCTGATGTAAATGAACAGTTTCTTTGCTGGAGTGAAGTTTACCATACCTGCAATGGATCTAGCCTGAAGCAGTTGTGGTTTCTGATGCTAGTGTGAGATACTGCAAGAAACAGGTTCCCCAAGTAGCAGTTGCATGTTTTGTGAAGCCAGGGCCGTGCAGCGTTATTCTAATTAGCAGGTTCCTGAAATTTTTCTTAGTACTTTTTTTGACTGAATGCACATCTCTCTCTTCTGTTTGCTTTTAAGCATCGAGCAGGAAGCCCAGTGTTCTTCAGATTGAAGACATAATTTAGTTCCAGTGCCCACAAGTGATCAGACTGCCACCGGTCATAACAGAGTACTGCTCTTACGTGCCAAAATGAATTGCTATGTAGGAAATACCTAGGAACTCTATTAGCATGATAGAAAAATCTTTATATTGCTGCTTTTTGTGCCTGAGAGAATTAATGGTTGTGTAATATCTCCATAGTACTGTGCTTTCAGAATTTGATTCTTTGCTATATTCTTCACCAGACACCAGAAGAGAGGCACATGAAAATTGTAAATAGTGTGTTTATCTGCCTTGAATTCTGCCTTGTGGCAGTTGTAGTCCAGTGGGGCTGAGATGCACAATGTAATGTTTAATGCTACAGATGGACTGAACTTTAGTTTTCTGAATATCTCACCTCAGATATGTGAATTCAGGTAGTAGTATTCTGGACAGGGAAGGTACTCTCTGTTCTGTTGATTTTCTTCAAAGTGTAACTGTTGTCACCCTTGCTCCAGAGGTTACTGTTGCACAGAGTCCACTTCCTGAGACAACACTAAATCACCATTTCGGTTTCTAATGTGATCACAATGTTTACTGATGCTCCAGCCCACCTTCCTCAGCGCTGCCATGGGAACCTTCAAGCACTAGAGTCCTAGGGTATTGCCCACATCCTGTGTCTGGAGCACAGCAGTATTCCCAGCTGCAGCACAAACATTTTTCAAAAATAACACAGCAGCTGTGAGGACCACCAACTGGGACTCCTTCAGTGCTGTCTAGAAAATGTGTTTCTCCACAGGTCCCTTCTCATTCCCTCTGCTCTGTACCACAGCTAAATTCTTAATCTCTTGAGTTCTCTAGGCAATTTCCAGTCTCTGATGCCCTTCCACTTCTCTTTTGGTAATACTGTCAAATTGTTGTTTACATCTTTTTCAACAAAGCATGTTAAGGATGCTATGTAACTCTTCAGGGCAAAAATAGAGTGACATGAGTATGTAAGAGCTCTGAACAAAGAAGAAAGGTATGAAATATTTACAAAAGGATAATGGTCAAGTTACTGAATGATCACAGCAACATGATCTTCCTTCAGCAATTTTTTTTTTTTTTTTTTGAAGGGCAGAAGTAGCATTTATAAAAGCTAACCTAAGCTGGCCATGTTCTGTAGTCAGTGACTGACTCCCCCAACTTGTAGTATTAAATAAAAACACTTTAACGTGAAGCACAAAGCCATGAATATGAAGTGTAAAATGTTTGCACAGGGGTTGTGTGAAAGAGCTGTAATGATTAACCGACTGCTGGTGATGGGTTTAAACGTGACCCTGCAAATGCAGTTCCTTGATGGGTCACCAGAGGGGCTCCTAAGGCAGATGGAATTAGGAACTGCATTGCTTGGCCACCAGCACTGAAAGAAACCACACACAGTCCTGTCGGGATGGACTAGAAACAATTGAATCATCTTCACAGGTGTTAGTAAACTCAGTTAAGTAAGGGCTGAATGACTGTAGCATCAGGTCCCTTTATAAATTAGTAACAAAGCTGGGGTTTCACTTCCTATTGGAAAACAAAGATAAGGCAAAATTTATCAATTGCACTGCCCTTTGTCTGGAGTCCAAACACATCAAAGGAGGTCTGGTTTTATGTTTGCACTGACACTTCTGAAGTCTTAAGCACATACTTTGCTTTACTGTAGTAATAAGATTGGAGAATAAATTAGAAATAATTGAACTAGGCAAAAATGAACTAGGTCTGATATTCTAGCATTTTAAAGTATATATAGTGAATGCTTCTTATAAAATGGTTGTGACTGTGGAAAGGACTGAGGGAATTACAAAACCAGCTAATAAATTAAAAATTCAACCGAAATTAATGCAGTAAATCCAAAGATTTAATTTTATTTGTCTGTACAGCACAGGTGATACAATCCCAGTAATTGAGTTGCACTTAAACTATCTTAATTTCTACCAAGTAAGGAATTACAGGTCTATGAAAGAATTGTTTCAATAACTCTTCAAGTCAAATCCAGTAATATTCCACCAAACAATACAATTAAGAAAAAATACAAAAGTTACTTCAAATCACTCTCTCTCCCCGACCCTCAAACGCAGTAAAAAAATGAAACAAAAAATGAAAAAATGTTACCTCTTTTTCAGGTGAGTAGCTAGTAAACTCATTAGCCATGGTTTGCTGGAGTTGGCTGTGCCTTGGAAGCAGTTTTACTATTCCACGTGAAAAAGTAAAAAAACCCAGGTGGCCACTTTAACATTGCATGTCAGAATAAACTATTGCTTAAGAAAATAATTTGTTCCAGCATATTTACATTTTCCCTGATGAGATGTTCCCCAGCCCCCAACAAACCTATGTGCAGCTCCCACTGTGACTTTCCTCACCTGTCACCATCCCCCAGCATGAGGGACTGGTGCCAGCAGTAACCAGGACACCAAACCAACCCTCTTCCATGGGGACAGCTCTACAAGTGAAGCCTGAGCAAAACTGAACAATCATTCAATCACTTAAAGAGGTGCAGGCCTGTGTTTCCTGATCCTTGTTCTAGTTTTCCTTTCAGCAGTGTAAGTCAGGAGCCCATCTACTGAAGTCAGCAGCTTTACCTGAGTGAACCTGCAGAAGTGACATGGGAACAGCACCAGCCACCCTGCACAGGACCCCCAGAGCATTTGAGCCTTCAGTAAAGGTGTGCTCAGAGATGCCCCAGTGCCTTCAGCTGGGATTTTGACCAGACCTCTTTACATCTGTGCAGCAGGATCAAATTCTGAAAACAGCTGTAAAAATGCACTTTATAGTCTGCTAAAATGCTGTCTTAGAGGTTTTCCCTTCTCTATATAACTTTGAATGATTACCAAATGCTGCTAAAACACTGCAGACAGCTTCATAATAATAAAAACTGAGAGTCAAGTGATTGCTACCTTCAACTTAAAAGCCAATTTTATATTTTTTTTATATTTATAATGGCAAAATTACTTTTCTCCATTTTTATTAAATCTTCAATTGCGCAAGCTTCATTAGGAGAAGCTTTTAGAGAAAACGGTTATGGATGGATACTTCCATTCCGTCCATATTTCCTGCAGCTACTCTCCTTATACAGCCTATTAAGGAAAGCATCTTTAGTTGACATTTGGAGTACTCATTATTATTTTCTATACAGTTATCTAATCACACCTCCTTTGAAGCCTATTAAAAATTAACGGAGTTGTTCAAAACCCAAAATTTCTAAACTAAAGTTCACATCAAACTTCAAAATAAATACCACTTAATACAAAATTTTAGAAAAAAACCCCTGAACTTAGAATTGCACTGATGGAATTGCCTGTGCTAGTAATTAGCTATGTCAGAGAGCTGTGTGTGTACCTTAAAATGACTCAATATGTGATTCTCTAAATCTGGTTACAAGTACTGGAAAAAGAAAATACTTTCTCTACAAAGTGCTGAGTTTCTCTTACAAGAGCCAATGTCAAAAATCAGGATGCTTCTTAAAAAGGTTCTCAGCATTTTGCAGGATAACACCCAAGACAGGTTTAGAGACTGTGATCATCTTTATGAAAGAAACTCTTTCAGAAGTTACAACAGCTGTGACAGGATGGGTTTCCAACCCTTCAGTCTTTTCTGAAGTCTTCTTTAAATGATGGCATCGTGTTCATCACTGTAACAGAAACACAGTAATTAATGTTCTGCACTACAAGCAACAGTCAACATGAGAAAGAGCCACCCAACTGCTGCTGAGCTTATTCTGTGAGCACAGGACACCTTGCTTGGAAGGGCTAAGGAATAACATTGATCTGGGATTTAAAGTCCTCTGAGCCAAGCCTGAAGTTAGCTGAACAGTTTTGGGTTTTTTTTTCTTCAGTGGCCTTCATTAACAAGTCTTTCACAAGTCATTCATGTATTCTTACATCAGCTGTTGCTCAGGCCTGTTTATCCTATCTGTCTTACCTATAACCCGTAGTAACAGTCAATCAAAGCCACTGTACAAGCTCAGCAGCAGGTTCCCTTTGTTTTGAAGGTACTGTTGATGAATTTTACAATACCCATTCACAAACACCACTTTGGGCAAAGGTGCAGCAGGGGACAGGCTTCATTCCACAACCAGTAAGGAGGAGTCAAGATGGAGAGAAAAAAAGGCCTGAACACCAATATCCCAACAGGTCTAATGACATCACCCCACTTAAAACAAACTTCTTGACTGAGATGGATGACACTGGAGTGGAAAAGAAAAACAACCTAGTTCTTAAACTAAATGTGGGCAAGTCCTGAAGCCTGGAGTAGAGCTGAGCATAAATAGCAAGTGAGATGATACAATTTTGATTAGAATTCACTATAAATTAATGGCAAGGGCCAGGAAAACACCAAAAAATGAACAGACAAACAAAGTCTAGGAAAAAGAAGAAACCGTGCAAACTGCAGAAAGTTTCAGTGAAACGTTAACTACTCACAGAGTAGCTAAAAGACAAGGATCCTTTTAAAAAGAATAAAATTATTTTATATAATAGATCAGAGAAAAAAACTGCACAGAAGAGAGGCATGACACTAATGAGGAACGACAGAAGTGGTGAAAGACAAAACAAAAGAGTTAAATCTCTTAATGATATTAATACGATGTACATTAAACCAATGCATCAGAGTTCATTCTGCCCATTTGGTTTTCCTTTTCCCCCTCAAGGAAGTAATAAATGGCCAAGGGACAATCCCTTGGGAACTTACATTGTTCTGTACTGAATGCCTCTTCTAGAGTGGTAAGTTTTGCATCCAATGTAGAGAATGACTAGGACTCCAAGAGTCAGCACAATGCCACCTACAAAACTGCCCACATCAAATCTGGAGGTTTTGACTACGACAGCCTCTGATTTTGATGTGGCTGAAAACAAGAAAACAAAAGGCATATTTTACAGAGCTTGCAAAATTGTGTTTTGAGGGACTATTCTACATCCTGGCCTCACCATTGATTTATCACCTAAAGACCCAGTTAGACAAATTTAACCAAGATCAACTGACAAGATACAAGCCAAGCACACTGAAACCTAGGGCTCTGGTTTTAAATGCCATGTTCTGGTGACATAGGCACAGCTGATCCAACTGCTTGCTGTCTCTGAAAGACCAACTGCTCCTTGTCTCCACCTCCCTTTTTCCCCCTGCCTTTTCTCTCCCCTGCTTTCCCCTCTTTCTACACATGGAGCTCCTGCCCTTCTTAGTTCTAGTGTTTTTCATACCCTCCATGAGCCAATTTAACTCACTAAGCTGGCCTGAGATGAACCCAAGCATAAAAGGAAATTGCTTTTAGTCAGATGAGCATACTGAGTGATCCTGCAAGAGGGGTCCCACAGCCACCAAGTCCATCAGTGCAGTTACATGGTGGGAGCAGAACACTTGGTGGCAATGAGATGTTGGGATTGCTTTACCTCGTCTCATGGAATTGTACCCTCACAGTCTCAAGTGAGATCAGCTCTGCAGCCCTACACAAACACTGACACAGACATAAGCTCAGATAAGCCATAGCTGTTTGGCTGCTAGAACTGGTTACATCTGCTACAAACTCCCACCTAAAGACCCAGTCTGTGCCAAGTTCTATTTGTACTTGCTTCATACAGAGTGTTACATTACCAACTTCAAGTTCTTCTGGGGACACCTTCACCTACCCAATGATGCCTCACTGATATGTGAGCACTCCTGATGTGTTTAGAAGTGCAAGCATGAAGTGATGGGAACACAACCAAGTGCAAGGAAATACTGAATTCTACACTCACTGTTTTTGTATTATCAGGGACAGTTAAACTGTATTTGACAGCTTTTACATAAGGGGTGACTCATGCACAGCCATCTTCTATTCTCTGTTAGGGCAGCATTCCTTACATTGTTAACAGAACTCACTCTTTTTACCAAGCCAGTAGATATATTTTGAGATACAGGTCAGCTGTGAAAAAGGAAGTATTAGAAATGAGTTTGAATAAACTGCAGAACAAAGAGCTGAACAAACACAGAACTTGTATTCAAAATATTCAAAAGCAAGGCTTTCTCCTTTACATTGCTGATCTCCTTGCTGGTGGCTGCTGGCTAAGACCACTTGCCCTTTTTTTCTTTCCCCTAAATCTGTCAGGTCTCTCAGGTTATGTGAGTCCTAAATAAGCGGAGTGCTCAGAGCAATATTATTGCATCCAGCTTAGTAATGAATTCCCACTTCAGTCTTGTTTTTCAGCATGCAAATACCTTCTTTCTTCTTTTTTTATACTGCTGTCAAACTAACTATTCTACAACCCATGTGAACGTGCATCTGAGCCTTTAGGGGCTTCCTGAACTGCGAACTCACCTGTTACAGAAGTGGAGGAAGTCTTAGAAGTGGTCACCACTGTAATATTGGCTTGTGGTGCTGTGACTGGTGAAGCTGTGGTTGCTGCCTGGCTGGTTTTGGTGGGCTGAGTTGTCAGGATCACAGACATGGTGGTGGTGTTGGGCTGACTGGTACTGGTCAGATGAGTAGTACTGTTGGACACACCTGGGGAAATTTTTGTGATACCACACAGAAAAATTCATAAAAATAAACAACTGTATACTTGTTGAGTAAGACCACATTTATCATGCCCAAATAGAACAACAGAGTAACAATGAAAATGCCACGGCATGGCATGGTATCCAGGCTTGCATGCAGACTTTCCTTTGGGAGCACCTAACTTCTGATTCTGGGCTTCAAGGTAAAGGATTCTTTAAAGGAAATGCTATAAAAAACCCCTGGATAATATATGATGACTTTTAGGTGAGTCAGGGTTTTTTTTTGGTAACAACCCAGCTCCATAGAATCATGCCTAACTTAAAATATATTAAAATGCAATAAAATTCTGGATCAAGAGTTACTTTCTATTTGAAGTGCCGAATTTTTAAGACAACAAAGCCTTTCTGATAAGAACAGGGTTTGCATGAAAACATGACCCCCCAATTTTAGTAATGATTTGAGCTTTCATTTGCTTTTGAACGAAACACTAGCATTACTAGGGCTACATATTAAAACATACCACAGAGAATTCTGCATTTATGTGGTAAGGATAAAACATGATAAAATTTCAACTAAAGTAAATGTACTGCTTAAGTAATTTATTTAGTCTTGCCAAGGTTAAAGCGAAGGCTGGAATGCTTTTTCTCAAGTTTCAGTGATGTAGTGTCTTTTACTTTGCTTTTACCTAACACTTCCCCTTCCCTCCTCAGAAAACAGTAATGAACTGTTCAGAATAAAAATACCATGATACAAAAGTCAAGAATAATAGAAATTGCTATCTATAGCAGAATCCTCAGGACTTTCTTGGAAGGCAGCCAGATAGAATGACTGCAAAATAATTACTTATTTTTCTAAGAAAACTAACAAGAAACATGAGTCTGTTGTGCAACTAATATTTCTCTAAGCAGACAGTAGGATGCAAGTAGTTTTTATGTATGAAAGAATTCTAGAGAGAAACAGCTCATTTGCAGCTGTCTACTTCTCTCTTATTTCTATAGCTTCACACAAGCTGGGCTCATTTTAAACACCTCAAAAGCTTTTCAGTATGGAATTTCAAATATCTATTTACACCCATGTTTTCTTGAAATTGTCTAAAGTTAGAATAATTGAAAGATAGTTTCATCTCAATTCCACAGTAACCCCGATACTCAGTTTCTGCCTTCCTTTTATACAGCATTTAAAATGCTTCTGTAGAATAAATTTTGTGTTGTGTAAAACATGACGAACTACATACAGAACTGTCTTTGCTAAGATTTCAGTATCACAGCTTCCAGTACTGATATGAGCATCAAAAAAAACCTCATCAATATAATGATGTAAACACGCAGAAAGGAACTAGCCTACACAACACTTCTGAGACATTTAGCATTACAACTACTGAAATACCAAAATACAGAGTCCTTTGTAAATGTTATTTGTTTTCCTGTTCTTTAATGTTATAACTGTATTGTGCCATAAACCCAGAAAACCCAACCCTTTGAAACGAACATTCATTGAGGCGGAACAATTGGAACACTATATTCATTTGCTTACCTTGTTACCATTAGGAAAATTCAGTTCCTCTATGAAGCATGTGTAAAATACATCAGATAAAATTCAGGGCACATTTTAATACTGACAGGTAAAACTCCCCAGAAGCACAATGATCCATAAATATCAAATGGCTCCTCATTGTAGGAAGTAAGCAAGGAAATGTCTACATGGAAACCATCTACAATTACATGACATGAAACCACACCTGGTAAGTACATTCCTAACATAAGTGATACCAAAGAAGGACAAATCTGGATGCAAGTGGCAAGCAGTTTTCTGTGGGTTGTTTTTGAGCTGAGATTTCTGAGTGTCAAAGAGCCTTCTGTTTCTGAGCAATACAATGGCTAACTGTTAGATGTCTAACATTATAAAATGATGTTACACAAAGTTGGTACTCATTCCATGGGTATTTAATTACCCTACAGAAAACATGAGTCATGACGAAAAAAATCCAAACATCTATACAGAACTTCAGCACATTTGTACATTACTTTTCCCTCCCCTCTTATTACAGCCCTTGGTGATGTCACTTTAACAGTAAAATCTGCCTAATCTCTAGACCTATCTTTCATGATGTATCATCAGTCATTTCAAAACATCATTGGGAGGCTATCTGAAGCAGCTGGAGAATTTGGGAAACAGACATTAATCATGTTCTCCTCCATCTTTGAAAAATCTTTCCTGCATTATTTTACCAACAGAGTGAAGATGAAAGAATGTTTGCTAGCAACATCTGTCCTTTACCCTTTTATTTCCCTAATTACTTTCCCCCCAGAAGACCAGCTGAGCTTCACCGAACACTACACTAAACAAACCCAGACTGCCTGAATTAAGTTTTATTATTTAAAAAGGATGCATGCCAGTAATATAGTTCAGGTTTATGATGCTTTGTTTTTAAAAGAGACAAGTATTTTACGTAGTTTGCTACCTGTGTTTAAGCACTAAATAGCTATGCTATAATAATCAAAAAAAAAAAAAAAGCATATAGATAAGAATCATTAGCAGCATATACTACTACTCCATTAGTGTTCTAACTCAACAAGAATGAGCACAAAATTCGAATTGCGTAAGCACTGTGCTAACATGCAAGATTATAATGGAATGCCCTTCCTAAAATAAATACTTTCTCTTGCATGGAAAATGATTGAATGAAACAGAGTTTTGCTTCCTTAATGAAGAGCTTCCTTTCTCCCCCTCCCCCCAAAAAATAATGGCAGACACTTTAAGCAAAATTATGTAAGTATATATACCCTCTAGTCTTTATTCTGAAGAGTTTGAGACAGGTAATCAAAATACATGAACACTGTTTTAAAACCTATTACATTTCTAATGGGGAAAAAAAGAAAAGACAAAAGGATGGGAATTGCCAAACCTTGCAAAGCAAGGCACACCTATCTGTTAGATTTATCCTATGCCCAAGAATAAAGGGCTCAGGCCTCTTTTAACTGTTATTATCCAAAACTAGTAAAACTCAGACCTCTCCAGGAAATCTTCAAGGGCTGGAGCAAAAGTCAGAAGGAGCACAGGGTGGGTGAAAGACTGTGGTTTCACACACTTAGGGGATGGCCATAAAGCAACAAGGAGAGTACAGAAATCTCTCCTTGTTGTAGTTCCAAGTTAGATATGCTTGAACTGCTACACTGCAGGCAATGGAGTGAGACTACAATGCTTGCTATCAAAAGGAAGGTCTGTGCAAAGCTTTTTTTTTTTTTTTCATTGAGCATTTTATACTTAAATGAAAAAAAAACAAGCAACTTCTGAGCTTATATGGAAATTACAGAGACAGAATACAAGAGTTGTACTGGAAATGAAATTACATAGCTGGGACTTTATGATCAGCATAAAACTCCACAAATACACAAAGCATCTTAAATACACAGCATTTCTTCCCTGCTTTCACATGGCTCTTAACACAAAGGGGGCCCAGTTTCTAGAACTAGCTTCTCTCAGATGTAATATTCTATCTGTGCATCACAGCCTGAACAACTGCATGATATTAACTCTTATCCAGTCCTTACTAATGCAGTGAAATCTGCCTGTGCAAGTTCTTCCAGAAGATGAGTGTTTTAACTCCCTTTTTTAACTTACTTACTTAGAGCTGTTTTGCCAGGTTGCGAAGGAAATATGGCAGTGCCAAAACAATGAAAATACACCCACGACAATTTGTTCCACTTGATTGATGCTGGTTTAAATGGCACTATTTTGTGCTGTGAGCTCTCTAAGGATTATTTCCTATGGCATTAGGTGCCACGAGGTTATAGTGAGGTGAGGGTCGGTCTCTTCTGCCATGTGACAAATGAAAGGACAAGAGGAAATGGCCTCAAGTTGTGCCACAGGATATTAGAAAAAAAATTTCCTGAAAGAGTGGTTAGGCATTGGAATAAGTTGCCCAGGGAGGTGGTGGAGTCACCATCTCTGGAAGTGTCCAAGAGAAGCCTGGATGTGGCACATGGGAATATGGTTTAGGTGTGATGATGGTGGTGCTACACTGATGGCTGGACAGATATCTTGAAGCTCTCTTCCAACCCTGATGATCCTGTGATTCTATGAGTCTTATGTAAAAGGAAATGGAGTCCTACTCTTGAAACTCAAGCTCCCAGAATTTCATTATACCTTAAACCTGTTTATTGTGTAATAAGATTAAACAGATATGCACTGTTTGCATAACAATCTACTCATCTTTACTTCATGAAAATGGAAGAAGTTTGCTTAAAGATGAAAAATGAACATTAAAAAAACCCAACTTCTTGCAATTCTTCCTCAAAGCTAAATTTTGACTCCTGTGTTTAAATGGTATCACAAATGTAATTACTGATTAAGTATGGTACCTAAATTTGAAAAACATTATAGCTTCTTTTGAGCATTGTTTTACATGTTGCTTCCCAGCCTTAAAATGGTAACACCTGTCTCAAATACCCACTTATGATGGCCTGTTCTTTAGAATTTGACATGATCAGGGTTTAGTTTGGAACTAACTTCTAGGTTCCTAGTAATGAACAGATGAACAGATACATACCTCCTGCGGATGTTGATGTAGATTGTGTGGATGATGCAGGGACAACGGATGAACTGCTATTGTCTTCAAGGGAAAAAAAAGAAACAAGAAAATCAATATCATTTATTTTAATTTGAACATACTACAATTAAGGTACCAACAACATAATATTGTCCTCAGGGTATCAGTGCCTGGAGACTACAGTTGGAAATACAGCAGAGAGTAGCCCATCCCAAAGCAGATGGTTTTTATCCCTCTGCAAAATGCTTCCAGATCTCAGTGCAGCAAGAACTTAGTTAACTGTATACACAGCAGTGCCCAAATGGCCTGCATCTGATTCTTTATACATCCTCTGTTGTCTTTCACTTCTGTGTCATGTTTTATTCCATTTGCTGTAAAAGAGCCATACTGTCACTAACTTCCTTAACCTGCTTATGCACTGGTGGGGTGGGGGGGGGAGGACACACAACAGTTTTGTATTTTTACTCCTCTATTTCAGTTCCATTTTCTGTCCCTTGATCTTTTGTTTCATTTTGTTGCATCTCTGCTGCAAACTGGGATGATACTGGGAATATACTGTAGCCAAGTAGGGGCAGACAGATACTCTGAGAAACATCTAACTACATACTTACATTCTCTACACGAAAAGAGTCCTAAGAATGTACCTGTGTCCAGACATAAAATGCAACCCAGTCTTAGTCCTTTTGCCTTTCTCTCCTTTGGTTCACTTCTCCTTTTCCAGTTCTCTTTTTCTTGTCCCTCCTTCCTCCTCATGGTCCTCCTTCCTACTTCTGTGTTTCTTGGGCACTCTCCCACTCACTTCTGTCCTCACTGCTGCATCCTTCTTCTGTATTTCTCATAGATTAAGTGTCACTTCCTCCTGGCAAAGATCTACTGGACTGTTCCTGGGAGTGTCATTGCCCATACCTTCCTCCCTTCATTCTGCACTGTTGTGAATCCTATTCTATGACCATTCTTTTCTCTGAAGTAACTCATCTTTTACAGGACCCTCCCACACTGGCAGGGTTATGTGCCTTGCAGCAGCTCTGCTGCTTTCCAGCATGGCTGCAAAACAAAGCGTAAAACCTCAGAGATTAAGAGGAGATCAAGAGAGCTACTGCAATCAAGAAGTAGTCCTATACCTATTTCCTTTGAATGTATCTGTTCCTTCTAATGAATGCTGTTCTTAGCACTGGAAACATCTAGTCTAAAACTCTTTGCAATTGCATACATGTTATGAGAAAGGTCAGGTTAAGAACAAACACACCAAATTTACATCTTCATGCCAAAAAATGGCAGGGGGGTGGAAAGTACAGAGGAAATTACTTTGCTTTTTCTTTGGTATAATCACAGCCAAGTAGCCCTCCACACTGTGTACTGCACACTCAACCCTTATACTGACATAACTGGGACATTAAATTGCAGATTTAATTGCCTTTGAGAAAGGGTCTATGATTGTACAATCACAAACACATTCTTTCTTGCATATGTTGCCTTTTATTCCAGCATAAGCCATGGATGTGCCCAGGGTTACATCTTTTCCACACAGGCCCAATACTGTAATCAGAATGCATCTTTGAGTTTTCCACAGATTCTAAGTGCTTACTTCTGCAACCCTGAGACAGCTCTGGATGTGGACTGCATGTTCCTACAGGTAAAAAGAAGCCACATCTACTGCCTGGAATTTGGGTGTGAGTCAGTATTGCAATTAACACAAGGGTGAGTTAATGAGCAGAGTACTGTTGGCCAAAAGTGAGATGACTGAAGTAGTACAGGGCAAAAATGACTCGAAAAAATACCTTGCCTTTATCTGAAGATCACTGAATTCTAATCCCGCAAACTTCTTGGTTCTCCTTTTAACTGTAAATTGATGTTGCCAGGTGTTGCTAGTTCTATACACAATATTTTCCTATTTTATTTCTCCTCTCTCTGTTGCTCTGGGGTATTTAGAAGGATATTAGAATTGAATTGTGTTTTACTGTTCCCCTAAATATCTTCAGCTGTCCCAGAACAGATGTGACAATCAGAGTGCCTCCCTTCTGCCCTACAGCTGCTCACAATTCAGTAAAATAACATAAAGGGCAAATTATTACAAGACAGTTTAAGGCACACAGTAATACATACTGCTCTTCTTGATGCTACTGAGGAACAGCAACAGAAATGCCAAAGATTTACCTGGCAACCTATCGCCTGGAATCGGAGTAGTACTGTTCATGTCTTTAGTGCCATTCGTGTCTTCATTACCTACATTAAAAAAAAACAAAACACATTAATAAAAGCAGGAATAATATAGCTTAGGTGGAAGAAGAAAGAAAAAGGTATAGCATCTGCCACTTGCTTTGGGCATATAAATGACTAATCTGCCATGGAGTCATAATGATCATATAAAAGCATGTTAGCACAACAGCCTGCTCTGAGCGCATTAAAAGTGACACCATTTTTACTACCCAACCACCAAATGAACTGGAACTCCTCCCATCCTCTACTTTATCTTCTCCACCATCCCCATCCCATGAAAAAAAGAAGGTTGCATCTTCCTTGAGATGAAATGAGACCAAAAGAGGCAAAAAATCAGGCACTTTCCTTCAGTAACATCTGACCTACAGCAGAAGAAAAAGAACTTCTCACTTAAATCTTTTCCTGTGAAGTTTGCCAGGCCTTTTCAGGCAGATAGGTGCTTGCTCTGGTCCTACATGGACCACATGATAACACAATTAGCTCCACTAAGAAGTTACATTATTCAGTTTGGTACTAAGGGCATGTTAATGCATCCACTGAGCATTTGGCAGGTGGGGAGTGGGACAAAGAAGGATCACACCTCCAAAGAAGTGGTAAAATTTCAAGACAAACCACAGAGAATGAACAGACTGACATCCACACACATACAAGAGGATCAGTTCTATATTCTGCCTTTGCCAAGCAGTTCAGTTCTGATCACCTAATATCGTGTGAAAGACAAGCAAATTAGCTGAACTGAGTATCACAGAAATAGGGCATTCTCTTCATGCTTACAAAACCTTAGACAAGGTCTCAAAATAGTGAAGTTTGCAAATACAAATGGCAGAATAACTCACTGCATCTCATCCCTACAATATCAAGACCAAGGGCAGCACTGCATGGTATGTTACGCTGTTTAATTAGGGAGCTTGGGGAAAACAAACAAACAAAATATGGGGCACTGCTAAACTAAGCTTCCCCAGAGAGGACCCAATCCTGCAAAAACTGTTCTACATCCCAGCAAGTTCCCTCACATTAAACAATCATCTGATTGGGAAAGTTAAGCCACCACAAAACTGACATTAAGTCCCTCTTCAACACCACACAATGTTTTTTGTCTGCAGAGAAATTTTTTAACCAACAGAAGGGCTCCATATATAATTAGCTGAAAGAGAGGGGCAAGAAAGAGAGGTGGAAGTAAAGGCAGGACTATATCAGTTTAGCTCAGATCAGCTTGGACTGCACACTTGAAAGATGTTGACAACCCTATCCAGCTGAAAAGATGTTCAGGATCTTATCCAGCTTAAAAGATGCTTATTTTTTTTCCTTTCTTAAACAAACCCAGACACTGGTAAGTTTCTTTGTTTGAATAACATGCATTGGCTCCAGAATACAAATACTCCTTAAATGAGGTTTTGCATAAGCATATGTCACATTGGAACACACAGCAGTGAATGGGACAAGGGAGATAAAAGAACATCTTAAAATGATACTACTCCCAAAGTGTTCTCTATCCTGAGACTGTGCCCTTGAACTTGAAGCTGCATGTTTCACTGCAGTGACAACAAGGAGACTTCAAATGGAGGCAGAAAGGACTCCTGGGTTAAGCAAAGGAAAAAGCACCACAGCTTTTATGCAGTGATGGGTCTGACAAGTAGAACCTCTCATCCCACACCACAGGTTTCACAGTTCAGCTGTCCCAAAACAAAACAGGGAGGGGTTCTGGCCTTCTCCAGGAAGCAGAAGTGCAAGGGTTAGAAATCCACATTGACCAGGTGTAGATACACATGGGTTAGTACAGGAAGGAAGGGGGGAGAGAGCCAGCAGCCAGCTGCAGCATCCTGTGCACGAGAAGGAGAGCTCTTGGGGCCGCAGCATCAGCGGCTAGATCAGGACTATGGATCTTAAGCAGAGAAACTCTCTGTTGAGGTTTACCCTGAGACCCAGAAGAGGGGATGGAAACAAAGGACCTTGTTTCCATTTTTCACAATTAAGCACAACCAACACAAGGACATACCCAACTTAAAACTGGGTCAGAGCACCACATGCTGGAAAAGGACAGAGATGCAGGATCAATATGATTTTTGTCCAACCACCTTGTTTTGCTCTGTTTAAGGTCAGGCGCAGATGCAGCTGAGAAACCACAGGACTGTGGCTGGCTGGGGTGTATCTGAAGGCAAGTGAGTTTCCTGTGAAAGCCCCTGCCAGAGCCTGGCATTTCCAGTGCTTTCAGGGCCTCTTGTGGTTTTGTTGCTCTAGCACATCAGAAGTCATGACTTGGAGACAATTTGAATATGCAGACTTTCAAAAGGGCCAAATCAGTCCAGTTCTTCCAGTTTTATAGCTGGAATTGGGCTTTCTCAGCGGCAGAGACTGAAGATTTGTGCTTGTGTGTTAAACAAATATATACAGGGTGAGTGATAGGGATAGCTCTGATACTTGCTAAAAATGAAATGGACAGGATGTTAAATGGACTTGATTTTGCCAGGTCCTGCAAAAATCAACACAGTGGATAACATTCATGTTTGGAACCTGTAGTCTCCAGCTTAGACACATACCAAATTACTATGCACCTGGTAGAAGAACCTACACAAATGAATGGCAATAGTCATTCAATTATCTGCACGTGACAAAGGTCAATTTGCTCACTCCAACCTTCACATAAAAGATAAACTCATTTCTAAGGACTCACACACTTTTTGTCTAGTGTAGCTAAACTTCATGCTGCAGAAAATGTTGGTACTCATTTTTACAAAGCACAGCTTTACATATTAATTTTGGTCAGCCCTGGCCAGGCTCTTGTCCTGCCCAAGGTATACACTTAAAGGCCTTTCAATAAATATCTACTTCAGCTCTGTTCAGTCTCTGCTCCAGGTCAGCCTTCCCAAGGCATCAGGGACATGTCACAAGTCATACATAAAATTCTCTCTGGACATTTTTTCTTTTCAAGCTTAATGCATAGCAGGCACAAAGGGGAGCTTTATGCCCAAGTCATTCTGCTGTTGTTGGTTTCAAACCCCAAAAGTACAGAAGCACTGACAAAGCACAGTCCCTCAGAAAGATCACCCAGATGATCAGTAATCTCTAAGAAATTCAGATGAGGAAAAGTTGAGATGCTGGAATGGTTAAAGCAGAGATGGTAGAGCAATATGAATATAACCTCTTCTAAGAGAAGGTGATACACTAAAATCAAAACATCATGCCTGTTTTCAGGACTGGAGGTTGCTGCTGCTGATTTTTTTTACTGTGAGTAGTTTTGTATACAAGTAAGCTCGTGGAAGATGTCGCTAGCTATCTTTTCTCAACACAGCAGGAAGGGGGTGGAGGTCACTTCCTGACAGGGAGAGGGGATTCTCCTTACTCAGGTACCAGGAAGGCAGATAGATTTTACATGATAGTGGGAAGCATTTTTTTCTAAACCATATTTTTTTGGTGATGAATCTTCCGCTGACTTGACACAGAAATAAACTGTCCAGCAGAATAAAAGAAATAAACTGTCCAGCAGAATAAAAGAGCAGCATTACATTGAAATAACCAGATGGCACAAAAATATTAACCAGAGTAAGGACACATCTACTGCCACTTTCATTTTTTGCATATCAGAGTAATTGATGGGGTTCACACTTCCTCCTGTAGTGTTGATTAGATAATCACAAGCTTCTGCTGAAACCAACACAAATCTCAGCAGTACTTTCTGGAAGTTTCTAAGTGGACAGAGGGGGGAAAAAAGCTATTTCAACAGATACTTTAAACTGAGCCTTAAAAGGGCAAAACTTCTTTCAGTATATCATAATTGAACTCCAGACAACAAATTCACAAACAGAGGAAAGACACATTTGAGTTTCAGGAGTTACATGAGATTGCTGCCCCAGGAGACAGCAATGACTGTACTCTGAGTTAAATCACCACATGCACTCAGGAAAGCAACATGATAGAAGACAGATCAGTGCAATCTTACATCATGTGAAATGACAGGTTATTGTTGTTAAATGGAGGCCATAAGATCCTAGCAAAGCAACACACAGGTTATCTGTAAACGCCTTTTAATAAGAACTTCTTTTTGGAAGGGCAATTATAAAGCTGTTTACATTCTTCATTCTATTTTTTAAAATCAATTTATACTATAACTTCACCAGATTAAACAACAGCATATTAACACCGCTGGACTGAGATTCCTCAGCAGTATTTACAACAGGTTAATTTCAGTACCCATTATCTTTTGCCTTCTTTACATTGGAAAATTGTGTGGCACCGTGTGGGACACTTCACTCTTCTAAAAAGGCAACTCTGGCAACTCAGACCTGTATGTTTCTCGGTTTATTTCAGTGCCTGTCAACGCTGATCCCCTGACCGTGGTGTTGTGAGCCCGGGCACAAGGCTGTGCATTTGCTAGAACCGGCCACTACAAAGGGGCACTGCTGCGAGCGCCTGACAAACGCGACAAAGCAGAGCGGCCGAGCCCGCAGCCGCTCTCCCCGAGTACGGCCCCGGAGAGCAGCCCCAGCGGGGCAGGGAGCGGCCCTGCGTGCCCCGGCCGGACACCTGCGGGGCCGGCCCGGCTGCGGCTCCCGGCGCTGGGCCGCGCCCGCGCATCCCCGCGGCCGTGCGCACCGC
>VYXD01005111.1:1148401-1187013 GCA_013397195.1 Hylia prasina
GGGGTGGGGTCCTCTCGCTCCCTTCTCCCGGCATTTTCCGGCGGGCTGGGAGGCAAAACCGCAAAGGGAGACTTGCAAACAGGGAGATGTGTGTGCTTCACCAGGTGCTACAGAGGTGACACCCGAGTGGCGCTCTGTGAGCATCTGTGGAAACAGGACCGAGCTCCAGGAGCGAGCAGCGCTCACGGCTGGTGATGTCAGGCTATGTGTTTTCCAAACACCATTCAACATCTGCCAGCAGAGCCTCAGCTGCGTGGATTTATCTTCCTTGTGAATCATATCCACCTAACCAACACTTGGATGCACTGCGCACGCCCTCCCGAGGTGCCGCTGCTCAGTCCCTGTGCGTGCTGCTGTCACAGCCGCTGGTGGTTGGAGGCTCTCAAGTCACCAGCGCTAATGGCGTGGAGGCATCCTGAAATATCCTGATATACTTGGAAATTTGTGAAACCGATTACAAAGGCGATAGAGAAAAGTGAAAGGGAATAACCACGAATAACTTCAGTTCTTTCAAAATTTTCCTGAGTACTTCTAACATACAAGTGGTGTTAGGAATTTATTTTTCACAAAAGGAGTTTGTTAATATGTTTTTGAGAGTGAAAATAACTTGAAAAATATTTATCAGAGGAAAGAACTGGTTTTAATGTGGATAATTAAGGATCAGCAGCACAGCCACAGTAGAATATTTCACATGTATGACTACATTTATGTTCACTGCAGCACAACACTATTCCCATGTTAAGCCACACATCTGAGCCAGAGAGAGTGAAGTGCCTCACCTGAGATCTCACAGGCAGGTACTATGTCAAACCTAGCTCACTTCCCTACAGGCAGACATGAATTTACTCTGTAAGTCTCAGCAAGAGAGTGGTGAATTTAAATGGTGAATAAATTTTTTATTCTTTTTTAGTTCTAGCCTAATTAGGCCCCTTCAGTGTGCATTCAGTGAATTTAGCTGCATGCATTATACTTCCAGCATTCTCTTATGCCTTTGTTCTGCAGAGCTTCCTGTGTGGTTTTCATGACTAAAGTACCCAAGGATCAGTATGCCCCTTTCTACTGTGAATTTTCTGAGATGATTCTCCAAAGCTTTTCTTGATGGTGGCTGTAGGACTAATATCTTCAGCTAGCCTAATTCCAGAAAAGCTTAGAAATACTAGTAATCCATGCTATGAAGTATAAGGGCCTCTGGTTACAGAGGCAAAACTTATAGTGAGGAAAAGAAATGGTATTTTATTAAGCCATTTACATTTAGAGGATACATCTCTCTACATATCCGTATCCTTAACATATCTAATTCCTTCAGCTCTTGCACAACTCTAGTGAACATCAGGCTTAACCAGACTGGAAGCAATTTATTTGGGGACATCCTAATTAACATTGCTTAACTTGTGTACCTGCAGAAAAAGAGTAGTTAAGATAGATGGAACAAAGAGCAGTCATGGGGTTGTGGGAGACAGGCATGTAGCTAACCTAGAAGTGATGAGTTAGCAGGCACTGAGGCACATTGCAAAATTGCACAGGCTCTTTGCTGTGTAAAGGCAGAGGTGCTGGAAGTTCTTGTGTTGATTGCTTTGGTGTGGTCTTGTTTCATTTTGGTGTTGTTCTGTGGGAGGTGAATTTCTGGCAAAGTGCTGGGATAGCTGGAAGTTGTTCCTACACTGAGAAGGAAACATTCTAGGAAAACTTAGTAGGAGTAATCATGCACTTTTGGTACATGGTGTAAATGATTTCCCATATAGATTCCCACATAGAGATAAGATTGGTGAGAGGAGTCTTTCCCTTCCCAATTTTGTATGATATCCATTGGCAGGGAGCAGCGAGAATGAGTGGTCAGGGTAACCACAGGAGCTCACCTGGTGCAGTTCCACAGGACCTGAGCTGGGCAGGATAGTGATAGTGACAGGATCCACCAGCAGCCCCAGTCAAGGTTACGAGCCTGATCCTGGGAATCCAGTTGGGAAGGAATGGCAGGAGAGGGCATAGAAACAAGGCTATGTCATAACTCTAATATCATTCCAGGGGACATGATATAAGTCTATCAGTGAGTCTGGAGTCCCTTTAGCAAAACCAGTCTCTAAATCAGGGCAGCTGGGGACAGGCACAGCTCAGGCAGGGACTGAAGGCTCAGACAAGAGCTGAAATGGAGCTGCTGGGTGAATGAGCATAGGCATGTGCATGGAGGTCACAGGTGAGGTTGGCCAGGGTTTGTTATTACCAGTTTAGGCTTGCCAGAGCACTCAGAGCCCAGACAGAAACAGCCTGAAGGCAGTTCTTTCAGAGGTACAATCTGACCTCTTTGAGGAATGTCCTTGATTGGTAAGAGTTGTTCTTACAAGAGTTGTTGAGGCAGATATGTAACTGCCAGGACATTCACACAAGGATTACAAATTAAAGCCTCACAACAGAATTGTCAAAAACCTAAAAATCCTAAAAAAAACATAAACATCTCAGATCCATTTTGTCCATGAGATGATTGTGAAGCCATTCATGCAATGGCTTTGGGGAGATGGCAAAGGTGAAACAAAACAGATCTAAAACAGATGTTGAATGAATTCACAAGGATGATCAATGAAAAACCAGAAACACCCAGCTTGAAGAAGGAACACTATTTTTATTCACATGTGAAACCTGGTCCTCAGGAGAGACCTACAAAGGCAAATCTGAAGTACAAATTCCAGTCAGTGTTCAAAACTCTGGACTCAGTATTTGATCAGTAAAAATTTTATGAGCACATACATCTCTCAGCTAGTTGTTGTGCCATGGAAGTTCACTTCTATAATCTGTCATCTCTCCTAGCTGACATACTTGATCAGTTGTCTTTCTTAAGGAACATTAATTTAGGCCACAACCAGAGCAGTCACTCCCAGCCTGTACTTAGCTTGATGTCTGCTCTGTACAGATCCCACTTTTAAATTAGTTTTTATTCTCCATCCCAAAATGCCTTATTCCAAACATAATAGATGACACGTTGGTTCACATCCCATGTAATTTTTATATTCTTAGTTGTCAGAGTTAGAGCAACACTGCTAGCTTACAGCAAAGTATTTCAATCAGGAAAAGACAGGAACGTGTAACATGTTTTGCTGAAATACTAGCAAGGGCAGCTTTAATCCTTGCTTCTTGGCAACCCAAAGTTAACACTTGAGCTTTGTAGAAAGAGAGATAAGAACACAGGTTGACCAAAGTGTCAATCTCCTTAATCCGGACCATTAGCAAATCTGGGTTTCTTCATGTAATTCTTTTTTTAAACTAAGGAATAAAGTTCTAAATTATACTGACACAACCAGGATTAGCCATATTTTTTTAAGAATCAGTGCCCACTTGAAGCATCAGCACCTTACAATGTCCAGTGCTAAAACTATCCTGACTTTCTTACCAGTCTGTTGGTTTGCCTTTGCATTATTACAATTTCATCAGCTCAGAAGAGCCTGAGCCCTAATTCTGGCCTTTGCAGGTCATGTATTACTGCTGCTGTTGCAAGGAGTATTTAGCTCTCTTGTATTTGTACTGGAGCTGAGGCTAGCTTTTGCTCACTGATTTTTTTAATTTTTGGTTTCTTCTCTTGTTTTTGGGAAGGAGGAGTATTCTAGTAGTCTCCTTGTTTCCATTGCTCATTAATCCATGCCTGTTATGAGCATATTGCTGTGTTAATTTTTGTGGGGGGGAAAAAAAAAGTTCCAGAGACACGAGTCTGACCTCATTGCAAACCTATTAGAAAATAATTGACATCAAGGCTATTTACAGAGGGGAAAAAAAAATCAAAAGTTAGACAGAATATGGTTTCAAATAGGGGCTAGAAGAGTCTGCAGAAGACAGTTCAATAAAAATTGTGCTTCCTTTGTTTTTCTGTTTCTGGTATATTCTGGAAAATAATACTTATCCTTTTTTTCTCCAGCTGAATATTGTATTGATACTGGGGAGGATTTCTACATTTCATTTCTTGAGCAAACACAGGTTGAGAAAACAGTCAATATAATAGGAAAACATTAGTTATTATTATAATAACTAATAACAAAGTAATATTAAATGGTGATGGTGTTATTTAAAAAGAAGTGGGGCAAGCAGCTTTTGCTGATCTTGTCAGAGTGCAGAAGAGCTAGATAATACAAATGGGTGCCTGGCACTGACAGGCCATGCAAAGCAAACTCTTTGCTTTGGGATGGATGCTCTTAGTTGAATATGATGAAGTCTTCCTGTTGCTGCTTCTGGCCTCTATTTGCACTGAACCTAATAACAAAAATCCTGAACCCAATCTGATTCGCTCTGGGTTCAAGATTCTGCAATTGTTACACTTACTAGGAGCCGTCCTATGTTGGCATGCCTTTGCAACTAAAAAGATAAAAAGCTTTTCACTGTGGTTTGGAAACATGACTAATATTTATCTGACAGATCTTTTTGCAACAATCTTTCTACGTTTTATCTCTTTTCTCAACGCTTTGAGTGACATGAAGGTGTCAGACTTGGCTTTGAAGAACATGACTTTTATGCACTTCTTTTCTTTGTATTGACATTTCTGGGAGAGGTGTGCCTTGAAAAATCATAGCAGAAGGCAAGGAAAGAAAACAACAGATGGTTACAGTCCCAGTGTAAGTCTGTGAGTCTCCTCTAGACAATATTCTCTTCCTGTGCATTAGTTATGTTGTATTATCTGATTAGCAGTTGCTTTTATTCAAATATTTCTATTATTCTTTTTATTCAAATAAAAATTAATCATAAAAAGATGGTAAATAAGATACAACTAAGCAGAAATTAAAAGAGTGCTGTGCCAGCTCTCGTGACATAATCTACTGCAGAGACACCTGAATCATAAAAAATCATCTTACAAGCTATGTCAAAACTTAGATTTGTACCATGATTTGGGAAGTTACCAATATATTTTTAAAGGATACCAGTATTGTCTATTTGTTATTGACTTAGATTTATGAGTTTCTGAGAATTGGAAGAGGGTTAAAATCTATATAATGAAATATTGAAGGAAAACTATTTAACTGTTTAATCAAGTGTGCCCCAGATTTCATGTGCTATATAGTAAAACTGCAATTAATAAATCCAGCATAGCAGCCAAATGCATCTTCAGATGAATCTCTTGAAAATTCCATGCCCAGTGGGTTCTTCACTGTAAGACAGTGATATGTTTTCCTTTAACAGCTTTAAGTGAAAATTTACACAGACAGAGAAGAAAACATCCCAGCTGTGGACTTGAAATGAAATGACCCTGCACTGAGGTCTGCCTGGAGCCCCTGTGCCACAGGCTGAACTCTGCCTCCTGCCTCATGCCACTTACCCAAAGATGTGGCTCATGGCCCTTGCCACAGTCACCACTGACATTCTGCCCACTGTGACACAGCCACCTCAGCACTCGGGGAGCCAGGGCTGGTGGAAGGCCCAGAGAATTACAAAACAGCTGCATTAAAACTCCATAGTTAAAGCACTCAGAAATTCCCAAGATAAGGTTTTCTCTGTCAAGCCTGGCTTGCTCTATTTGATCTTCACTACCATCTCTGTCTCTAATGGTCAGACTTCTCTTTTTCTATTAAAAAAGAATCCTTATATATATTTTTGCATGACCAATACATTGTTCATAGTCTTATCTAATAAGCTTGCTTTGCAGTCCTTTTTCTTCCTTTAAAACTGTTTGCTGATTAGTAAAAGATGTAATTGTTTTTATTTTTAAATAGCCAAGCTTTCTAGATCAACTGCAAAGAATTCTTAACTTTAGACTGTATTAGTTCAGAGCCTAGCACTCTGTGACACTGCATTGCAAGGAAGGCAGCATTGAGCAGTCTACTTCAACTACAGGGCTGCCAAGTTTTATTCCTTTTTTTCCTAATTTTTTAATTTTAATTTTATTGTGTATTCTGAAATAAGATGGAATTTCTAGTAGGTTTCATATATATTCTTGTTTGTTCTTATTTCTATTGAGGAAAACAGTCGAGAAAACGAATCAGTCCTGATGTATAAAGCTCAGACCAAACTCTTTCTGAAAGCAGGAAATACTGTCTGTGGCTTAGCAGTTGAAAAATCTGTAAATGATGTCTGTCATAGAGTTCCATGTTTTCAGTACTGATGGTCTTAAAATGCTTTCATCCACTTTAACTGATCCTTTTTCCAGATAGTAATGATGACTGATGTGCTTTAAGCAAAGGCTGCAGATATGTCTGTTGTTGCTATGAAAATGCATGTGAACTAGGTCACTGCTGCAATATGCTGGAATGCGAGTCTTCATTTTGAAAATGTTTTAGATTCCAGAGGATTTACTTCTGTTTCTGCTCAAATCTACCATAATGGTAAGATGAAATATTTATACTGGAATTAGTTTGGTCAGGCCATCATTTTGTTTAACAAATTGGGTCACCTTTAGGGGAATTAACAGTTTGTGAGCTCCAAACTCATTTGGGGTTTTGATACACTGCTCATGGTGAGACCAAGATATTGGCACACATGGGCCAGTACTGTAACAATGACACAAAGTAGCTGGAAAGCACATTCTCCTGGACCAGTGAGGGTGAAATATCAGTCTTTGGTCCTGAACTGAAAAAAATGTGCTGCAGAACTCAAGAAGGCAAAAATCAGTATCACAAGAAATGGTTTTCCATCAGTAACGTTTGGTACTTTGAAACAGCTTTTCCAAATACCTGAAATTCTCACTGTGTACATCCATCTTCTCTTAATCTCACTTCTTCATTTAAGTTATTTGCTGACACAAATTCATGGGAATCCTCTGATGTTAAATTACAACAGTCCTTTTTGGCCCCTAATGGCAGGCTCGACGGGTTTGAGATGATGACAGTTTTCATTGGAACATGCGAGATTGAATTCAGAGCTGTTCTTGCTGTTTAGCTATTGATTGCCAGGCCCCTGTGCTTGCTTGCCTGACTGTATCTAAGAGCCCAGTGCTCATTTATGGCTGCTTTTTCTTTTGTTGCTTGCTGTAGTGTTGTGCTGCTCATCATCTGACTCTGCTGTGCCTGGGAACAGTTTGATAACAGCAAGGGAAATGAGTCTGGGCTGGCAGATGGCTGCTGTCTGTATTGCTGTGCTGGACAGGCTGGAACTCCAGTGGGAACTTGAATTGAAGGGATTGTGACCTGTGGAGGAATCCATTCAAGAGCAGGACACCCCAAAACACCTGTGGCCATGGCCAAGTGCCCACCAGCATTCAATCTCAAAACATTTATGGCAGTGATTATGGAAGGGACTGTGGCCTGTGCTGAAGCAGGTACACTTCGAAGCTTCTGTGGCTGTGGATGATGCACATCAGTTTGTGAATGCACAGTTTATATAATCTGAAATGAAATTTGAAGTAGTTACAAAAATGGTACTTTTTCCTGTGCTTTATAGACATAGCCTAGAAATGAAGTGCCAACAGGGAATAATGTAACTTTCACAGTTTGTACCTCTCTGATAGCACAAATTACCAGTTGATGTTTCTTCTTCAACTCTTCAAATTACTGCTTGAAATAAAAAATGCATTTAGGCACTTAAGGCTTGATTTATAAAAATTCTGTTTACTTTTATGCAGGTTGTTTGCATTGTTTACTTGATAAAAGAAAACCTTGATCTCATGAGAGATAAATGGCACTGAGGATGTGAAAAAACTGTGGTATTCTCAAAATGGATGAGTAAATTGCGCTACAATATATTTTATTCGAATAGATTTAGTGCAAATATTTTACATGTGAAGTGCAGAACCTACAGGTGCTTGGAGGAATGTCAATCAGGCTGACAAAAATACTCTAGACACAGGATACTTTTAAAAACAAAGTGTTTGGTCTGATCAGGCACATCCAGGGTATTCACACTGAAGTTCTTCGTAGGTGATTTTTTAGATTGATAATAAACTAGTGCCAAGATACTACTTCTAGCATGTACTTTGTGGTAAAGGGGTGAACATTATTTTTTATTGCTTCCTCTTCTTTAATAACAAGGAGGCCAAACAAACAGAACTGAGGGCCAATCAATTTAGGTACCATACAAACATGATGAAAGCACAGCTAACAGCTGAAATATTTACAACAGAAATTGGAGTTAAGAGATAGCAAGGTAATAAAATTTCAGGATTACAGCGTACAAAGGTTAGGATTAGTGCTTTAAATGATAGGTGTGCTGTATTCCTAAGCACCTTTTTGTTGAAACCCAGTGTTAAACAAGAATATGAAGGTGGGCAGTGTAATGGAGGGTAGAATTTGTGTGGTCTTTTCTAAAGGTTGTAGGAGAGAACATGGAAAAATTATTGAGCTGACCTGGCAAGCAGCATCCATCTGCATAGCTGGCAGACACTTCCAAATAGGTGGTCTCATTCCTCACTTTACATACAAGGAGTGTGTACAGAGCATCCCACATCCACATTTCTGTGCTGTAGACATAATTTTGTGGGAGCAAATAGCTCAGTGGAAAGTACTGACCATTAATTATCCATCCTCTTGATGATGATTTGCAATGTGCATGAACTCTGAGCTGTTGGAACTATGGAAGTAGCCTGATAATGATATGATACAAACATGCTGTTTCATAGCCACAGTAAACATGAGTCAGAGAAGTGATTTCTTCCTTGATCATATTTCTTATTATCATAAAGGGTTCTAATCACTGCTAAATTAAAATTGTATCTTTTTGCATCTGGACTGGATGATCACCTGATTTCCAGGTTTGGAAAATTATCTCAAGGAGAACTCTTAGTGGTTTAGTTTTATTTGCAAAGTTAAGGCACACTTAAAAGAATATTGTGCCAATATTAGAGTAGTGCCAGCATTTTGACTTCTGCTCAAATTATTACCTAACTTTTCACTCCCACGAAGTAAAAGCGTAAATATTTTATGCAAAAAATCAATCCTCATTCCTATTTCTGGCAATGAAGGTAGAAATGAAGAAGATAACGTAACCAGAGAGAAAAAGTGAAAACAATTCTTCAGCTCTTTCCCACCTCTTCTACTGCTCTGTCCATCCATATTTGGAACCTCTAGAAAATATTAAACAAATTTTGAGGCAAAAATTTCTCTGCTAAGATAAATGACCAACAACAGCACCATTATTATATATTTTTCTACTTCAAAGCAATGTCAGTTTGTTCTCAATATTCCCCCAAATATTCAAAAATAGAGCAGCATTGGGAGCATTAAAGTAACAACTAGGAAATCTCTTAGTGTATTTTGCAATATTTTTCCCTTTCATCCTTAACTGCTCTGAGCTGTTGTAGCCATCATGAGAAAGAAAGGTATCTGCTAGACATACTGTGATTATAATGAGAGTGATTCTCATCAAGGAAAGATGAGACAATACTCTTTCAGGCTGTTCCTGATCTTATGTCCAATCATGAATGACAAGAACATTATTTTTGATCTTTTACTAATCTCATTTTTGTAATGAACAAATTGTTTTCATATTGGGGAACCATTCATTTCAGAGTACTGGTTGAACTTGGAGTGTATTAATTGTCAAAAGTGGTATGCAATCAGGAGCACTATCATGACACTGTCCTGTAATTGAAAATAAGATATTTAACATTAGAGATTCAATTTTACCTTCAGAATTTTTGCACAAACAGCAGTTAATGGAATGGCTTTCCCATGCTCTTGGCATTCCTGTGAGTATGCTCATTCTTACTGTATTCTGTGACTCATGCCTAAACTGTGTCTATTGATGTTAATTGCAAACTGGCTTTTTGGCACCACCTTTACTTTGCTCCTAGATATTTCTGCTTTGACGCAAGAATTCATCTAGAGAAAGCCCACAGTGGTACCACAGATCCCTTTCAGCCTCATTATGGCCTTTAGAACAGGGATGTGCCTTCAGTGATTCTGAAAAGAACTTGGAATCTTGGTAGAGAGATGGATCCATACGATCTTCTGATGTGAGACAGTCACTAAAATGTTAGATGCAATCCTTAACCAGGCTTTGTAGACAAGGTGCTTCCTTTCTCCTTCAGTAAGCCCTACAATGTTAGCACAGCTGGGTAAATTTAGATGGACCCTTCCTTTGGTATTCAGCTGAAGAGCGAGTCACCATTTGCCACCATACCCTCATGCTTAGTAGCTGTTGGCCTACACAAATATATCTAAACCTTCCAAATTCATTTATGGATTGGGGTCACCACTGTCATTGAATACCCTGTGTTAATGGATCCCACGACTGAATTGCTTGCTATGTCAAAATGTACATCCTTCTTCATTTAAAATATTCCACAACATTTAATTTGGACTGTGTTGCTTTTTGAGATGCAAGAAATACTGTCTCACTGCATGCAGTACAGCAGCTCTGTCAGATCATTTCATGTGGCCAAGCAGACCTCTAATGTTTTCTGTTTTCCTGATGTGGATAGACTTCCATACTTTTCTATATACCTGAGCAGACTGCTGCTTCTCTCTATGATTCTTGTTTTATTATCTGTAAACTTCATTTTTATAGCTGACAGAAAGCAGTAACAATTTTTCACCCCCTAATCATTTTCCTCAGCCTTCTCCAACAAGCAGTGATTATCTGTGGCTTTCTGGCTTGTGGTGGTTCCTGCTGTAAAAATAGCGAAAACAGATAATATTTTCTCTAGTCATTTGCTAACATTTTTACTGTAATAGATAATCCCAAAATAATTCCATTGACATCAATGAAGCTACTTCACACTGGCATTACTGAAACTGAAAACACCATAATGATGCCATTAAGAGCATCCTGTTTGAGGCAGGTTTTGTTGAAGATATAATTTTACAAAAACAAAAAAGAAAAAGCATCTTCAAATGCTTTAAATTTGAAGATTAAAGATTTGGGACTAAATTTTCAGTTAACAGTGAAGAGGACATTACTGGGACAGGACATACTTACACTTTTGCAGCTCATCAGGTCTTTCCCATCACATATCTGTGAACTTTTTATGTGTGACAGCTTCAATATGCATTGCTAAGGCTGCTGATCTCATTAATTTTCTTTTTCTGAGATCTTATTCCCTTGTTAGTACCACGTATAGCAGGTATTGATTTTGCCCTCTCAGAATATCCCTCTGTGTTGATGGGATGGGCTCAGGGTACCTAAACGACTGGGTAACTCCCCATAATAGTTTTTCTACATAGTGCAGGAGTAAAGCTTATCCTTTACATGTGCATGGTCAAAGGACCCGTCAGAAATATTAACACATTTGAGAATTCATTTGCTGCTTGCTGTACTATCTGGAACAGCAAAGATGCATTTAAATATACTTTTATTTAAAAGAACAGTAGTAAAAACAAATAAAAACTCAAATCCCCAACAAACCAAAATATGTTGTGGTTAGCCATTTCTTCTTTGGTATGGAAAAGGAGGGACAAGATGCTATTTAAGTTAAGGTGCCTAGGTGTTCTCAGAGGTGTATTGGAGAGAGCATGTAAAAACCGTCACAGAATGCAGTGGGATAAAGCGAAGGAGGACGAGGCAGCAGCAGTTTGCTGGATTTGTCCCTGATTTCCCCCAGCGATGGTACGTACGGTAGTAGCTGCCAGCTGTGTGCTTGCAGGCAATAGTCGCTGTGCAGCAGGGTGCAAAGCCGGCGCAGTGCGCCGGGCTGTGCCGCTAGATGGAGACAAATACTGCACAGTCCGCACCTGCTGGGCTGGGTCAGGTGTGCCATGTGCAGTGGCAGCAGTTTTCCCAAAACCAGGGGTCCCCTATGGAAATGGAAACGCAATAGGAGCTCAACAAGAAGCAAAATGCTGCTGGCAGCCTCATCAGTGGTACCTTTGCCGTCTCTGAGGACAAGAATTTCTGGCTTATATTTTATTTCACTTGCTGTGGAGATGCTAACTTGGCGCTGCTGCGTCTCTTGAGATGTGTCCTTCAAGACACAAGGATGCCTCACGGCCACCTGGCACTGGGTGAGGCAGTGCCTAAAGAAAAATAGGGCTGGCCCTATTGTCTCCCAGATCTGTCCCATTGTCAGAACAGTATTCTTAGGAATACACACTTGCCACTTCCAGTCAAGTATTTGTTCACCTGGCTTCATTTGTCACAGTGCCTCCTCCAGCATTGTGTATGAATTCTTCTGTGTGGCCTTAGGAGTGGTTTATTCCGCCCAGTCTTTCCTGTGATAAAGCCTGTTTTCCATGGCTGTTTTCTCTTTATGAAGCATTAGCAAGTGACTTGAGCTTTATAAAGAGCATGATGTGTATCTGTTTTGTGCTTTGTCCCCCATGGGGACTTTGGCCAGGGGATCACAGTACTTTCTGTCAACCTTGCTTCTTTCCAGGAGCCCCCAGGTCAACCCAAGTTGATTGAGCATCCACATAGACCGTAGACCCCTTCTTCATAGCCTTTAATGCAGATTGGATCTGACCCTCCATTCTGGGGCTTCAACTTTTCTCATAGTTCAAGACACCTATGACCTCAGAATAATATCCACTTAGTGTTTGTTATTTATTTTCATTTCCCCTTCCTTTTCTGTCTTGTTGAACTGTCTTTGTCTCCACCCCTGTATTTTACCTTATTTTCTGCATTTCTCTCCCCCACTCCACTGAGAGGGGTGGAGTGAGCATGGTGTTTGGTTATCTGTCAGGTTAAACAGTGTCAGTCCTTTTTGGCACCCAGGACGAGGGAGGGTTGAGGTAACAACAGATCTGACCAGAGCATGTTGAACCAAATTTGTTATAAATATCCATTGTGTTAGTTTTATAGTCCCTGGTCACAATGTTGATTTATTTGCTCTCAGAGCTGTAGTGTGTTGTCTGAGTTGCCCTGTGTAGGCACCACTGTTCCCTACTGTTGTGTGTCACCTCTGGGGGCTGGGTTAAGGTCTCTAGTACTGGGTAACACTGGTTTAGTAGATGGTAAACATGCTGGCCGTGACACTGAGCTGGTGTTTGTGCTCTGCATCTCTGTGCACAGGGAGCCATCTGTCGGAAACTATTAATAAATGCACCTTCTACCTTGCTATTGAAGATTTTGAATATTCTAGGGGAGAATCCCTGTTGGGGTTTGTTTGTTTGTTTTGGTTGGTTTTTCTAATTTTTATTTTTATTTAAAAATAGTCAAGAGAGTTTGAATATCACAGAGGATAATGGGAATCCCAGTCCACTACTTCTCAAACCTGCTTCTCTGAAAAGTCAGGGAGGACATAATGGCAAAAAGTTTTTCCCTTTGGGAAAACGTTCCAGCCCATACTGAAGGAAGTACTGTGGAGACCTCCTCTATGTGGGAGCCATATGGGAAGCACACGGATTCTGGGGAGTCAATACTGTGAAGTAGCAGGACATGCATGGGAATTGAAAGGAAGCTAGGAACAGGGTTTGTTGTTACATCAGTAAATGCACACGGGCTCTTTAGGTGAATAGGTACAAACGTATTCACAAAGATACCTGTCTGACTGTCTATCATGCATGCAGGAGTAACTTAATCCCTCAGTGAAATGCCAGAATAAAAAAGAAAACCTTAGAAAACAGAGTATATATATATGTATTTTATTATTATTGTTAGGTGCAATTGTGTAAAGTGCAAATAAATCACTATAAAAATTCAGGGAAAGTGAAGCCCAGTTTACCATCTTAATTAGCCAGTGGATTAAAATTGTATTGGGACACCAAAACAATGAGATGTGAATTCTTTGATCTTGGTTAAGAACTTTCTTCAAGAGCTTGATGACTTTTTCCCTGTGGAAAAGAAGCACAAAACATAAAGACCCTGCTGAAAATGGACAATACAGACAACTATGATTTATTCCTAGTGTTTCTCTAGCATGCACTGGGTGAGGCAGTGCCTAAAGAAAAGTAAATCTGAAAAATTTTGTCCTGTGGTATCAATTCCAGTTATGCTCCCTTGTTACTGAGGAGTTTCTACCTTTACTGAATTTGTTGAGTGACACAGTACCTCTCCTTTCCTGCCAGTAGCACCACTCACTGAAACAGCTCATTTGCAGAGCAAGGGCCACAGGATTTGCTTGGCAGAATGCAGGTGTGTGGGAGGACAGAGCACCAGGCCATGCACTGCTGCTTTGTCACCTCTTGTTTGCAGTGGGGACAGGCTAGAGAGGAAATATAGTAAGTGGACAGAGTATGCAGGAGTTTGTTTTTCCCAAGTTTGTTCACTTTCTTTTTGGTAATATGACGAGGCCCTTGCAATCAGGGAGAGTGAAACCTGTACCCCAGTAGGTTTTGTCTTGAAAAGCAAATTTCATCATTAATTTACCATATAATGCCTGAATTCCTTTCCTGTCATCTGCTGGAAGTTTGAAGGTTTTTGGGTTCTGATATGAGTAGATAGGGTACATCAGAGATCCATTGACATCTGAATGATCAAGTCCCAAAGAATGGCCAAATTCATGAGCAGCAACGAGGAACAAATTGATATCTGCAACATAGAAGCACATAAATATATGTTAAAGGTATGGCATTTCCTTTCAAAATACAATTAGTTGAAATAGCAGAAGAATTTGTATATTTCAATTTATCTTGGAATGAAACCCCAGGCTTTTGATCCATTATCACTGAGCTTTCTTATATAACTGTAATATTTTATAAAAAAACTACTGATTTCTTGCATATGCATCTAGAGACCCTGAGTCTCTTTCTGACTCTGCTTTTGATCAACTTCATTCAGAGAAGCTATTCAATTTACCTTTTCACAATTTATGTAGAAAAAAGGGGCTCATAGTCCTTGTTTAGCCTGCAAAAAGTGCTTTAAAATATGGACAGAACAGGCATTATGTAGCTGTTCATGATAATGAAGCACAAGTACTTAAAAAGGTACTTGAAAAGAATAGAAATGTTAGCACTGAAGTAGTACTGAAGGATGAAGAGTAATTGAAAGCACTTCCTGTGGCTGTATTCTTCCAACATATACAATATTTGCCTTTACCTTTTGCATACACGTGTGAGTTTTACCTTTATCAGTTTCTGACCATTTTTCATCTTCATCAAAATGAGCATCTCCACCACGTCCGTCTCCAGGTTGAAAGGCATGGGCCAGTGTGCCATATGGTCCATCAAAAGGATATCCGTCACCATGCTCTGCATTTGAAATAAATCAATGTCATACTTAAATTCAGCAAATTGAAGCATGATGTTGGTTTGTGCTAGTTTAGCTGGTTTCCAATCCTTAAAAAAAAAAAAAAATCTTACAATGGCAGCAAGGTTGTGAAAATGAGAAGCGAGGCTTAGGGAAACACTCTCCAAATTCATGACTTAAGTTCAAATCTTGTATTTGATAGTTCAGTCTGCTGCATGTTTCATAAAAAGCTGAATATTTTTTTCCTGAGCTTTTGTCAGAAGTGTGGTTCTGAGGCAGCAATCAGGCATTATTTCAGAATAAATACTTAATTCTTGACAACACTGTTAACATCTGAATGTTTTTGATGTTGAAATGTGCTGGTCAATATTAGTTGTAGACATTCTCACTTGCACTGATTTTAGTGTGAGACGGTGATTTGGAATAGATAACCATGTTTCTGAAGAGATAAATTAATTTATTCCCAGCCTTGAGGTATGGTCTGTTATCTACTTCTGTCATAGTGCAGGTGGAATATTACTGTTTCCTACCTCGAGTGCAAGAGCTGGATTGAAGCTGTACCAACTTTGAAAACTTCCTTCTCTCTTGTAGTGAGTCTCTGACTTAATTGAGGAGTAGTTGGGAAATCAGATGCCATCCTGTGTCCTTTCCTCCAGACCATGTGGATGGCCCTTAGGGTACAACTAACACAGGCAGAAGAGACCTAATCCTAGTGTGTGACATGGGATTAAAACCCATTCCAGCTTGCAGGATGATTTCTCACTTTGACTAGGACATTAGGTCACCTCTTTATGGCACCATAAGGTTCTTTCCATCAGTGACACACAGGCTTTGGACATTTTGGTGTTCATATGCAGCTATCTGCCTGCAAGCCAGGTGTCTGATCTTCACTTACAGTGAATGGAGCTCTAGTAAATATTGTCAGTGGATCTAGAGAACAAGTCAGATAACCTTAAAGTAGACATTTAGTTTGTCTAAGCTGAGTCAGTTTACATGCCAGGCGCAAGTTACAGGTGGGGCTACATCCATGGACTATTCCAGATCACAGATGGACTTCTGAAGTGACTTCTGCTCATTCCCACTTACCACGCTTTGGCTGCACCTTGGTGCAATCTTGGGGTGCAACATACGAAGCCTTCTAGGAGCAAATCAACCAGAAGACATTTTCTGTAGCCAAACATAATGCGCCCCAGCTGCCAATGGGTGTTTATTCTAGGAACCAGACTAGATCTAGGCCTAAATAAAAGTGTCTTAACCTGCTTGAATCCAGCCTGTAGAGTCTGGATCTTCAGAACCTGCTGATTTGCTCTACTAGTTTGCAATTTTTATCAATGCAGAAGGAGCCTTGAGTATCTAAATTTAAGTGTCTCATTCTGAATTGTCCCTTCATTTCATGGCTGTGACTCTGAAAGGATTTTTCTAACAGTTTTATACAAGTAAAACTGAATCATAATGCACAAATTTGGTGACATGATATAAAGAAGATAAAATTTGTTCAGTCTTTGATTTAATTCCAAGAACTCTGTTCTTTCTTAAAGCTATGGCTACAAAAATGCATCCTTTGAGTAAAATGGACTACTGTATTTTAAAAATGACAGGTATTCTCACCACCGCGTGCAAATAGAATCTCAATGTCCGCCTGGCCCAAGTGGACCCTTCGGAAGGTCAGTGGAGTCACATCACTCCATACCATGAGGGCCCTTTTAATTGCATCATCCACTTTACTTCTGGGTAGATCAGGTGTACGACTGAGAATCCTGTCAGCAAAGAAAAGTAGGTTAATATCATTTAGGCTGTGAAGAAAACCCACCTAGTTAAATACAAAGCAATCCCCTTCCCCATAAAACCTGAAACATCACTTACTTGTAAGTTAAATCTGTCTTTCCCCATTTTGGACTTCCAGAAAATGTTTGGTATTCTGCTACATCGGGCAAACCACATCTGGGCATTGTCATTATGTCTTCTGTTTGTTTGTCTAATTTTCCAGTTATAGGCAGGCGGAAAAACTTCTGCATTGCTTTAATCCTTTCTGCTATGCTTTGGTTTTGTGTTTTTGTAAAAATTGGAAAGAATTTATCAAGATATCCCTGGAAGAAGACAGGGAAAATAAAAATTAATACATATATCTGTGATGTTTTGGTAATTGCATTTTACATTTCGTTGAATGTAATTTTTATCATCCTGAATCATTCAGGTCTAGTTTTAGTTGTATCTTTCAATTTCAATTTGCCAAATTCTACTCTCTCAGTAGTATAGATCAGCATATATAAAAAGAGTTGTAACAGCAATGAAACTTTTAAATAAGAAATCCTTTTAAGTTACCACAATTTACTGAGCATTCAAATCTACAGCCTTCTAACACAGTACACATAAAATTTTGGACTTATTTTTAAAATTACACACTCCCTTTTATTTACCAGTTGGAACTTGATCTCTTTTTTAAGTTAGGAAGTTTAAGCTAGTCAGCAAGTATAAACTGTTTTATATCATGTCTGCAAAAGCTGTTGTAACGTAAGACGAGGATAATATAAACAGGTAGGAAAGGAACGTAGAAACAGAATCAAAAATCAGATTATTCATAATGTAGTTCCCCCCATGTAACATACCTTTACTTTCTCAGAGGCTATGCTGCCCCATGATTCTGGTCTCAGTTGTACTGGAAAAGCAGGAGTCTCAGGTAGGAAGATGACAGCACAAAGCAGGAGGTAGTGCCTGGTGCCCATCTTGATGAGGAGCCTTGTTGCAGCAGAAAGGGTTTGACTTTCTGTCTCCCAAGACCAGAGCTAAAACCCCTTATATAGATCCTGATAGCTGCAAGCAGCAATTACACGTGACTCACTTTTTGGTGTTGTTAGTGTAATGTCATCACTGGTCTAAGAAGTAAATGAAGGCACATTAAACAAATCTTTCCTGTAACTTCCCTGTTGATGTCACGTCACAGCCAGCAGCCAGCTTTGTCTCGCGCTTTTCATATTATTCCAGCAGTGAAACCACAGGGTCATAGGGAAGTTCACTTTCTGTAACTTTATCGGTACAGTTACTGTGTAATCACTTCACACCGAGCTTTTCCCATGTTCCTTATACACAAAGGCATTTTGCAAGAGCCCTTTGGCTGCTTACCTGTATCAGTCGGTGCAGAGGCAGAGAGGAGATGGGCGTGAGCACTGCCTTGCTGAAACCACTGCCATTACCCAGGGAGCATGAACAGCACTGCCCAGTTCACTAAACTTTCAGAGGTTTCTGCAGTTTTCACAGACATCAGGAGACAGCTCTTTAAAAGCTCCCTCTAGAACTAGGAGGATATCAGGTGCCTTTTCTACCAAATGGCATGGCCTTTCAGAAGAATCTCTTTACATATGATAACTAGATATAGAATATAGCTTACAAGAGTAGGTGAAAGCTCTCAGGGAAAAGAGAGGAGCTTTCCCTAGCAAATATGGATTTACCTTACACCTCCTGCTGTACCAGGGCAATCTGAGAGAGCTGCATGGAGCACTGACAGAGCAGGGCAGCCTCGCTGGAGCCCTGACACCAACACTGGTCCCATCTTCACTCCATTAAATTCCACTGGATAGTTTTTGATGCCTGGAAACACCAGTACACAGGCTGGTTTATGATTTTTTTATCTCAGGGTGTGCAGTTTTGTGACCACATTACCTCTAATCTGAAAGGAAATGTGCATAAATAGGAAAAGAAGGCTGATATTTCTCAGACTGGGAGAGTTCTTATGGCTATAGCTGAATATGTATGGAAGTGCTTGTGGGTTATTAGCATGTATCCAGTGATGACTGGGATCAGAAAGAATTTCATTTCAGAGAAAGATGATCTATACCTTACACAGCTGAATTATGCAGGAGATTACACAGCAATGTCTGAAACAGTTGCTAAAGGAATGATGCTGTCACCTGCTATTGAAAACAGCCTAGTTACCAACATGTAATCAATTCTGTATGTTTTTGTACCATGCAGAAAATCAACCCATGTCCAAATGTTAAGGTTTGATTAAAAAAATCCAAACATTTTATTGCTTGGAGTAGGTTCACCTGTTTCTTCCTCAATATCTGCCTTTATGTCTGACTGTGGTATTAAAGTTGGATCTGGACCAGTGTCTGGGTTGCAGGAGGTGAGGATGTGTTTAAAACACTTTGAACTCCATGACTCCAGTGTGTGGGATTGGTTATTTCCTCACAGACAAGAGGAATCTGGAGGGTTTCAGAGCTGATGAACTGTTGAGCAACATATATCTTTAAATGGGCCATGAGTAAAACTAAAAAGGAGAGTTTAAACACAAGAGCCTGATGAAAAAGCACAACCTCTATGCTGTATTTCATTTTCTACTGTAAGCTTGCCAACTCTGGTGTCTTTTTTTTATTTTTTTTTTTATCCCCCCCCCCAAAAAAAAGTGAGAAGATTTTGAAGAACTTTAGGCTTGAATGGAAATTAAAAAAAAAAATCAGTGAAAAAACTTTTCATTTCTTTGGGCTCAAAATTAGCATGAATCAATCAAATTCTAATAAGATCAATCTCAAAAAGGAACAGATTCTGTTTCTTTGGATTTAACTGTGTGAGTTTTGCAGACTATACTGCTTTGTCTTGATCTTGAATAGTAAAAAATATTATGGGTTAGGAAAAATAATTTCCTGCACAAAAATTGTAGTCATGTGACACATATTCAGCAGAGAAGCTGTGTCTCTGTTGGAGAGTATGACCTGTGTAGACAAAGATCAAGGAGACCAGAAGTAACACTGTAGAGGCATTAAATAACTGAAATTGCTGTAGCCACATGGTGAAGATAAAATTAGTCCATGATGTAAATTCTGTTAAGAAGACTTAACAGCATTGCCATGGAAAACTTTATACTGAGAAATTTTTGGGGTAAGTAAGCCTGCTGTGATCAAGAATGCTTAATGAAACTATGTCCTATGTGGAACTCATTGATAGGCACCAGGTCTTTTGAGTTCTAGAGAAAAATATTTGAGTAAAAAGTAACACCAGAGTCTCCTTTGAGCAAGACTAGGATGAAAAAGTGAAGTAGAAATGAATGATTCAGTAGTGAATGATCACTTACTTGGTCATTTGACTGGGGTAGAAGGCTCAGCTGAATTCTGCCCAATCTGAATGCAGACAATGGAGGTCATACAAGTTGAAAACTGCTCAAAAACCTTTGTGAGTGTTATGGATCTATTTGGGATAGATTAAATTTATTCATAGCAGTATATATCATGCTCTACCCCCATGCTCAGGGTATTGGTGAAGAGTGTTCCCACAATGTGAAGACTTTCTCTGCCCACACTTAGCTCTCACACTGTATGGAAAAGACTGGGTGGAAAAGTGGCTGGGAAGGGACACATCCAGGACAATTCACCTGAATTCTCCAAAGAAATATTCTATATGATATAATGTCATGTTCAGCACTGAAACTGGGCTAGCAGAAGAAGGTGGTGGAAGGGAGGGTTGTCTTCCAAGGTGGTTATTGCCTGGAGACTGGTTGGACATCAATCTGTTTGCAGAGCCTGTGGAACATTTCCCCCCACCCCATTCTTTCATTTATTAAACTGTCTGTGCTGCCTAATCTCTCCCACTGTGCTTCGAGAACAAGTAAGTGGCTATATGGGTGATTAGATGTTGGCTGTTTGCTACCCACTGTGGTGAATGTCAAGCAAAAAAGTATTGCCAAAAATTCCTGAGAAATGTTTTGTTTGGGTCACTGGTGAATTATGCAATATTGTTTTTAAAGTCCTACCAAACTGGATAGACCTGTTTTCTTAGGGTCTGCAGGACACGTTTGATTTTCTTCTGTTATGTGGTTATTCAATTTGACAAACTAAGAATAAAATTCAAACATGGCAAATACCTTTGCAGAGTAAAATGTTTTTGTTTTCGCATTGCAATTTCTGAAGTTAAGTCCCATGAGGCGCAGTCTGCTTCAGAACCTTCCTGGCTTCTGCAGTCCATTTCCATAGATTTTACCCCTGAGGGGGGCATCTCTTCAAAGCAGCACCTTGACACCTGTGCTACAGGGCTATGTATCATTTTTGCAGGCTGTGTGATGGCAAAACCTTCCAGTCATTCCTGTCTGGGCACCAGGGTCGTGCCAGGGCCCCTCGGCACTGCGTCAGCCTGTCTCAGGAGAAGGACAAGCCAGTTCTTCTCTTCTGTTTGGCTGGATCAAGCTGCATAGTGGTATTTCTCAGCATGATCCCACTGCTTTAGGGAAGGAAAGGCCCGAGGAAGGGATTAGATGTTCAGATTCAGCACAAACAATGCGATGACAACTAGCAATCTATGTCACTAATAATTAAGCAATCAAACTTAACACATCTCAACTTGTAGATATACCATCTTCACACAGTGTCTAGAATTGCTTTGCTTTGTTTCTCTAATTACTTTGTATTTACAACTATTTAATTGGGACATCTGGTGGGAAAAGATGCAAATATAGAGATAAGATTTTACAATAATAATCTTGAGCAACAAACCACAAGGGAAATGTCTTTCCTGTAAATGTTACCTACCTGTGTGACCGTCAGACACCCTCAATTCTTAGATTTGTCTTGTCCTTTGGTCAATGGTAAGAAGTCTCTTTTCTCCAGCTAACAGACATGTAGATCTCTCAAAAATGTCTACACAATAATTGAATTTACTCCGTTTAAATAGAAGTCACAACCTTTAGTTGTATGCAGTCTTTCTGTCTTCCAGAAGCAATGCACAGGACATGGAGAAGGGAAGAGGGCCAGAGATCAGTCTGCTGCATTTCACTGCAGTGTGATTCGAAATCATGCTGGGTAAGAAAAGTTACATAACCTCCCGTAGTCAGCTTTCCTTTGTGAATTCACTTTTTGTAGTTGGCTGTCCACATCCATTTGTATATCTGTCTCAGTGTCTTTAAATGACCAAAACAAGATGTAAACTAGAACTGCATACATCTTGTTTTGGCAAAACCACATTACTTCATGTAGGAGCCCCCTAACACAGCATTTGCACTAAGGCAACCTCGGGCTGCCTGTAATCCTGCAGCTGAACCCTGTGAACAAGCTGCAGAGTCCCACCTAAAACAGACTGGGCACGTAGAGGTGCTTCAAGAACAGGCAGAGAAGCTGTGACAGTATGGGAGGTGTGCTGGACTCGGTCTGTCCACACTGACTATAACCCAAACTGAGGAGCAGTCAATGTCTGAAGCTCCTCCTGACTCATCCTGATGATCTGCAGGGGTCTATAAGTGCTGGGACAGCATAGTGAGCTTGGGCTTCTGTGATTATGGAGAATAGGGTTTGAAAGACAGGATAGACACTGCAGGACTTGACCTGTGCTGAGACTCATGGACTTATATCAGTCTTTGGGAAAAGTGCTGGGAGTATAAATGACATCAACCAAAATTTTGCATTTAGCCTGACTTGAAAAATCCTACTTCTATGCAAAAATTCAATGGCCCTGAAATACTGAAGAGCTGATACGAGATTTCATTGTAGATTGAGATGCAGTAAAGCAATTCCAGAGGAATTACAGGCTTACCTTCCATGGTATTATGCTCTAGTATAGAAGGTGTGAGATTGAATTTGAGTGCAGTCAATATAAGATCAGTGCAGAAGCTTGATTTAATTTCATGTGTATTAGAGCTGAGATTCAGCCATGAAGATTGCAAAAGACTGCAACCAGATGTAGGTGGACAGAGGTAAAAAAATTTGTACAACATTTCCCTGGAAGTTGTCAGATTTCATCATGTTATTGTTGCTATTCAAATGATTCTTGATTCCCAGCACTGATTCATGTCTGGAAGCTGTTGCTGATCAGGTAGGTACTTCAGATATGGGACGAGTTCTTTTCTATTGCCCTGTCTGGTTTCCAGTAACTAAGTAAAAAGGCAATAACATCACTTTGTTGGTTCTACCATATCTGGTTATACCACTGAGGTTCTCTTTCACCAAAAATTTCCTTCCTTGAACAGAGCTGCAGCCTCTTTGTTCCACAAAGCAAGTTAAGTCGAACACAAGTTTTCCAACATGATGGATATTTTCTCTGGCACCATCAAATAGCAATCCAACCATTTAAAAGTGTACAACCAAATAAGGACTGTTAGCACTGGGATGGTGAGGAGTGAGTCACAGAGAAGCTTTGCTGACTTTAGAAAACTTTTTCAGGCAGCTGCTCACTAGCTTGAGTGGTTGCTTAACCAAATCCCATTTGAGTAAACCAAAGTCTCTGTCTGTACTAAGGAGTTAAGAGGCTGTAGAGGGTGAAACAACGAGTGCTGAGGCCTGGGTGTCTGTGTGGGAGGGGAATGTCCGAGACCAGTTCAGGTCTGGTCCATCAGGCTGAGCATCCTCAGTGGAATGCTCAGCACCATGTGAAAGGGACACAGTTGGCTCATGCTCAGCTGATCCTCGTGTGAACTAGAGAGCAAGAAGTGAAGATGGTTACAAGATTGGAAACACACACCTGGTCTGGCATGGAACACTCCTGGAGGCACACCCAGCACCCTGGCCCTTTAAAATCTAATTGACATCATTACATTTTCTCCAGAGGCAGTTTTCACTGCCAGGTGACTATGGCTGATCACAGGTCAGGAACAATAGACTTTTGTATACATTAATCCTTAATTATCCATTACATTAATGCGTAACAACAGGAGATTCCACGTTGAAAGAAAACTCAGTCCAGTCCTCATTCTATGTCCCAGAAGTTTACTGTAAATCAAGTCTGCATTTTTACATAATGCAAGTTTGAATTTTTATGGAAGGAGGAATCTAGCCTACTTGCCTATGTTTTTGGGGTTTGTGGGTATTTGTTTACTTGGTTTTGGTTTATTTATTTTTTTTTCCCTACAGATGAGCAGCACCTTTGCAGGCAGAATTAATTTGCCCCAGCCTTCTGTAACTCTGCCGTGCTCTGGAGGTTGTTTCAGTTACTGCTCTGCAGAGGGTGGAAGGAGTTTGCCTCCATCACACTAACAACAGATCCATGGCTGTACCACAACAAGGATGGAAAAAAGCAAACCCAGTATGCTTCACACAGCTGCAATACAGCTGTTTTTCCGTAGTTTACAGTTAGTTGAAATTCATCTCTTGTGTAAATCAGTGAAATCAGCAGTGTTGCCCTAGGGATGTGCTCTCTGTCCAGGTCAGAGCAGGACACTGGACTGTATAGGCTGTTGTACCTCTTGTGCTGTGGATTACAGCAGCTTCCCAAATCCTGAGAAGAAATATGTAATAACTTCAAAAATGTGAATGTTTTTGGCAAGCAAGAGTGATTTTATTCCCCACTTAATATAGACAACAGTAACAGATCTTTAAAGAGGAATTGCATCATGCACTTGGTGACACCAGTATTTGTAGAATTAACAGACTTAATTCCTTGCCTTACTATCATTGTTCCTTGTGAAGAAATAACATTTTCTTACTGTTCTAATTTCACTCAGAACATCTGACTTAAAACACTGAGGGCAGTTACAGTAATTGCAAGAGCAGGAGGGGGCTTCTGGGAGAGTTCTGCCATGGTTTGCCACACCTGCTCCCAGGCTTCAAAAAAACCCTAAACCATATGTGCCCAATCAAAAACTGCAGCTGATCATTAAACAACTCTGGAGATGCTCAACAAGCCAAAGTTGTGGGTATTGTTGCATGAAAACAAAGTTCACATGCTTGTACCAGAGCTCTTTAGGATGCAAATTTGGTTTAATGTTTGATCAACTGTTTCTATGGTGATTGACAGTTTTTTCTGTTGGGCCTCATGTGTAGCTGGCCTGTTCTATGGCTTATAATGTCTTTTTTACCTCTACAGAATTTGGCTCTATTGCAGTCAGACATTTCCCATGATTCTTTTGTTTCTACGTAATATTTTTGTGAATTTATATGTGCTTTATTTCTTTACAACTTTGTCTTCTAATAGGAGGTTGAACTGAGGAGAAACGTGAAATTAGAAGATATGATTATTATGATTACTTATTTTTTATAGATTTTTTACTTATTATTACTTATTTTTTATAGAGTGCATATATGCTAGCAGGCTGTTCACACCAAGTTATTTTATAGTGGCACAACCCTAACTTGCAAGCCAAGGGTAATAGAAGAATATAGAAAGGGGGTCTGTCATTAAGGACTCTATACATAAGGGCAAATGAAATGGGTAGATTTTAATGCTATGAATGGAAGAAAGTGTGACGTGTATACCTCAGGATGGCAATACACATTTCATGTGGTGATCAAGCAGTAAATAATTACACTGAGCAGCTAAGGAGCTAATTTATTCTCAAATTATGTTTACCTTAGAGCAGGGTCATAGCATGCTTACTATGCTGCAGAGTGGGTGAGGATGGACAAGCAATTCATAGAGCTCAGCTGGACTAGATAGGCTGCACTGATGTACTTAGAAGTGGTCTGGTGTAAACTAGGATTTTAATCAGCTGCTTCATGGATTCCAGCATCTTCCCAACAGCTGGATTTCTTTCATATAGCATGGAAAAACCAACAGAAGCTACATTAGCTTTTAATGATTATAGAATATATTTATCCTTGTGGGACTGAAAGAAGGGAATCCTACAATAGTAGATAGCTGGTATGAAATCACTGTAACAGAAAATAAGACAATAATAAATTGTCAAGTTCTGAATCAAAATAAAGTAGAGAATTTTTGAATGATGAAAAATGAATTTTTAAATGAATAATTTCATATGAAGTACAAGTATCCTAGATGGAAACAGTGAAGACTTGAAGAATCTGCTGTTGCACTTTAATTCAGTGATACACATTTTAGTTCGAAACCTATCCTTTGACCTCCAAGATCCAGCCAAACAGTGCAGTTTTAAAAGGAATCAAAATCATGTGTTGTGATGGTGGTTAAACATTGCACATCACCAGGCATAATGAGTAACTGGTTAATAGTTGATCACAAGTCGAATGGGAGTAAAAAGTGTGTTTTGCTCTTTTGAAAAAGGCAAACATTATCCCGGAAGTGAAACAAATGAAATCATTGTTCTGCCCCAAGAGGTGCTGGTACATCTCTGAGGAGAGGTTCACGCGTGGTTTTGTACACCATATATCTAGAAAGGTGGGAACCAACTGAAGGGGGCAGAGAGCTGAGCCACAGGAATGTTATTTTAAACATAACTTCCTTGGAAATGATCAAGACAATGGGCCTGCTAGATCTAGAGAAGATAGGATTGAAGAAAGATGTGATAATCACCCCCCAGCTACACGGGTCATACTGGCAAAGGGGAAGGAAATGTCTGCTGTGAATATATTCAGCTTAGCAGGTAGAGCAAATGCTCTAACACCAAGATATTTGAGGTTGCAGCAGATTGCTTGATGAGGCTGCTTTTAAGAAAAGTGAGTTAAAAGACACCATTTGTCTACCACTCTCTCTGGAGAACTGGAGCTTCATTCCTAAGGGTCAGTAGGGTTTAAGGCCAACAGAATCAAGATAACCAGAACTACAGTGTCTGAATTTTAGACCTGTGGTGCAAAAGAAAATGAGTGATTTTTCAGGTACTATCTTGCTTAAGCAAATGTAATTTGCATGCTTCATTTTCTTGCAGTACAAGAGGTGATAGTATCCTGAAAGAACCTGTGCAAAATACACAAGTGTTCAAAGCTGCCTGCATGTAAAGGAGTGCTCTGTATTCATATCAACAGCTGCATTTGATGCATTTGATATCCATTTGATGCCTCTGGACACTGGCATCCAGGCAGGACTTTCTCCTATTTGTAATTGTATGTCTGTTCCTGAGAGTCAGGAAAAAAGGTAAGTGAAATCTAGAAAAAACCCTGACCAAACCTTAATTGATTTTTACTTGCTCATATTTCCTATGAATTATGTAAGACTATGAACATTGTTGAGGTTAAAGAAATAACATGTGTGCTGGACCATGGCCAGTATTGATTTTCTGGACCACAAACCATCATGATGTCAATGTAAATGGCTGTGGAACATCTGCTTTTCCTTCCCTGTGTTCTGTAGCAATGATTTCAGCATGTTAGTGCTCTCAGCTGACTCTGCTTTTAGTTTTAAGATGATGCAGCCATTGTAGAACAACTATGGTTTTGTGGAATGGAAGTAATTTATAGGGGCTACTGACAGCTGACTGATGGTGTATTCTGCAAAATGAAGTGTAGGTGTAAAGCAAGTATTACACTTACACCTTTTCTTTTCTCTACATTTTCCAACCAACCAACTCCTCTTTCAAAGCCTGAATTTTCTGCTTATCCCAGAGAAAACTTACTGTATTTCTTTGAAGTATTTTGTGAATTTCATCAGAACAATGAACATGTCTGTATCTAGTTTTGCTTGAGAGAACTGGATCAAAACTTCATTGAAAAATCTGATTCATATAAACAGTCTGTAACTATTCCCATGGTATTACTTACTAACAAATCATCCAAGGGATCTTCAAATCATTTGTATCATTCATTCACATATTACTGGAGCATTCCTGCAGTGTTAGAGAGAGTCAAGAAGTGCTGGGGGCTCACTGAGTGTATTGGTTCACAGATGACCTGAAGAGTGAGACCCCAGAGGTGTGAAAAACTTCGAAACAAGGATGAAAATCCACTGAAAAAAACCATTGATTTGTCTTAAAAATAAAAAAGAATAGGCCAGAGCTCACACATATTTTTGCAAACCTAAGACAGTTTGACCAAATGCACAGTAGGGATTTATTATTTTGAATCTAGCTTGTAGAGGTGGCACATTGCTTATCAACGGGTTATTGAACAATATATAGTAAATATTCTCACCTAAAGGGGAGGTAGAAGAAACAGAAGAAAATAATACTGTGAAGAGGAATGTGAACTTAATCTAAAGGTTTTCAATAAGGTCATTGTGCAAGTAATGCACATAACAGCAGGATTTTTTTTTTCTTTCTGGAGCAAAAATAACTGCAGATAAGTTATTCATTATTCTGCATTCTGGATTTTTGTTCAATCTGTTGCATATGTACCAAAATACTTAGGTCTGTTCCAGAATGTTGTGCAGTGAAAGGCGCCCTTGAGCTAATTTTCCAGAGAACGTGTAAGTTCTCACTAGATAAGTGGGCTCTTACTATTTCTTTTTCTTAAATAAGGATTAATATTCTTGAAGGACATTCACATAGTCCATTTACCTATAATTATTCTATTACCTCCAGACCTCAGAATATTATTCATCCCTATGTAGGTTAGAATAAATGCTATTATACTATGATGTGTTTGAGGGGGAGAGAAGTTAACCCTGCACAGGGGGAGCATTTCAGTTCAACGTGCCATACAAGATGTATTCCAGCACAAGGGCACAACAGAAAGAGTAGAACTTTCTCTGTGCTGAAAAATTTCTACATTGTGGATACGACCAAGGAAATGGTCAAATTAATATGTTATTTTAACCCACTGATTCTTTTGAATTGATTGCTCTTCAACCCTTTGGCAGGTATTGCAGTAGAAGATCCGTGGTGGAAAACCCCCAGTTTTGACTGAAAGTCAGTGTTGACCTACCTGCTGAGCGACAGGTTTGTTAGCTGATGAGCACTAGTGGCTAAGGATTGTCACACTTCCTGGTTTGCCACTTCATCATTCTGGACAGGATCCAGAGCTCATGGAAATCACCAGAAAGGTTTTACTGGTAGGATGTAGGTGACTGGGCTTGTAGGACATAGCCTGTTGTCCAAAGTTGTTCCTCATTTCAGTGATTATAGTCTCCTGTTTCCTTTCTTTCACATCCTTATACATGTGCTAACAAAACAAGACATCCATCAAATGGAAAGAAAAAACTATCTTGTTTCTGTAGCAAAATCATATTGGATTTTAGCTGGCAGTTCTTGTAGTCAGTTCAACCAGAAACAGATGTAATTTGAACCTAGAGGATAATAATCCTTGTATTTTTCTTCCCTGTTAACTTTACCTTCTTGCAAATCCCCTGTACATGCTAAAAGCAAAACAAATTATTTTCCCTCAACAGTGCTTGCATGAGAAGGTGACACTGATGCCTGGAGAGGCTACCTGGAACAGAGGCTGGACAGCATCGTAGGAATAAAGTAGGTATTTATTAAAAAGGTCTTCAAAGGATACACCTTGGACAGAACAACTGCCCAGCCAAGATGGACACCAGGTCACACATTTTCACACTTTTATAGGTTTTGGTCCATTTACATATTGGGGTTAATTGTCCAATTACAACTTCAAGGTTAATGAAGTCCCACCCTCCCCGGTTGCTCTCCTCAATTTGCTACTGTTTATACTTTCTTGGGCTTGAAGATGCAATGGTGACCTTTGTTCTAGGGCTGGAAAACGATTGTTTTGTATAACTAGACTGTGAAGACAACTTGCTAACACTTCCTCTATGAAATTCAGAGTTATATACTAATGCAGTACAGAATCTGAAAAATATGAAAGATAAAACTTAAGGCATCAACTTAGCAGGGCGAGTCTCATCACTTTCTCTAAGAAGAAAAACCTTCTCTTTGACAGCTGATATGCAAAAGAAATACCCCTACAGAACAAAAAACCAAAACCAAAACAACCAAAGAACAAAATTAAACGACTAATACAGAGAAATCAAACATCTTTTGAAACTTTTTGATATTGGTGTCCTCACTTCGCAGTTATAAAGAGTTTTGAGGTGTCACATCCCTTGAGTTCCTTAGAGTTCCTTTTGACTCAGTCACCTCTTCCTGATGCATCTGTATCATTGTATATAAGGAAAGTTAAAAAATATCCATACTGATATACAAATATTTTATTATCCTTCTAAGAAATTCTGCTTTGTTTATAGCCTCATAAAAATAGCACTAAAGACATCCAAAGCCACAGGCACTGGAATTTCCCATTGTGTGGGGAAAATTGTCTGCTGACATAAGGAAGCCAGAGGTGCACATCACATCCTGAAGAATTACTGTATTCTACCTTTAGGTTTTGTTTAGAGAATGACACAAAATGTGTTCTTTGTATTTCTTTTAATATGGTAATGGTGCATTACAATCTAAAAATCAAAGTGACAAAGATATAGAGCACAGCTCAAATCCTGTACTTATCATAAAGGAAAGGTTACAATCTGCTGACAGGTTAAAAAAAATTGGCTTTTGGCTACATCCTTTGAAATCCTGCATCTGTTCTGTAATGATAAATGTAAAATGGAGTTTTATTAAAATTTTTGTAGTGATAAATATAAAATGGAGTGTTCTAAAACAACATCTCCAAGTGGTCTAATTTCGCTGAGCAATGAAGGTTGAACCAGGATGAATTTTGGCTGACTATGTGGCCTCAGGAAGTAGTTTTTTTTTGAAAAGTCAGAAACATTTTTCCTTAAAAATGCTCAGATCTCTGTGTTTTACTATCCTTTCTATTGAAGCAAAATTATTTTTCAGATTAATTTCAAATATTTATTTTGGACTATAATAATGACATTAGCTAGCAGAAAGGGTTCTTGCTTTTGAATTACATGCAGTGGTATTTTATTGTTCAGACAATTCTGGAAAAATGTCTATGTCACTTCAGGGATGTTTGGGATAATGTCATTATCTTATGCTTTCAGAATGACAAAGTAAACAGAGGTGTTGTTAGAGCGTCACCATTTCTCTTTTGACCAGCACTTTTGAGGGTCAAAACATATATTCAGATATTAAATGTTAATGGGAACATGTGCTTTTGCAGTGCAGGACCAGGAAGTGATGCTCAGGTTGATTCCTAAGAAAATAGTTCAGGGAAAAGGAAATGCCTTGGGGAACGAGACAGGTGCAAGCAGAGAGCTCCCCTGGTTATAGCAGTGCAGTGATGGCATCACAGCATGAAACTGCTGACAGACACACTGCAGAGTGCTCAGCTGGACACCATGGTTATTCCTTCCTTTCTCACTTCTGTTGTTTAATGTGCAAGTATGTTTTGTCCATGCATTACTTGATGTTTCTTTGAAATTTTGAAAGCTGTGAGGTTATGTGAATATGACTACGGCAATCACACTGACAGTGCAGAAGAGAGAGACCATATTCAATTTGTTGAATAGATTTGTTTCTAAAATTTTTACTCATTTACATTTTCATGAGAATAAAGCATTCCAGGTATTACCAAAAGAGGATACCTTTCTACTGTGTTACAATTCTACAACTCTAGACCAATGCAGCCAGTATTAGTTCTGCAGCCAGTGTGTAAGGATGACAAAGAGCAAGCTGTCACATTCATATGAAACCAAGAAGAGGGAGAGAATTGCTATGTCTCCACATCAGGGATTCCACACTGAGACTGTTTATCTTTGTAGCTCTCTGAGCATCCAACTTTCAAGGGGTATGAAACTGATGGAAAGTTTGCATTAATTTGACCATATTTCTGACACACCGAACATAGTTCCTAGCTCTCCCTGAGGAACTATCTATAAAACAGCAGGTTCAGAGGTAGTTCATGGCAGGAGCTAGATAGTCAAAATAAGAGGCAGTATGTCTAGCCTCTGAAAGAAAACCTAATGACAATATTTTAGGCAAAAAAATCAAATGCAATTTCAGAAGCAAGTATATAGATTTTGTCATTTCTATTTTCCATTAGCACTGACTGACTAGTGGTAAGGAAGGCAGCATTGGGTGAAACTGCTGTCAGCACAGGCTGGGGAACAGAGGAAACCTCATACCCAGATCCCACATTTGCCACTCCAACCCACATCTCAGGCTATCCTGTTGAAAGACATGAAGTCATTTCTGGATGTGAGTTGTTCAGAATGAGCATTGGAGGGAGCTGAAGGATGCTGCAAGTACAGGAGGGAACTGGCAAGAGCTAGTCTGCCTGAAAATAGGCATGTGCTGGGGTCAGGAGACACAGAAGGCAGTCATTAAGAGAAAATCCTACCTCACAAGTACTTATAGAATCATAGAGTGATTTGGGTTGGAAATGACCTTGAAGATCATTTAGTTCCAGCCCATCTTTCCTTGGGCAGGGACACCTTCCATCCAACCAGGATGTTCAGAGCCCCATCCAACCTGGTCTTGAATACTTCCAGGGATGGGACATCCACTATTTCTTTGAGTAACCTGTTCCATTGTTTCACTTCCCTCACAGCAAGGAATTTCTTCCTTATAGCTAATCTAAACCTCCACCCTTTCAGTTTAAAGCCATTCCCAAATGTCTATCACTACATGGCCTTGCAAGAAGACCCCCTCCATCTCTCTTGTAGCCCCTGTAGGTACTTGACGGTGTCTCTAAGATCTCCCCAGAGCCTTCTCCTCCCCAGGCTGAACAGCCCCAACTCTCTCAGCCTGCTCCAGCCCTCTGATCATTTTCATGGCTGTCTCCTGGACTCACTCCACCAGGTCCACATCTTTCTTATGTTGAGGGGCCCCAGACATGGATGCAGCTCTCCAGGTGGCTCTTTATGAGAGCAGAGGGGAATGGGAGAATCACCTCCCTTGTCCTGCTGGCTGCTCTGCTTTTAATGCAGCTGAGGATACTATAGTATCTAAGGTTATTCTTGAAAATAAAATTATATAGTGTTTATCAATGGTTATTCCAAAATTGAACCATCCAAAAGGATGACCAGAAATACTGTGGTAGTGCAGTCTGATGGTGATGCACATGTTCTGCTTTTTCGTTTCTGTAACAGAGCCACAGACTTTGACTCATGAGGGCCTCAGCTGTCTTGTGAATCAACTTGAAGTAACCCTTTGGAGTCAAATCAATTCCTAGGAGCAAACTCAGCCCCCTCCATCCACTGTAGGCCTATTCACCTTCCATCTGGAAGGAATGGTCTGTCTGAGTAAGGAATACAGGCACTGCATCATAGATATCATCAACTCTTGCTGATAACAAATAACTTCTTTCTCCACCCTTTCCTGCTAGCTTTACTAGGGCTGTTTGAGGTCCTGCAGCTTAGCCAGGGCATGAAATCAGGATCTGGCCCACAAAGTCTGCAGCAGTCCTCGGAGCCTCACATACTGCCTGTGGGACCCACAGATATGCCCTTCTTTATTTTGGTGCCTTCCAGGCTGTGAAAGAGTTTGCACTTCTTTGCTGAGGAAAAATTATATTAAGTTATTCCTTCAGATTTGTGTTGCAAGGTTAATCAAAACTACAGTCCAGAGGTTAACAAAACGAGGAAAACTTAAATACTAGCTTTTTATCTTCTGACAGAACTTCCTTCTCACAGGCAGTTTTCTCCATTGTCTTTCTCTGGCTCTATGGATGTGATTCAATCTTCCTGTAAGTGATTTATGCCTACTTTTATTTTGTAGAAGCTTGAGTCTTTGTCTGAGCCCAAGTCTATTATGGAGATGGCAGAGTGACAATAGATAAATGAAATATTTTAGGAAGAAAGTTGTGAGTGTACTTGAAGACTGAGGAAAAATGCACTTCTGCATAACTGGTGATAACTAACTCCAAACAGAGATTCTGTCCAGTCAAATTTACACTTTGTCTCTTGTCACTAACAACTGGTGATGTGTGGCTACACCTTGTGCAAGTGTACCTGCAGTGCAGAAACAGAGGAGAGTGCATTTTGCTAATACATTTCAAATAATAGCAGAAACAGAATGGACTGAACCCTTCCAGAAAAATTAGTCATCTGTGAAAATAATGCACTTTCATGTTGCATAGAACAGTTTTTGATCTCAACCCCAATTCATGAAATAATTTCAGTCCTTCCCAAATATTTAGTTATTTTGCAACTTTGAGATAAAATAGTTTTATGCTACTGATGATATTTCAAAGCTACATAAAATATTTCAGGTCAAGTAAAATACTTCATTTGATTAAAACACCAGGAGACCTACAAAAGTGTTTTTTTGAGTATTGATGCAAACCAGTTTATCTGTAATCTGATGTCTAAATGGAAATTTCTATTACTGAGACACTTTAGGTGAGATATATTGCTCCAAACACTTGGCACTGATCACAGTATCTGGTAATCTTACTACTAATCCAGCAACCCTGATTGTAAATATTTGTAGGATTTGATTCTTGGCCATTTGGATATTTTTCTGGGAATAAAGGTGTACCTTCAAATATCGTCTTGATATTTTGAAAAGGAAAGTACACTATTTTTCTAAAGGGATCTGGCTGGGACAATGGGTATTTTGACTGGGAAATTTAGGTTTGTATAACCAGTTCCTTGTTTTTGAAATGAGATAAGGTGAATGTCAAAACTTCAAGAAGCTACATCCAAACATGGCTTAAAAGCTTAACATCTTGTGATCTTACAGGGTAATTCCTGTACATTAACAGGATTTACCTCTGGCATTGTCTTAAATCATTTGGAAGGATAGTTAATGCAAGACTAACACCACACAAAAGGTCAATTTTTGGACATTTGGTCCTAACTTGTATTCTCTGCTGCTCAGTGTACCGGATGCTCTGACACCCTTTCTCTTCTATAGCAATTTCTTTTGCAATATTTGCATTTACCATTTGTTCTGAAAGTACTTACTGTGGCTGAATGTGTTTCATGGTAAACAAGTGTTTTTGTTTGATGTTCCTCTACTCAGCAGACCTAGAACAATCTTATTCCCTACTTTCTGGGCTGTTGCCAGGAGAATGTAATCTACAGAAATTGGGACACATCAATTTAGTGGGTTTAAATTGAAATTTAGTGGAAGAAGAATAATAATCCTTTCATCTTCTATTCTTCCTAAAAGCCTAGCTAGGAGGAAACAAACAAACAAACAAATATATGTCAAAGAGTTGTTCATTAAAATCCAGTCCAGAAAATTCAATAGATGTGCAGCTGTGTTACATGAAACAGTGAAGCAAGCATTTCCTCCAATTAGGACCTAATCATGCAAAACCCTGTTCCCTCTTGAGAGGTCCCAGGACTTCTTGAGTTAACCAGCATTTAGTGAGGATGCCAGCCTTCTGTAGTTGAAAGAATAGATCTCAGGGTTGCATTTCCCACTGTGAATCTCTTCACATTCTCAAATCGAATTTTCCAGCCTAGTTCCTCAACTCTAGATTTGATAAAGGTTACACAAACATGAGGCTAGGGAGTTCTAAATGACCCTGTTATGGAAATGATCTCTAGACAAACCTGCAGTGTACTTAGGCTTGACCAGTGGGTTGCTAATGAATGCATTCATTCTTCACAGCTTGTTGAAGACAGAAGCTGCAAACTATGTTTGCTTCAAAACTGTTTACTTTGACTAATCTGAGTTTGTCAAGTGTGATTTGTCACACCACTCACTGTGCATGAGCTGTGCTTCCGGGCTTGGCAGTGAAACTTTTGCATAATGCGGGGATTCAATTATGCTGAGTCTTGTGTTCCAAGTTGCAGAAGCTTAATTATGTGGTGTCTGATAAAGACTTTGCTGAACTCAAAAGCAATGAATACTTTTGTGTTCTCTGATTTACAGGACAGCTCATTAAAATCACATTATTTTACTTTTCAGGTGTGCATCCTTGTTTGTGTGGGGTGAACTTTTGCACAGCTTTTTCAATTAGTCTTTGAGCACTTACTGGAAGGAAGGATCAAGTAACTAATCAGTAATGCTAATTATAACGAAAACCTATACCTTTTGACAAATTGATAACAGTGAACCAGAGATTACCATTTTCTCTCTAAACCTATTTAGTTTCTCATTTATGGCAAATTGCCACGACCTCATCTCAGATCTACAGAGTCACTGATCTTCACAGTCTCTGTCTTGTTGAACCTACTTACAAAACATGGAAATGTCTTTCTTCCCACTCTTTATACTATTCAATGAAATGAGCCACTGAGTGTTGCCCATCAGTCCGGTGTGGTTTATGTCACACCTCTATTCCTAGAAGCTCATCTTCACTCTCTTCTCCTAGAACTTTTATTCAGTTGTTCATGGGCAGTGTCTGAGATGCCTACAAGACACAAAATCAGAAATTTCTAGAATGTTAAAGTTTTCTGGGTGGTCCCTCGTGGTTATTGTAATATTCCTCCCTATTTATTCTTCAAAATATATTTTTATTCTTCTCTACATTCTCCACCAGGCATTCAGCTTTATGCCTGTTAAATTTGCATACCTCCATGGGTTTGTTTGTGTGTGGGTTTGTCTTGTTTTGTTTGTTTGTTTTTGTTTGGTGTTTTTGTTTGTTTGGAGTTTTGGTTTCTTTGCAGTTTTGTTTGTTTGTTTGTTTGCTTTTTTTTTCTTGTGTGGATACATTGGAGAATGAGTGGGCAGAAGAGTATAGGGAACTTCTCTCTGTCTGATTGCTACCTCAGTGTCTACAAGCTCATGAGCAAGGTAGCCTTGTAATGTTAGCTGGTCACGTGTATTTTTTTCTATTGAAAAGAATGACAAACAAGCACCACTAGGAAATTATTTATCCTGTCTTAAAACAGGCAATAGAAAATGCTTCAGTCAGCTGAAACAGATTGTAGAAAATATTAAGTCATAGGTCCTGTCTTCCTCCATAATGGGGATTATATAATCTATTTCTCATCCTTAGTTCACAACTTCTTCCAAGATTGTAACAGCTTCTCCTTTCAGCTTCTACTACTGAAGCCACCCTTTGAGAGAACAGAGTGTTTAATAACTATATTATGTTTTTGTAAAAGAAAAAGTTGCTTATTTTCAAGAGACTTACTTGCCTATTTAGGATCATTTAGGTTGGAAAAGATCATAAAGTACAACTGTTAACCCAACACTGCTGTGTTCACCACTAAACCATGACCCTAAGGACCATGTCTATATGTCTTTTAAACACCTCCAGGCCTGGTGACTCCACTACTTCCCTGGGCAGACTGTTCCAATGATTCACAATCCTTTCTGTGAAGAAAAGTCTTCCCAATATCGAAACCTCCCTTGGTGCAACTTGAGGCCATTTCCTCTCATCCCATTGCTTGTAGCCTCGGAGAAGAGAGCAACCCCTCCCTGTCCACCAGGCAGTTCTAGACAGTGATAAGGCTCCCCCTGAGCCTCCTTTTCTCCAGGCTGAGCATTCCCAGCTCCCTCAGCTGCTCCTCACAGCACTTGTGCTCCAGACCCTTCCCCAGCTCCATTGCCCTTCTCTGGACACGCTCCAGCCCCTCAATGTCCTTCTTGCAGGGAGGGGCCCAGAACTGAACACAGGATTTGAGGTGTGGCCTCACCAGTGCCCAGCACAGGGGGACGGTCACTGCCCTGGTCCTGCTGCCACACCATGGCTGATCCAGGCCAGGATGCCATCAGCCTTCTTGGGCACCTGGGCACAGCTGGATCATGTTCAGCTGATGTTGACCAATACCCCCGGGGCCTTTTCCACTGGGTAGCTTCCCAGCCACTTTTCCCCAAGTCTCTAGCTTGGGGAAGTTTGAGACTTACTCATCTGGTGGTTTTGATTCCATTCCTCTTCACTAGNCCTCCTTAGCAGATAACCTGTCCGACACAGATGTTATTTCACCAACCTTATTCCTTCTCACATCAGCCTTTTCCATTGTAAAGCATACCATCCATTCCTTCTCCCTTTCTCTTCCTATGGGTTCTTTAGCAATTGCCACACTAGCCACAAGCTCCTTAAACAGATATATGTTCTTGTCAAGTTTCCCATCCTCTTTATCTGCCTGTTCTGATAGCCTAAATATTGACATTGTTAATGGTCAATGAATCAAATGAGAAGGCATGTCATCAGATGCAACATTCTGCTGTAGTTAAAGCATTTCTCTGTAGAAATGAAAATTAACAATAGTAGTCAAAACGTTAAATTGACCTAGCACTTCAATTTATACAGTTTTGATTCTTTGCTAGTAGTGGAGGAAAGCATACATGAAATACTTCAATTATGTATTTTACTTCAATCACTTTTTTTCCCCTCTAACAAGGCATTTTGGAAACATTTGCGTTGCTTGATAGTTTCTATTCTACAGAGATTATAAAAGGCAGAACCCTTGTATTGAAAAAATGTACCTCAATATGTTACATGTTCCGTAAGTTTCTCAATAGAACATGCTGAAGGTCACTCTTAACAGACAGTAGTTTATGATTCTAACAATAGACCGATTATATCTGTTTATTTAAAGTCTCAGATAAGAAGAAATAAAACTACATCCTTTTCCTTTTGTCTGTTTTGGACACAAATGAATTTGAAAACCTTCAGTGGCTGCTGAAAGTCATAGAACTTTATGAAGATCCGAGAAACTTCTTAAAAACCTTAATCAGATACAAATGCACATAACTCAGCATTGAAGAAGCATCCTATTGCCTTCTCCTGGGTGTAGGATTCTGTGTTCAGAAGAAAGTTCGAAGTAGGAGAAGGAAATTACTTCTCCTATAAAGCGTGCTCATATAGAGATTCACTTTTCTTCCTTATTATTGGTACAAATGAATCAGAATGTCCTGTTTCTGCTGGAATTAAAACATTTTTCTTTCTGCTTTCCAGAACAAATGGTATAATATTTACTCCATCCATTTCTGAGGAATACAACACTTTTCTCCCAGACTACTAGCAGGATCAAGGTTAGTTTTACCTGAGGACTTGGACTGATCATCTCTTAGTGATGCAAAATAAAGGAAATCTTGAATGTATTTGTCCAAACACTAAAGTTATTTGCCAGGGCAGGGCGTATTGTTTATGTGCTTTGTCTTGTGCTTTCTAGTGACTGTCACTGGCTGTAATGGAGACCTTGAGTCACATCAACTAAGGTATTGTCATTTTTATCTTAAAGTCAGTGTCAGTTTAGCTGGAGATTTTCAGAGGGGCCTGGATTTCAATGCCAGAGAGATTTGATTTCTTATGAGAGCTTTTAGGAAAGGAAAAAAAGATTTATTGATG
>VYXD01005113.1:0-23028 GCA_013397195.1 Hylia prasina
GGGAAACCACGCACCGCGACAACCTATAATACTAACGTAAAAAATCTAGTGGTAGTCAGGTCTTGAAAAGGCCAACAAGCCTGTCAGAAAAGACTTTCCTTCATCCTTCAAAAGTACCAGAGTCAAAGACACACAGAAGAAAACATTCCTTGTTGTGGTCCAAGCCTTTAACTCATGAGAAAGCTTTTAGGAAAGGCAGCTCTAGTCTGTACTCAGAATCTCTTATGTGAGATTGTATCTCACACAGAGCACAACCTGAATGTAAAGCCAGGAGCTGTAAATGACATTTGAGTGAAAAGGTGGTTTTATTTCTTTCTATAAAGGCACACAGGATTCTGTACATATAATTCAAATAAAATACTGCTCAGACACCTGAGAAAGACTAGCAGTCCAAGCACCAGTCCTCTAGAGTGAGTGGACTCCAGCTGGAAGACATCTAAAGATAAATATCAATGAACAGCCATTATTCCCAAGACCACAAACTCCTTGTCTTTCCAGCTCTCTATATGGAATTATAGGTTTATTTAGAAGTTCCAGCTGGACAAAATGCCACAGAATATCCTATGAACAGCACAATCTGCCATAAAAACAACTCCTAAAACATCCTCCCTTCACTTCACTGGCCACATTAGTTTGCTGCACCAAAGTTCAAAATCTTTATCTTTTACCTTGAAAATACTCAACTTTCTGACAACACGAAATAGAAATTATTTCAGTTTTAATATCTTCTTTTAATATGCACTAAAAAGATGGATACTTACATTTGAATTTTTTTAAACTTACATGATTATAAACTCAAAGGGAAATGAGCTTTGACTCACAGAGTTAATCCAACTACACAACCACACAATTCAACTACATTGCACACGAGAAGTAACAAAGATGTCATTTTGCACAGGAAATGGGACAAAGTAGAGAATTTTTATAGAAAAGTACAGCAAGAACACATCCTAGATAGGCTGAACATTTGGCTCAAAGGATCCTGCAGGACAGACTGGTGAAAAGGAAAAGGACAGAGACACAGCCCTGAAAATTTAAAAGAGGAAAGCAAAGAATATGAGCAATAAGCTTGTGTCTGGAAAACCCGTGAAAGGAACTAAAGAAGATTGGGATTGCTTTATCTTCGAAAGGAGAAGATAAAACAAAAACTTAATAAACTATCAGATACCCAAGAGCTTTATGTTTTGTAACACAACAAAAAGTATCTAAGTAACATAAACAAATATTTTTCAAAATATTAAAACCAATATTAAAAAATATTTTTAATGGGACATTGAAATGCAGTAAAAAGAAATATCTTTTCTTTTAGAATGTATATAGAATAATTGATTGGGGAACTTTTATTTACAAAAAGATAATAAGACTGAGTAGTTAGATGAAAAAGCAACTACATGTAGGTAGCAACAGTCCCATAAGACAACAATAAAAACTGCGTGAAGAGCACATCATACAGTTTGTATCAGGCCTTAATCTCTTAAGTACTAACAGATAAAATAAGATCTACAGATGGGAATGACAGTGCTATTTCTTCTCTTGTTCTCTCAAACACCTGGAACTCGGTGCCCTCAGTTGCATCCCCTGGACTTCAAATCAGACTCAGTATGGCAACTCCTAATACCATGAACTGAGACATTCATAACAATGTAACACCAAGTTACAATCAAATTTAATTGAGCTTTACAAAAAAGGAACACCTCAAGAAGATTTACTTGTGAAGAGTAACAGCACTTCCCTCTGACCATGCTCAGAGAGATCCTCCTACATATTTCTTTCTAATATTGTAACTCTTGAAAGGCTCCCTTCCATCCAACTCCAGGTAATTTTCTGATATTGTAGACAGTTTTCCAAACAGTGAGATACATTCATAATAGAAAAAGACCTTAAATGAGGATAAAAACATTGAGTTGCCCAATTCATTGCAGGTTCTATCTATGTAATTCAAAAGCTACTTGCCCCAAAACACTTTGCAGATGTTGATTAATTTTGAAGATAGTTTTGATGGAAAAAAAACCTATTGGAAGAGGGAAGGAGAAATTTACTGTTATTAAAACTTATTCTATTAATAAAGTATTTTTATTAAAAAATAATTATAAGGTTTATTCTACCAAAAAAAGTGATATTGGATATTACATGTATGGTTTACAATTCATTCTTATCCATATGAAGTTCATTTCCAAATTCACTTTGATACTATGTCTGAACTAGAAAGAGCAGAGGTTAAATAGAAATGGAACAGGAAATGGAACAACAAATAAAAGCTCTGAAACAAAGCCCTATGTTTTCTGTAATCTGGTCACTAATGGCTTTATGCAGCAGGAACACTACACATGGCAGTGTGGGTATGGAAGGCAGCAGACTGTTGTGTATCCAAATTCTGCCAACTTACTCAGCAGAAACCTGGCTGGTGTCCAAAGGTCTAACTAGGAAATACAAAAATGCAGTTCTAAAAACCAACCCTTTCAAGCTCCCTGATCCACATTGCTGAGGTTTTTTTCTTTTGGACATCTTTTTTTCTTTTCTTTTCTTTGCAGAAACAGCTGCAGAAACATTCTTTTTTAATAATTCTGAAGTTTGCCCCCAAAAAATGGATTAGAAATGACATATCTGCTTAATCTAGGACCAGAAAGCTTAGGGCAGATTCTTTACAGACATTTCTGGCTACAACTCATGCCCCCACAAACACAGAATGCTCAGGCAGGGTCTCTTGGCTGCCTTTACGTGTAACCATCTGTTCGGCAGCGTCGCCCATTCACAGGCACTTCCAGCCTGTTTCACAATCTTCTTGAACCCAGGCAGATGCTGGCTGAGATACACAATTGTGCTGTTGCCACTCGCAGGAAATATCTTTGGCCTGACTGTAAAGTCAATCACACTGATCTCACGTATTTCTGTAGATTTTATCACACGTAACAGGACTTAAAGCCAAAATGAGCAATGAGTGGATAATGTGAAACCTGCTTTGTAGGCACTTCTAGCTCTGATGTTTTGTAGGAGAAGCTGCTCAGTAATTTAAGAAAATTAGGCAAAGAAGTGGTCCCAAGAGTCGCTGACTGATGGGCAATGATACTTGTCTAATCCCACGTTTAGCAACATTAGATTTTAAGCTTAAATAATTTAGTCTCAGATGGCTATAAGCAACATGAGAACAAACCATGAGCTCTGTGATTGTTGACACGAGACCTTAAACTACAAGTTGCATGGATATCTTGTTAATGGAGGTGTAGAAAATACAAATCAAAACTGAAACACTCGAGAATTGTAATTATACTTCAGTAAACTTGATGTCAAATCTGTGAATGAGACTAGTGTTTCCTGTTCTTTCAAAGACAGGCAGATTTTGCAGCACATTTGATTGTGATGCTAAAAACCTCCTCATAGTTAACATTTATGTCTTCACTGAAGCTTCTCCTTTAAGTGGTTTCTTAAACAAGAGAAGACAGATGTTTGAGAAACATAAAACAAATCCTTCCATAGAATAAAAAGTGAAAGACTTTTTATCATTTCTCTGGGACAGATCATTCTTCCTTATTTTTGGTAAGGCAAAACTTGCTGTGTAAGGTAATACTTTAACTAGACAAAATGGTATAGCTGGAAAAAATGGATATGCTTTCAGTACAAGTACGCTAAGTACTTCCATGACCTGCCTGCAGCACATGCCAATACCTCTGATTTTGGAGGTTCACTATTGCCAGGGCTTGCACAAATTTGGAACAGTATTTGGGCATATGTCTGAAAACTCAGAGCACATTATGCATGAAAGTCCTGCTATCTGAAAAATAGTTAAGCAGGTGTTCAAGGCAGCAATTACACTCAGATAACTGATTCTGACAGAGGCCAGAGACCCAAGGTGCTCCATCAGTCTATTTTCTTGCAGCAGTCTCAACAGCCTGTAAATCCTACCAGTCTTTGCAGTAGACAACAGTAGAATCTTTCTGTGGGACATCTCATCCATAATTTTGTCCTACCCACTCTCCAGGACAGCCTGCCCACTCAACAACCTGTTGTAATGTCTTTGCAAGATCAGGTAGGAACCACAGAAAACTTCAGGTTCTCTTCCCACTTGTCTCTAGGCCTGACTTCATTGCTCTCCTATCAGTGAAAAGTATGAGGGATCAGTGAATTTGGCCTCAATCTCTGCTGTCAGACCACTCTTATATGTAGGTGAAGATAGAGCTACTACATTTTGCTGGATTAGGGCCAAGTCATCCAGTACTTTGCAGGAATATCCAGACCCTGAATCAATTTAGAAAATTTCCTTGAACCTAAAAAACCAGTCTTCTTAATGCTCCTTGGAATATGGGGCATTCTTTAGGTTATTTGGTGACATGGAAGTCAGTAATGTCATGTCTGATGTAAGAATAATCTTAAGTCTTGCCAGTTAAACAGTAGACTCAGCTGCCATAACTCATATTATCATTATTCTTGAGCAGAATTTCAGTTCTTTCAGTTGAGCATACTAATAAGCATCCAGTCCAATTCATTAGAAAAATGTGAAGTTCCTAATTGTACACATCAGCTTGACGTTAATTTTTATTGGAGTTTTTCCTCATCTTTAATATAGTCAGTCTATTCTTCTGAAAGAACTGCATATTTTGGAGTTTGTCATCTGACTTCTTGTAAAGTTCTCATTTGGCACTAAGTGCAGTGACCATGTTGATTAGAGCAACCCTATGACATGGGGCTGGAATTGCTGTCAACTCATTACAAAAATATATAAGGCCTCACTTTTAATTACTCACTTAGTAACAGATTAGTTCTTATTGCCTGCCAACAGCATGACCTCTCTCTCTTTCAAGGTCAACATAAATCAAAAGAAATCTGATGAGCTTGAACTTGTTGTTTATTCACTTCTAACCCTTTCATAAGAAAATCTGTTTAACAAAAAAAAAAACAAGTCTCCATTCAATAAAGAGACCATTATTAGGGCTAAAGAGCCAAATTTCCTGTTGTGTTTTTTTTTTTTTTTCTGAATAGCCTCAAGTAATATTCCAGGAAAAGGGCCTTGGTACTGTTTTCTTTGTGGAATTAAAAGAAAATCAGCATTAGAAACATGAGATTGCTTACAGGTTTCAAATACCAGTATGAATAAGGGTTTCCTGGTTCCATGTTTTAAGGATTAACTGTATTAAGCACTACAAAATGACATTTGTCATGTATACTTTAGCTGTCTTGATCTGACAAACCTCTGCAAGCCTTACAAATACAGTGTGGATGTGACTTTTCTGAGATTGCTGTTGAAAAATGCAAAAAATATACAAAATGCAGTATTTCACCTTCAAGGAAAAGACTCGATAAATAAAAATTCTTAAATACAATTAAATAGTTCTGTTTTGATAGCTAATTATGACTTAGGGATATGAAAGAGTGTTTGTGTCAACAAAAATCCCTTCAAGATTTTGCTGTCACTTTGGTGTATAACACCTAGATTTTCATTAATTATAAATTTAATTTATGGGCCTTCTGGCCACAAAGAATGTGCTGCGCTGGCCATGTACTACAGAGAGTTTTACAAAGAGCTGTGTATTTATCCAAGTGCCCAGTCAGTTCAGATGGAGAGCAGGTGCTCAAAGGCCAGGACCTCATGATTTTTTTTGTTTTGTCATAAATATTTTCAGCAGGTCTGTCTTTTTGTTTTGTTGGGTTTTTTTGGTTTTTTTGGGGTTTTTTGTTTTGGTTTTTTTTTTTTTTAACAGAAATCCTTATTTTGGCCAACTCTATAGCATAATACATTCTAACCTCTGCTAAAGTTGTGCCTCACGCTGATCAAAGTTATTTTCAGTCCTTTGAAAGGAACAAGCCACATTAACAGAAGAAAAGGCACACCAGTACCTCACACCCCTTACGTGTCCGAGTCTGGAAACACGTTTGATTAACACACACAAGTCAGTCCTTATCCACAGGACCCAGTGTGTAAGTCCAAGTTCTGGATGCCCAGGAAGCCAAAAGGAGAAACCAGACCAGTTTCCCAAGTCCTGGTACCACGCTTCATCCACAGGACTGTGATGGATTTGAAATCTGCCTCTGTCCTTCAAAGAACAATCACAAGCTAAGTGACACTGGATGAGATGGTTTAAATGTTAGACTTTCTGACATAAAGTTGTGTAAATAACTAGTAAAGAGTACAGATTATATACAAAATGCATTAAGGGACACATTCACATTAATCTTCTGAGATCTACTAACAATTACTAGAGGACAATATTCTCCAAACACTGACATCTTCTACACTCATGTTCAGATGTCAAACTACTAGTGAAGCACCTGACTAATTTATTCATTCCTATATTTCTTCAGCATGATTTGCAGGTTAATTTTAGCAGGAACATTATAATGACAAATATATAGACAAAGCAGAATACATGATTCATATATGCAATAAAACCATCAAATGTGTACTCATGACTTATTACAGTGCAGTGTGTATGGCCTTTTTGGCCAGATGATACACCAGATGTTTCCTTTCCTTTAGATTTGAAAAGTTCACGTGTAGCAGAATCAGTTCCTGAGGGTAAGGGTGGGGCTTAAGTACTCGAAGTGAAATGCACAAATATTGACAAATAAAGAAATATTTTAGTCATAAAAATAATTTTCTGCTTAAGTCTTATTTTTTCCTGTTTACCTCCTTAGAAGAGTGTACAAACCACTGAGGTAGACTGTAGGTAAAATCTTGATCAAGGTTTTTTTTTTCCCTTTTACATCTCTCTCTTCAGTTTTTCCAGTTTAAAATAAATTGCATTTAATTCCTAAGGCACAAAAAGGTAAATCACATCTGAAGTAGCTATGGAATGCATAACTGGTAGAAATATGTTGCTTTTATATAGTCATTCCTTTTGCAAAAAGAATCAAGGGGGGATAAAACCCAACACTTTATTTGAAGGTATTGAAGACCCATCTTCCCTCTAGATACATTTTGCCTGTGAGAAGTATAAGCAAGGCATTGCATAGATAAAAACATGTCCTTTAAGCTCCTGGGTCTTTCTCTGTATCTCCAGCTGACATGTAAATAGAACGTGGGCTCAGATCTACCACACAGAAATTGTCACAAGAATAAGGCATCAGTGCATGAAGTACAACAAAATAGTGAAGGAGTTCACTGCCAGTAGAGTGGGCAATGCACTCAAATCATCACTGAACCACCAGACAAGGCAAGAATATTGCCAGAGCTTTCACTAGAAATAAAACACATCCCCCCCCTTTATTTACTCCTCTGAAACAGAAGGTGGCCAGGGCTGCTCCACTCCAATGAAATGGCAGCTTTGGGCTGGCACCTTTCCACATTTCAACAAAATTGACAGTAGCCACCAGTCCTCCCATTAGCGTCACAGATTTTTCATTGAAAATTCAGGAATGCTCAAGGACTACCACTAAACCTGGGCCTGCCCCAGCAAGTGCAGAGGGATAATAAAACCCTGCAACATATATGGATCCCACCTTTCTTTCCTGGCAAAAACTGCCAACCTCTCAGGAGGGAGGCAGAAGAAATCTTACAAAATCCAAGATTTTACAGTTCTGAAGGGGGCCAAGGGGGTGTAAATTCTGGCTAGACCCCTGTGTATTGTTAAATTTTAAAGAGATAGTTCAGCAGGATTTGCTGGGTCTTACAAGTGCCTTCACAGGCATCCCAAAACATGGGGACCAGAACAGGCTGGTTTTTTTCTGTGGGTTTTTTTTTTTTTTTTCTGATTCCATTTACCTATCCTGAACTGTAACAACATTAAAGCCTGGAAACAGAACAGACCACAATGGAAACTGTATTAATACTGCACTCTGCTGTATGTTACATGTTATACAGCTTTTCTATGATTTTTTTCTCTATAATTCTGTTCAACCTCAGAGACTAGTTTGAAGTGTGGTTTGTATCATACGTGGTATACACAAAAAATAAGTCATTGAGCATATTTCTGCTTGCTTCTGTAGGTATCCAAAACTTTTCTTTTCCCACCAAATGGATGTCAATGGATTTAGATTAAAGTATTCTGCAAAGCAAACAACAGACAAAAACTGACTGTTCAGAATAACAGCTCTCCTAATCGTAGGGGTTGTGCCTCATTAATCCCACTCATCTGTAAAAGGGTATCTGAGCATCTTCCATGGAGACTACCTCTTCAATGTCTGCCTCTCAAATTCTCTGCAGCAGATATTCAGAGCAAGATGCACTTTTATTCTTCAGTCTAAGAGAGAGGCTCAATTTGTAAGTCCAGTGCTGTTTCATGGGAAAGAGAACATTAAAAAGCAAGGAGGGAAAAAAAAAACAACAAAAAGAGTGATGCACTCAAAATCAAAGGAGCACCAATAAGCACTAGGTGGCAGCACAGCAAATGGTATTTCTTCCTCCAGTGAGGAAAGTTGTTGGAAACGTCAGAGGTATTTCAAAATCAATGTTTACTCTAAAATAATATTACAAAAAATTTGGAAATAAAAAGAGTAACAGAACAAAAGGAGAGAGGACAGCACAGAAACTGCTCTCCCTTCTCTTAAGAGTAATGCTTTTCAGCCTGCCTCTTCACAAGCTGGATCCAGCACTACTGCCCAGCCGCAAAGATCCAAAATGTACCCTGGATGCATCTCTCCTTTCCTCAGGGTCCACACATCACCCACAGACAATGTCTGCCCCAGGCTGCTTGCTGACTAGTCTGGACAACATGGGTGTCTACAGCCTGTCAGCTCTGCCTTCACCACAAGGAAGTTGTTCCACACACAAGATAATCCAAGGATGCTGGGAGGAGGTTGGTGGCCATCTACAATCTTAGACCTGAAGAAATAAACAGTACAAATCTGTGACTGGACTAGAAATTGGGTTTTTTCCTCCTTATCTATTACATACCCCCAGCCTTGCAATTCCTTTATTTTTCTTCCCCTGACTACTTAATATATTTGTTGTGGTCATATACTCTAGCACCATGCCAGTATTTTTCAGAAACACATAGAATGCATATCCCCAGCAGCAAGCCATGGTCAGTCCTGGCTCTGACTTAAACACAGACTCCTTTGAAAGCAATCCTGAGCTTCAGCCTCATCCTTTGAGAAGTGCCTGAGCACACACACAAACACACACACACACGCAAACACTTGTGTAGATACACATATATAATCATATGGCTGGCATTCAGTTTAGCAAATTAATTCCTCTAGAGACCTCTGTGACTCTTCAGCTTGTGTTGCAGAGGGTCACAGAGCCAATGTATCTGCAAAATATGGAACTGAATGTCTGAGCAACTGAGGAGCAAACGTAACTCAGTGTCAGTAAGTGCAATGCAGGATGGCTGGGGGAGAACAGCTACTTAAAAATTCTTAAAAATGGGCCAAGCCTGCTGTAAAAGGTTCTCTGAAATCATCAGCATCTTGCTTAGCAACAATTAAAACACAAAAAAAGAACAGGAAAACAAAACAAAAAAGCAAAATAATAGGAAAATGCTAGAAATCATCATCATGACCCTATCCATCCAATGAAAACAGAAGACACAACAAAACCAGAAAGTGTACAATGTCTACAGAAACTACCAAGTACATGAAACTGTTTCCATTAGATGAAAGATCAGCTAGACTATTAGTCTTCAACTTGGAAAGGAGATGACTGAGAGAAGATAGAATAGACAGCTTTAGAATCATGACTGATATGGAGAAACCAAACAGAAATTAAATACTCTGCATTTCTCAACATCTAGGAATCAGTGGGAATCTATGTAATTATTAAGTATCAGGCTTGAAGTGAATAAATACTTATTCTCTCAGTAATCAGCTATAGCGTGGAACTTGTTGCCACAGGACACCATGAGAAATCCGAAGGATTTTAAAAGGGCTGAACCATGGGAGATAGTCCAGCCATGACTGTTGTGACATGTTGGCCCAGGTGCATGGTTGGAAATCTCATGCAGTTTATAAATTACACAGTGCAAAGAATGTCCACTAGGAAAGGATTACTCTAAAAATCCCACTGATAATATTTTCCCTAAGTATCAAGGGCAAGATCGTGTCATAGACAGACTGCTGGTTCCACCCAATAAAGCTGTCCTTGAATGTTATACTAGAGAAAACACTACTTGTAATGTGTATCAATCCTACAAATTAAAGATTACAAATTTGTGGTTAAAAAAAAAAAGAGAGAGAAATAACAATAACAAAACAAACAAACAACACCAGCAAAGCATAACAGTGAGATCTTGGACTGACTAATTTTTGTTTTCTGACATGAACACTTGAATCAGTCTAAAGATATTAGTATTGCACATGAACATCCAGAGACATAGTCAAGGGCTGATGAAAGCATTCAGTTAAACATTGGTCTTATTAAAGTTTTACTTATTAAAGATGTTAATAAGTAAAAGGAAAAGCTGAATGGTCTAATTCCTAAAATCCACACTTACAATATGTATTTTGCCCAACTACTATAGGAAAATCCAGCTATATTCACTATTCTATAAGCTCTCTGCTCCCTTGCAATTTGACCTATTTCTCCAGTTTGAATTCAAAATGGGAACTTGCTCCAGATCATTTCCAAAAGCTTGAAAATTAAAACATCTCAAAGAAATATGTTAGGCTTGTTGGCTGAATCCTTGCAGATCCAGATGGTACACTGGAGATTGAGTGGGATATTTTAGCAATATTGCTGCAAATTCAGCCAACCACCAGATCACCAGTTTGTTGTCCCTGTGTCACAATACTTAGTGATAATCAGGGAAACCACTTTCTCTTTCAGATTGTTTCCATCAGCAAACAAGGTTTGCAGGTTTATATTCTTTCCATGTGCCTCACTCTTGCAAATTTCATGAAGATATGTGCCAGGCAGAGGCATGCAGAGGCACTTCATTAATGTTTTCACAGACAGAGAGGATGCAGAATGAATGGAAACATCTTCTTACATGCCAGAGAACCCATACACAGGATCACTACAAGAATCCTACTCACAGAGGATTGTGCTGTGCTGGCACTGTACACTCACTATGTGAAGAATTTTAAAGGAAGAGTGTTAATACATAGGACATTAGTTGTATTTCAGGGAGTACACAGGCTTTGGTACACTATTAATTGTTCTGAAGACTAGAAGAGACTACAGTGATATTCAGAATAATCCCCTGTACACAGAAGGGAAGCAGCCTTATTGAGTCCTGCCTTTGACTCCAATCTCTACATGAGTTACAGACATGATTTTAAGAAAAGCATCCATATTTTGTTTTCAGGTGTTCAATAGTGAAGAACTTGTTAGGCAGTTACAATTTTAAATTACATTAAATATTTGGATCTTGCTAGATTGCTAACAGCCAGACAGAACAACCAGTTTAGACCCCCATAAAGGTTTTCATGTATACCTGTAAGTCTAACTCTAAAGACTTAATTTCTTGTGTGATGGAAGAAGTAGGGTGAACTTGTTTTCTGAGTGGAAAACATATTTCCCAACCCTTTGGATCACCCTTGTAGGTTTTCTTTGAACTCTGTCCAATTTTTTTTTTCACTTGTGGATGTCAAAATTTGACCTCATGATCCTGATGTGATCATAGGTACTAAATATGGAGGTAATATAGCTTCCACATGGTTGTATAATAACCTTCATTTCGTACATCCAAGGGCCTTTCTTGTTAGGAGCTACTCTCTCCATAGGAAAAGTTGGTGGTTTCCAGAATGCTAGAGGAGAAAAATAACTGTAGCTTTATAAATTTTACTACAATAGGACTTTCAAGAGTCATTCTTCTTACTGCCACAACTGCCAAGGAAGGAATCACAGGTGCCATGTGGCAAGAACAGCTGGAACGAGGGCTGGCAGATTCCAGCAACTGCTGCCATACCTCTCTTACCTTCTCTCTCCTCCTCCCTATCTAAGGTTGCAAGAAAAGCTGTAAATCTCAACACTTCCAGCTAACCTGGCATTCCAGATTCACTTCCTCCACATCTTTCTCACTTTCTTCTGACTGCTTTTAAATCAAGTTTGGCCTAACCTTGAATCCCTGGATTACCTTTGTTCATTCTCCTCCCATTTCTGATTCTGGGTCCTTTGGCTCCCCAGATGCTCACATGCAATTAAATATGCACCTGGTCTATCAGGATAAAAGCCACATTATATACATGGGGCTGACATGCCATTTTCCTAGACAGCTGAGCCTGCAATTTGCAAAATGTAAACTCCTTTTCCCATGCTTAGGGCTGAAAATCATCATGACTGCAGCTAAATAATGGGGAATTGATACATGATGGAAAGGACAGAATGATATTTACTACTAATAAGCAAATCTTAACTTCCAAATCAATTATAAAAGTATGAAGTAACATATTTTTAAATTACTAAGATGCAAAGACATTAAGATATGTGTATAGGTAAGTATTAACAACTTGTGCAGTGACACCTTGGTCACCTTGGTTGGAAAGCTCTGTAATAACTACTCCAGGGTTAATTGTACTTGAGGGAAGGAAAAATAGCATTTGGAAATCAGATACCTCCATCTAGCAAACAGTTAAAAATTATTTTCTAAAGATAATCTAATCGAGGTATCTACATATCAAGAAGACATTTGTCTGCAAGATGCAGCTGAGCAGAAGAGGGAGTTGTGGTGCTACACCACTGCTTTGGGCATGACTCTGTCAATGCATCACTAACCAAGGGTGGAAGACATTGCAATCATCTTAGCTGCTGTTCCCCCAAAACATCTGCCCAGATGCACTGAAGAGGAGCATTTTTGCCCAACAATGTTGCTATGTGTTCACTGAATCTCGCTGCAACCTAAAGCAGAGAAACATGATCTTGTAGGGATCTGAATCCAAGGCCACACTGACTACAAGGATGCAAAGAGGTTTGTATTGAATGTTCCAGTTTTGGATTAACTCTGATTTCAAATGTAAGTACACCTAACGAACCTCATGTGACTCAGTGCATAAGGGTTCCTCCCAGTTTTGACCCAGTTGTTATTGGAGAACTAGTTTTTCAAGCTGTGAAATCCACTTTATAGCAAGGCCTTAAAACCTTGGCAATGTCTTTGAATGACAAATGCAGGCGTTCTCTGAAATACATTTCAGCTATGTGACCCTGATTTAAGTTAAAATTCATAGACTGTTAATTAGCATGTGGAACAGGAAGTTTCTAAATAGCTCACCAGGTATGTATTTGGCAGGCAGTACAACAACCCTTGAAGTGTGGCTAAAAAAACTCACTCTTTTACATCACTGAAAGTTTAATAAATATTTATTTCTTCAGGGACCTCCTATGTTAATGAAACCTGTCTACTCATGTTTGAATCTTTAAAACTCATGTGTTAAATAATAACGCTGAGGTAGTGTCTCTGAAATTGCCCTGCTAACAGCAGAGCAAATACAGACCATAAGTGTTTTTTCTGTCTATTTAACAGTTTTTATGTGTCTGCTAAGTGCTTGTTTTCTGTTTTGTTAATCATTCCAACTCCCATAATAATTACACAAAAGAGGAAATCACAGTTTCAAATGCTACCGTTTCTCTGGTTCTCTAGAGCTAAAAGGAGGAAGCAGGATTAGATGGCTTTCTCAAATGTTTTTCTCTTTTGCTAATCATATCAAAATGACATTTCTATGCACATTAAATAGATAGCCCATCAAAATGCTGTGTTATTTGTTTCATATCAGGAAGCAATTCCATTTGCCATAAAGGATAATAGTCAATGGTCTGAACAAATTTTTTTTATCAGTGCTATCATTTTCTAAGACCTTTTGCCCAATCCTCAAAATTCGTTCAACTACTGGTGCATAACTTGCACTTCTGCAGGTTAACTTTCCAGCCCTAGAATGGCCCACTACATGGTAGTACTGCCAGGCAGCCTCATCCACACGCAAGAGATGCGCCCAGCCTTTGGTGCTGGGTGCCACATGCCAAAAGAGGAAAGTCAGAGAGACTCAATCTGGAAGGAGCCTTGCTCAGACCACTTTACAGCAGACTTAGTCTCCACCTAAGTTACCTTCTGACTTCAAATCATGCTTTAACTTGATCTTGAATTTGTTCTTTCTTGTTTTGAGTAAATGCCTACATACTTTATGACGCTATTATTATGACACTATATTGTCTGTGTATTACATGGATAACATCCTGAGGGTCCTTCCTACCTCACCTGTCCTACAATCCCATGGGTGCAACTGAAAGAAAACCTGCAGCAGCTTGGCACTGTGGTTATTCCATGTGGTTTGTGATCATTTGCATTTGTTCCTGTCATTGTGTGAGCATGGAGATGCTTTCATTAGTGCACAGGATATGTAGGAGTCTGCTCCTATACAAAAGTGACCCACTGAGAGATGACATGGCTGGGTTCAGGGAGTTAAAATACTGTCTGATTTTCATTTCTACTCCCATCTTTGTATTACACTACTGAGATTTTGTTGCTTCTTTGAACAAAGATTTAATGCAGCAGTGGATTCCCAGAGATCTGGAAATCCAGCCCTTACAGGCAATATTGACCACAGAATAACTCAAATTCCTAAAATCCTATGAGAGATTTAAAATATTGGAGATTCAGCTACATTTATATGGCCTTTCCTCCAAATGAAACCTGCAAGTAATACTCGACACGTACTCCCTGCTCCATGAAAAATGTTTCTCCTGCAGTTGTAAGGCTCCTGAGGCAGCTAAAGTGATACTGGAAGACATTCCAGGAGTACCAATGGAGAATAGGAGACTGAAATAGTCATTAACAGGAGGTTTTGTACTAAATGGCATACAATTTTGATTTTTGGTCACACCAGCTTCAAGAAGTGCTGGTGATACCTCATATTCTCTGACTAGAGAGCTTCACTTTCAGTCTGGACAAACGCATGAGCCTGGAGAACAAGGGAGGTGATGGTGAAGGTGATGTTCAGATTACTGGAAATCTAGGTTCCCAATATTTATGATATACTGATATTGCCATCTGAATGCTACATTTTACTACAGCAAGAAATATGTTGTCAGTGTCGGTTTCAACTCAAACCTTGGCTGTCTAGTGCTTTCTGAATTTCAAACTTCATGTCTTAAATGTGTGCCTCAATTTATCCAGGCTAGAAGCACATCTGTTCAGTATTTGGCACATGAAATATTAGGAAGTATGCACTGAAGAATATCCAGAACAAGTTATCAACCTACATACAAAAAAACCAAAACCAAAACCAAACACAAACAAACAAACCCCCTCACACACACACAAAAACGAAAACAAAAACACCCCAACAACAACAACAAAAAACCCCACCAAAAACACAGCTGAAATTTAGGAGCTAATTTTATCTCTTTGACCTGTCTGGAAGATCTTTTCACTATTACTCTCTTGTCCAGTACATACATTCCCATGATGCCAAATGGGCTTTTATGTACAGAGAGACAATGAAAAGAGTGGTGAGATTCACCCAGCAGACACAGTACTGATCCCAGTGATCAGCTGGCATGGAATTAAAGAGAAAGAAAATAAGATACTTTTTTGAGGTTTACCCTGCAGATAGAAGAAAACCCCTTGGTACACATCTCAAAATTACAAAGTAGAGCAGCTAATTTTGCATTTCAACATATGAATTTCCATTCATTATAATGATTTTTTTTATAATGCAAAAAACATCTAAATTCTACAATCCATTTTTGTTGCGTCATTTCCACTGAAAGTTGGCTGATATCTGGTTGTGCCATAGAGACATTTTGAAGAGGAGCACCTGCTCTTCCTGTTGGGAGGAGACAGGTGCGACGCACACTGGATCTTCCCATGTCAGAATGTCATAATATCTATTTCAAGCACTTTATATTTCTTTCACAAGCCAACAGTCCTTGTTCCAAATAACTGATGACTGAACCTAACAACCAGTCATCAATTTTTTTATCCCGTTTTATAAACAAGCGATATCAGATACAGCAATGACTTGTCTGAGTGACTGCATCATTGGCAGAACAATGCTTCTCTAACATAAAAAAATTACATTATAAATAGTTTCACGTGCCCCAAGTTAATCTAGTACTTTGCAAATTGATGCAGTTATAACTGCTTTAAAGAAGCGTCATCTATTTGGCATAAGTTCCTTTTAAAACAAATGTACCATATAACCCCAAATTTATGATACTTTTAAATGGCATTTTAGGAGAAGTTCTAAATTGCTGAAAAAATTAATGTCAAACTTTATTCAAACAGACTGACGTAACTTCAGTCATCAAAGGGAAGGATCTTGTGCTCTATACTTTTTGAATACTTGTTCTCTGAATGTGAACATTTTGATGCGATTGCACTGGACTGAAAGTCATATCCCATTAAGCCGTTCAAATTGGGTCTGCTACTAAAAATATAAAGCAAAACAAACTTGGAATTATTGCATATGTGAGTAATGAAATTCATGTGAAGTGTGAAATCTGGAGCTAAGGATTGCTAAGGAGTTGTTGCACCACATCATGCTCTGCAGGGCAATCAGTACACTTGATACAAATTCTTGATCTGTCCTAGGGAAGAATATTTGATTTCCAGTTTCTCTAGGCACCTTATTGAAAGTCTGTTGTTATTGACTTACAAATGTAAGGCTTTTGCCCAAATTAACGTGTGAGCTGAAACCACTCCCTGTAATATTTGCAGATTGATGCTATTACTACAGAAACTAGAATTAGCTGTAAGCAGCTTGAATGCTAAGCAACAAGACCTTTTTTTTAATTGAATATGCCTGTGAATATTGATTGAATATGTCTGTGTTCTATGCTTCTATTTGCTAGTTTCATCTTCTGCATTTTCCTGAGTGAGGGATGAAATACAGATCTTGTATCTGATTTTTTTTGAACTTCAGAAGAATGCAGTACATTCTGAATTCTTCACATGCAAGCCTATTTTCATGTGTTTATTTTAGAGTCAGAACCATCAAAGAATAGAAACTTGTTGTCTTCTTTATTTGTCTGATTCAAAAGAAGTATCTGAAGAGTAACTGAATTTGTAAAATTTCATGATTCAAAAGACAAATGGAAAGCAAAGATCGTGAAAGAGAAGCAGTCATGACTGCAGTTCACACTGTGATCCTGTCAGCACATGAAGGTGAATACAAACAGAAGGATTAATACCATTCTGAAAATCACATGGAGTAGTTTGGCTCCTATTCTCCTCCCGTCAGAAGTACATCACTTACTGTACTTCAACAAGTTCTATCGAGTCACCATGGAAAGGGCTGATAAAGAATGTGTCATTTTAAAGTTTCTTTTAATGTTCAGAGCAGTGGACCACAACCTCAGGAGGACACCATTGTCAGCTTCCTGTTAATGATGCATTGTAACACATATTTTCGATTTTACACTGTAGCACATTTTGTGACTAAAGCAGGTGATCCACAGCAAGCCCCAGAGCTGTAGAAATGAAGAATTCTCTGAGATTCACAATGAAGAAAGAAAGAAAGAACAAAAGAAACTCTGGAATGAAGTAAAAATGGACTTTCAAAGATGACCTTCAATTATTTTTGTCATTGTCAAGACTCTATAGGAATTGCTATCAAAAACACCAAGACACCACAATGAGACAGAGCTGCATCACATCTGCACGTGCTCACTCATCTGCAATGGGATCATACACAAGTCAAAATTAGGACTGCAGCTTTCTTCTGCTCCCTATTGTACAAAAGGTTCTGCAGATACCTGAGAAAGCAGCCAAGCTTGCAAATCACAAAGAGGAAGAGTTGACTCTGTTCTCTGGTGCCTGTGTTCAGTTGTATTATTTCAGATTTTGAACGAGCAGAAAGCTAATTTTGGACAGAGATCTTTGCAAACAGGTATGTAACAGTGAGAGCAGGACCCACATTGTGCTGATGTTTACCCACTGTGCTGGTTCCTTACAGCAGCAGCTGTGACAAGGGACTATAATAAATGAAATGAGTGGTATCAATAAAAGGGACAACATGGCTATACAGTCTGTGACAACCACCAGTATCTAAATGGCATCTGATTAATTTTCTTTCTATAATTTTTATAAATAGCCCATCCTTATTTCTGAATGCTCTGTGAGGTTAATATCCAGGTATAGTATTTTAAATTATGTGTTTTTAGAATGAATCAAGCTGACACAGCTCTGAAATAAATGCTCTTCAAAATTAGTGGGAAAATGGCAACCATCAATGCTGACATTTGAAAAATAAGTGCACAGATAAATGGAGAGAGACAGTGAGCCTTTTAAATTCTGTAGCCTTCAAAAATCACCTGCGCCTCCCCAGTAGACCACATTATATCTTCAATTTTCAAAATCCCTTTGACAGCACAATATAGCTTTTAGGTTGACCAGCTAATCTATTATTTGAGTAAGCAAATGACTACCAGTTATGATGGTAAAGATGACAGATGTCATGTCTTCAAAAAACCCTCCCTGTTAGGAAAATTAGCTTTAACACATAGTGAGTATTACACATGCTGCCTGGAGAGAGACAAATAAATCTGTAATTTTTGTAGTGAGAAAAATGTAGATAGGGTGCTCAGTTCTAACCTCTATTCTACTCTTGACAGTGCAGTTACTTTAATAGTTCTAAAGAGACTCAAATATGTACATTGCATCCCAGGGTTCTCCAACAGGCACAGCACGTCTCCTCTGCAGTTATCCTCCGAACTTTCTGGAAGAAAATTTTCTTTGATGCAATATCCCCAGGAGCATCTTTGCTCAAGCAGGTCTTGACTGTTCCAGTGAAGAAAAGGGACGCAATACCTACCACAACCTAAAGTGTATCCCTGTTCCAACACCTTCCACTTCCCACACATTTCCTTCTATCTTCCCAACTTCAATGCAGCTCAGTCTGAGAGCTGATGATGCAGAGGTGGCTGAGCTGACTGCCTGCCTCCCTCCCATTTGGATTACAGGCAGGGTCATTCGTCCTTTTCATTCAGGACATCTGTGCAGCTCGGGGGTCTGTCAGTGTCACCATTCAGCAGGGCCATCCTACAGGTGCAGCCCTGAGAGGGCAGCACAGCTCAGCATTGTACAGATGCAACGTCACTCCCTTTGCAGGGAGGGTTCAGAGCCTCTTAGGGATGTAGCTTCTGCTACTCTGAATGTTAACCAGGGCATAACTCATCGTTCTTTCCTGAAAGCAAGTTTTGCAAGATATCCTTAATAGCAAAAGTCAGCACATAATGAAAAGTAAACAGACTGGAAACAGGTGTCATCTCAGTAAAGCCCTGGAGCTGGTGGCCTCTAAGGGGACAGTTATAAGTACCCAAGAAAGATGCCATGGACTAAAAGACGCCAAGGAATAAACAGAGAGCCACTTTTCCAGGCTATAGAGTGCTCAGAAGGGGAGCTATGCAATATCTGAGAAGAACAGTGCAATTTCTGTCAGAAGCACCACCACAGTGACAACTTGGGCCTCACTAGACACAGGATATCTTCTCCCAAGATCATTTTGTCAGAGCCTAAATTCCTGACATTTACCTATCTGCTGAAAAAATCATACTTAGCAGCAAAGGCTTTAGACACTCAGAGATACAAGTGCAGGCTTGCTCTCCCTTCAGGCCTATGAGGTGCAACACACTCTGAAGGTCCACTGTGGACTTACCAAATCCAATGTATAGAAGACAAAGTCTAAACCATAATATGAGCTATTATCATCATCTTGGTAAATCAATCAAACTAATAGCAGTTTACCAAAGCTCCTCAGCACTTTGGAAAACATCAAGCCACTTAGTTGGGTGCCTAAATTTGAATTGTTCACAAGTGATTGGTCTAATGGGCAAGAACTAATGGGACAAGCCAGGACTCAAATCATTACCAAGCCCTCTCCAGTTCTTATCTCTCAAATCTTTTTGCCTCTTAATTTAATTGTCTGAAGAGCATGAGGTAGGAAGACAAAATACTTAGTAATATTTAGCAGTTTTTTTCACCTAAGTGCAATGTACATTTCTGGATTACGGAGTTGTTTTAATGAAGAACTTAATGCCAGAATCTCTTCCCCAGTACAAGACACAGTATCAGCTGATATAAATCTCCAAAGTTCCACTCATTTTGTGGATTACTTAGTACACATGGCTGATAACTGTTTAAAAATTCCCTTGTTTACTGGTCTATGCAAGCCTCAATTTACATGTCTAAATGTATCCCTATGAAGGAAAAGCACTTAAGCACGTGTTTAATTCCCAAAGTCCCAGGCTCAAATGCTTTCTGCAGCAGAGCTGTTGTAGCTGTGACTGTCCAAAGAGGCTGCTTTCCAGAACAGGGCTGCTTTTTCTGAATGAAGGCCACAGCTCATTTTAGAAATATGCAGCTGTCTTGATGAAATAAATGGTGCACTGTTATGCTCCCATACCTGGGTGAAGAGACTACACTTCAGCAGGGCTGTTCACCCACTTATTCCTTACAGCAGCAGCTGTGACAAAGCATTGCTACTGAATTAAAAATCTGTCTTATTTGTCTGGTCATCTGTAGTCTTAATTGCATGATTTAAAAATGTGGGGGGAAAAAAGTTGATGTTTTGTAGCTCTCTGACCTCTGTGAGTTTCATGATTCTTGGAAGAAGTGCAGTTTTATGAAACCAGTCATTGTTAATTTAAAATTAATATAAAAACATATTTTAGAGCTAAATTTTCTTTTTCAGAAGAAATGTTGCATCTTTTTTTAACCGTAATTTATATAATTCCAGATTGCAGTTGGGGGACCTAGAAGCCAACCTTTTTTAAACTTACAGTAAAAAATTCTGTATTAACAACATAGTTTCTGTTCATCAACGTCCTTATTCCATTGGGTTTTTTTTTTTTTTGGTTTTCAACTCTATAAATCCTAAATGTGACTTTCATTTAATTTTTCCACACTTTTAAGTACATCTGTTCAACATTTGGTTCATTATATACTAGGAAATATGCTCTGAAGAAATATTCATTTTTCTTTCAGCCTACAAAGAAAATGCAACAAAGCTGTACTAAGTTTTTTCTTTTCAGTAGCTCACACTTAACCAGCTAACTCCCACACTTACTAAAAACAGACCTGTGATTTAACTGACATGAGGATAACTCTGTGCCAAAAATATTTACTGAAACATCACAGAATCACAAGATGGTTGAGTTTGGAAGGGCCCACTAGGAGGTCACCCAGTCCAACCTCCCTGCTCAAGCAGGATTCCCTAGAGCACTTTATTGGGATTGTGACCAGATGGTTCCTGAATATCTCCAGGGAGGAAAACCCCACAGTCTCTCTGGGCAAGCTGTTCCAGTGCTCAGTCACTGCACCATGAAGAAGTTCTTCCTCATGTTCAGGTGGAATTCCTGTGTTCAAGGTTCTGCCCAATGCCTCTTGTGCCATTGCTGGGCAGCACCAAGAGGAGCCTGGATCCATCCTCTTGGCACCATCCCTTTGGAAACTGACAGACACAGGGTGCCCCTCAGCCTTCACTTCTGAACTGGAATACAGATTCCTGTTGCTAACCCTTAGAATCCTAGATGGCATTAAAACAGTATTACAATGTCTTTATCTTATGGCAAGTCACATCAGGTTAGAATTAATTTTTGTAGAAACTGTGATCTCTTTCACTACTTCCCTTACTGAATATCTCTTACCCTGTCCTCTATACTGGGAGGATGGTGTTCCCACCTATTAAAAAAAGATCTCTCCTTTTTTTAAATCAAAGAAAAATTAAATATGATCTCCCTCTTTTAAATAGTGCTAAAGAAACATTACTCTAGTAATTACTATATTTATATAGTACAATAAATACATTATACACTTCATGCTGCAAATCATGTCACCTCTTCAGTGCTCTACTCTGAGTTGCATCAAAAAACAAAACCAAAAAAAACCAAAAAAAGGCCAAAAAAAACCCAAAACCCAACCAACCAAACAAAAAACCCCTTAAACTGTATTGATCTAAGTTCTGAATTCCAGTGAGTGTGACATCAGCATAAGTTTTAGTGGAGCTGCTTCTTCAGTTATGGGATGGAATAGCCTGGCCAAGACACTGACTTTTCTGCAGGCTGATATAAAACACTCAAGGATGAAAAACCAGCAAACCATACCTTTGCACAGCAGCCAGGTCTGTATCCTTAAACAGAATACAGGCTGGCTTCTCAGACTGAAACAACAGCAATGCCTCCAAACAAAATCTACCTGCTGCTGTAAGAGCCCTGAAGTTCTCAAGTGACGTTGCTTCTTGTCGGACAGTGACACAAATGCAACTGCATGTTGCTTCAGCCAATCTTTTTTTCACCTGAGTACAGCATCCTCTGGTCCCAGGCTAATTGCCTATATGCAATTGCCTTAGAAAAACTAAAATGAGAGGGGAAAGGGAGATGTGTAATCTACTGGAAGTCTCATGCAGGTTTTCAAAGGACTGCACTTACCCAGCTGCCAGACCTCTGCCTAAGACGACCGGTTTTATCATGAGAAAAGAGTCAGACTGAGAGTGCCAGGTGCCAGAGGGAGATAGAGCACCTACCCATAAGATAACAAAGAAATCCCATGTTCTCTGGAGGAACAACCATAACCTGAAGCTGCCAGCACTGAATGTTCTGCAGGTCCCACTGCTGAACACTTTATAGCTCTGTTTTCTTTCCTGGATCATTTATCTATGTTTCATTTGTGGGAAACTGCAAGTAGTAGAAAATAGGGAATTATGGATTAGAAATTTTACCAAATATCTCCATTACAATTTGCTTTGGGACAGCTGGATTCATCCCTGCACATTCCTCTGCAGAGAAAAGTTTAGTGTCTGCCTCTTCAGTCACTCTCATTATTGCAAACAAAAAAGAGAACTTGGAATCTCATCAAGCTCTCAGTAATTTCATCTTAGCTCCTCTAATGATTGGTGTATTATTTCTGTATTATTTCTGGTTTTTTCAAATATGTAAGGGATGACTGGATCCCTTCTGAAAGAAAGAAATTCGCAGAATTAATTTTGTTCTCCTTTCTGATATGATATATTAAGTGGTATCCAGTGAAATGGTTCAGTTACTAAGGTTTAAGATTTGTTCTCTGGTTATATCATTTACCACTAGGCACTGCTGCTTTCTTTCTGGAAAACATGAACCTCACCAAAAAACCCTAAAAACAACAGCTATATGAGTACTTAGGGAAACACCATTCCCCTTTTTAACTATTCTTTTCTTGATAGGGGGGAAAAAAAAAAAAAAAAACAAAC
>VYXD01005113.1:23091-51374 GCA_013397195.1 Hylia prasina
TTCAGTTCCGTCATTCTAATATATAAAAACATTTAATTTTTCCCTCCTGGATGCAAAGCTATGGTAACTGAGGTTTTTTTTATTATTATTTTAATGTGCACGTGTAACTGCTTGGATTAATAACAGTGCATACTTCAAGCCTGTTACTTAAAAATTCCCACTTCCAGCATCTATCAGAAGTGGAAAACACCAAACTGAACTTGAGCAACTCCTACAGAAGGATTACTCAGAATTCCATCTGACTGTGACTGTTTTCCAAAAGGTGGAATCAAGATTTATTTTCTTATTTGGATTTGGCAACCTCATATTCTCAACAGATTGATAATTTCCCCTGATCTTCCTTTCCTTTTTTTTTTTTTTTTTCAAACGTCTCTGGGTTACTTATTGAAAAGTATCCATTTATTGCATCCATTTATTGACTTATAAAAATCAGGATTTGTTTTGGATAGGCTGGTTAAAAAGTACTGGAAAGGTGGTAACCTGAACTTCCCAAGTAAAAGAAAATTTGCAGACAAATATTGCTGTTATGGGAGATAAGGAGGAGAATGGCTTAGATATGAAGTTATTTTTATTTTCACAATATGCCATCAAGTGCTACATGCTCAGTTATCATGAGGTACTCTGTTACTGAATTCACCTTTGGGAAACACTAATGAAGAAAAAGATTCAAACAAACTGTACTGGAAGGGTTCCACTAAGGGTCATGACTATTCATCCGCCTCCTATTTGAAATGTCTTTTTAGTCTGTCTCCAAAAAGTAACACTGTCAGCACTCTCCCTCAAATAGCTCATCCACTCAGCTACTTTATAAGCACAACTGGCCTTATACACATTAAGACCTGGAGAAAAATCTTTATCTTTTCTCACCACGCCCTCTAAGCATCCACTGGGACCCCTATGGGTATCATTGCTTCCTACAGCAAACCATCAACAATCAGCTTATTTATATTCTTAATTAATCCCAGCCTTGTTTATGCTGGCTGACCTGCCACATCGTAGAGGAGCAGCAAACGCTGAGACACACACCCAGAAAAAAATATTCAAGCATATATCAGATATATTTATATCAGATCCATCGTTGCCTGCTTGCATGAGCCCCTGTGGAAATGCTGACTTGCTGCAGAAAAGGGAAGCTGTGTGGGCAAACACACAGCAGTCCAGTTCTGTTTAGGAGTCCTGTTCTGAGTGTTCTCAGAAGAAAGGCTTTTGGATGGTACTTTGTCCCTAGCAGCTCCTGCTGAACTTCCATCTGACGCTGTTCCTGCTCAAGGGTGCGTTTTCCTTCATCTGCTGCTTCCTGGTAACAGAAGCAAGTTCACCTAGGTGGGAGGTCCATGTAATTTATTATTCCAGCATTCAGAAAGGCATAGGTTCAGCTTAGATAGCTGGTGAGCCAACAGTCACACCGCTTTATTTGCAGTACAAACATTTTAATAGTCAATATTTAGCCCCAAATGTAATCCCAGTAATTTTTCAGTGTTCCTTATAGCTTAATTTCTGTTACCATTTAGCCAAATATACTAAAGGTTTCTGGATTACAAATTACCTGAAAACCACAACATTTAATGACATTAGATTAAACTTACTAATTTTTTTCCCTTACAAAACTAAACATAGTATAAATGCTTTAAAAAAAATTTTATTGCACATTTTATGTTTTGAGAAGCACTGAAAATACATGGTTTCCACCAAGCACACGTGACTCGAAGGAATAAAATCTGCAGTTAGGCTTGTAAAAAAGTATATTATTTTTAAAGCCCTAACCCAATGTAGCGGAAAAGTCTTGTATGTCTTTACCTCTTTTATAGGCGAATATTAAGTGCAAACCCAACCCTTTATAACAATGTATCATCTGTTTCAAATTGGAAGGAAATCAACTCTCTAATATGGTAAAATAACATATAAGTTAATTTTCTAATTGAACTCTCTGGTCTTGGACTGCTTGCAATAAACCTTGACAATCTGAGACCCAAGCAAGCACTCGTATTTTGGAGAGTGGGTTGAATGTTACTAATTATAGATGGTTGACTATTTCCACCAGTATAAAAAAAGACCAGTTGCCTGCACACCTCAACATTCAGGGCAAAAAACCACACTAATGCCATATTATAACTGAGAACTGAAACCCACAAGATTCAGGAAATTCTGAGCCCTGGCTCTCATAGTAATTACAGCTCAGCATCATCCTCTCAGCAGTGTTAGGAACCAACTAAAATCTCACTATTAGCATATTCATAGGACTGGGCTTTTCAGACACTTGCAGATTTTATTCCCCAGACAGTGTTAATGACAAACCACAGTGGAATTCAGGTGTTTGTGAGCCAGCATGATTTTGAATGACATTCTGGAAAGAAATTTTCACAACACCAGTTTTAGTGTTATATTATAGCTATTTAAAGCCTGTTCTCCTGAGCAGTGAGGACATGCATGGTACCTTTCCCTGTCCCTGACTGCTGGTTACTAATTATTATTATGAAGTATGTGCACTGCATGAAGTATGCACAAACACTGGACAGCAAACAGCTTAGGAGGTCTGAAGTCCCCATTTTTGGAAATGTTGACTCTCAAAGACTAAGGTTGAGGGCATTCCCCATAATGGAATGACAAGGAAGAAAACTATATTCCTGGTTGAAAGGCCATTCTGTCTCCACTCAACAGCCACCCAAGGTGTAAGCCACACAACCCCACCTGATGCTCTCTCTCCTCTGTGCACTGGAACATCCCTCCCAGAGGAAGCTGCTGAGAGAAACCCCAACAGGCCATATCGTGGGGGTCACGTGGAATTAAACTTATAACTGCCAATAAGTTGTCATGCATAGATGAAAACAAAGTTCAGTTAGAAGGAGAACCACACTGAAATGATTACACAGAAAAAATAATATGGGAATGCATTTGTGTGAGCTACTTTATCTTATTAGGGTTGAAAAAGAAAAAAAAAATATTTTTCCTCTAGCCAGTAGAAGAAAGACCTTTACTATTCTGATAGACAGTGGCCAAGTATATTGTTACCACTTATAAGTCCCCCAGTTAGCAGGAAAAATCTCATTAGTATTGTATATATATATTGGCTCACAGTGGGCCTACCATAGCCCAAATATAGAAGAAATTTTTTTCCCTGAGATCAGTGATCTTTGGCTACATCGTGGCCAAAGCTTATTTCAAGTTTCCATTCCAGCATCAGTCTAACAAATCCAGACTTCAATGATGGGTTTAAACAAGATTCAAGCAGGAGAAGAATGCCTTTATTAAAATATGAATATGCAGGCTTGTACTCTGTGCAACTTGGTGTTCCCAAACAAAGCTTCTTTTTCTCTACAAAAAAGGAGACAGTTGCAGAATTAGTAAAACAAGAAAAAAAATTGATTGATACAGCTATTAATCTGCTCCAGTCTTCTGAATTGCCAATTGCAGTGCAAAATCATTACCTACAGTTTGTAAAACACCTAGACAAAATTTATTTCTGCATACAAGTAAGGCTTGTTGTAGTTTTTCTGAAAAAGCTGATTTTTTTTTCTGAAAAAAATGAATTTTTTCTGAAAAATTAAGTCCGCTTGATAAGTTCGTTTCTTGGAATAGGTCTCCTGAATCCTTTTTGCACAGCTGTCCAACAGTAAAGTATGGCTTTAGATGGATAGGCAAGTAGGAATATCCTTTAAAAATGAAAAGAGAAAAAATCTTTCTTATCACACTACCCTGCTGAACTCAACTAATACATAAGTTTACACAGTAGACATAAAAATCGATAGTCAAGACAGTTAAGGCTAAGGCAGGAAATGCATGGAAGAGAATTAATCCACTGTGGCATCCTCAGAAACAAAGAGTAGTGGAGCACGTGGACATCTGACCCATGTATGAACAATTCCTGTGAGCAGGTACTGACCAACACTGTGCATTTCTTTGTTTGCTGATTCAGAGGTTCATACCTCTAGGCCAGTGAGGCTATTCATTAATTCTCCAAGTCTTCACTCATTTGTTCCTTCCCTCTCAGTCACAGTTTACCACAGAAACTTATTAAATAGGCATCAAGTGATATGCTCATCTTTCAAGGAAATAGTTTAAGGCATTTAAGTGAGCAGCTCTATAACATCTGAGAAAAAAATTAATAGGTTAGCTCCAGTCAGATTAGACTTTAAATCCCTTTCCCTTTGAAATGAGTGGTTTTTAATGTCTAGTCAGCAATGCAAAATATCCCCAGAACTTTAATATTACTGAGATATTACTGGGCCCTACTTGAGCAAGGAGGTCCAGAGAGATAAATTTTCAAGGTCTCTCTATGATCCTTCGAAAAAATGGACTCAGAGTCAATGTTCTCATGTCTTTGAAACAGTTCTTGACCAAAAAGGAAAATTAGGAAAGTGTAAAGACTCAAAGGAAGTTAGTTCATTCTCTGTCAAAAAAGAGAAAGCAGAAAAACACAGAAGTGATTAAATTGAAGAAACCAGACGGAAGACATGCACAGCCTCACGGTCTCTCAAGAACTTCTGTCCTGATGGCTGAGTTTACTAAGCTGAACCTACTCACATCTTGGCTGAGCACTGATATAAGGACCTGGCAAATAAACATGATCCAGATAGCCCAAAGGAGCAGTGTTCCATCATCCACGGATTTAGCTCCCTAACAGAAATCCACATTTGCTTCTTTCTCCTTTCCCCTCCGGAACTTAACATCATAAAACTGAGCACCAGAAATCACAACAGGGTCCTGCCCTCAAAGCTCAGAAGTGGTTCTGTTAACTCAGGTTGGATGCAGATGGTTAGGACAGGGCAGAGTACTATACTGTTGTTGTCCTCACTAAAAAATAGGGAACTGTAGGCTTCCCTATTGGGAACCCAATATTCTTAGTAACTGACACAAGCAGAACCCTGTTTTTCAGAACAGTCAAGGATGCTGGGCTCAGGGTGCTCAAGAAGCAGGGTCTTCTTTCCAAAACCAGCAATTTCTACAAGTTATACAGTATCCATCACAGAACTGCCTGTTCTAATCTCAACTGCAAAAAGCCACCTAAAGAAATCTCGTTATTCAGGCAATTTGTTATCCAATACAGCCTTGAGCATCACAAGAGTCAGGTGTGCCCAGGAAATTGTTACTTTCCCCTTTAGCTTTCCTGTGGAAGTAGAAGGGATGACAGAAAGATACACAGTCAAGTTAGTTGTTCATCCTCAAACAGCAACAGAATGGATTACTAGTCTGCAAATTAACAATCTTTTTGCATCTAGCAGTCATCCACACACCCCCAAGAAAGCTCTAGAACTAAACATATCAGAAACAGAAATTATATCAAAGGTAGGGAACTTCTATAGGACTGTCCAGTCAGAAGGAAGAAAGACTTAATGTACTCACCAACTGGCAAACAAACTTCTTTCTAATTAAGCATTCTAGTCTGGGAGGTCATTTATCTGTGCATGAAGTTGTTTGGTTTTTGGTTTTGTTTTTTTTTAATGGGAGAAACCAAATCCAGTCCTGTAATAGTCATGGCTGCAAATGCAGATAAAGCTGGGTTGTGCCAAACTGTAAGGACAAAGCAGTCTAGGTGCAGAGCAAACAGTAATGCACACCAGTCATGACCTTCAGCAGAGAAACGTTACAGTTCAGGAGATCAAGTAGAGTTTAAAATTTTATTGCATGAGATTTTCTTTAAAAGCCCTGTTTGACTTTATGATTCCTCTTCAGTGACAAACTTAATATCTACAGTAAGAATGCTGTAGGAAAAAACATATACAGAAAAGTGAATTTTGAATGTGCTTTCAATGAAAAGCAATTTACAAGGCATCTTGGGGCGAATCTTCAGTGAGCTGTACAGGGTATTAGCCACCTGACTTGCATTAGCATCAGTAATAAATGGCATTTAAATCTCTACACACTGAGCTAAAAATCTATCTGCTTGTATTGAATCATCACATTTTAAATATGACTTCATAACAGAAAAAAAATGCTGTTACTGGAAGTATGAAAGTGTACAGTTGTTACAAGTGATCTGAACTGAGAGGATCTTGTAGTTTCTTACATTAGATATGTATGGATAAAGAGGTGTGCTTAGATTAATGTCCAGCCGTGGCAGGCCCAATTATCTGTCAGCAGTAACCACTGTTTGCAGTGCTCTGTGAGAATATTCCTATAAATAACTTTTTACCATGCAGTAGACCCCAGACTTGGTTACAACTGCCCCTGACTGTTGATGCTGGTATTTTGCAGTGACACCTCATTCATCCTAGAAGAGCAGGACTGCACTGTCTGCAACCCAAAGCCATGTTCAGGCTACTCTTTTAAAAGTTGCACCATGCACAATATTTGCAAAGGACAGGTATCTCAAAAAAAAAAACTTTAAAAAATTAAAATGCGGAGAGCTCACATTTCTTGACATGACTGTTTTTCTGTCACATTTTAATAAACAATTAGAACTTATAAAATCAATATTTAAAAACCCATGTATAACCAAAACTTTAGAGTGAGAACCACTGCACTAATTTTTCCGTAAAAAGTAAGGTTTGACTTTCAGCAATTAGAGGAAGTATATTATTCCAAATATATTATTCCAACATCATGTATCTCCACCTGGATTACGTACTCTCTAGACCCATGAATGGACAGGTTTTAACTTCTATACAATATTTTATTTAGTGAATTCACTCCAGCTCACCACTTTAGAACACAGGACAAATGATTGTCCCTTTTTAACAGTGTTGGTGTATGCAAAGTATTGTGGTTAGACCATTCTAAGGAGTTTGTGCCTTTCTTAACTGATAAAGCACCTCACTTATGATTAGGACATTTTGGACTGAAACCAAATCAGCATATTGAAGGAACTGTTAGCACACTCTTCATTGTAAGGAAGTCAGGTTTTTTACAATACCCTCTGTTAGTAAATGTTATTACCAAAATATTTTCATGTCTTTCTGCCACAGCCTATTTGTCTAGACTTCAAGGACAAAGATGTACAACAGAATCAAAGAGGAGAAAGTTACTGTTTAGATTTTTCATGTGCCTTATGTTTACTTGTCTTTTTAGTATGGAATAGGAAATAAATTCGGGCCTTCCTTGTGGTCAACTCACATAATTACTATGCATTTGTGTAGAGGAATGGGACAGGTCTGGAATATCCCACTCAAGGCTAAAAGAAGGTGAAAAAGTTTTAACAAGAATATATAATAAGAGTATATAGAGAAGAGTTGATACAAGACAAAATAATTAGGAAAACTGAAACCAACCCATGAGAAATTTGTTCTATCACTCTCCATGTCACAGCCATTCCATAACCTGACTAATCTGCCTGTCCACAATGGTGGATTAAACATACCTCTACTTTTTGCCAATGTGTGTTACATATAGGTATAAATCGGAGCAAAAAAAAGAAACACCATCCCCAACCTAACACCCCTGTGTGTGTCATTCAAAGAGCCAAAGTAGTTCTCCATTTCTCCTGTTGCATATTCATATTATGATAAATATGTGAACATTTATGTATTCTGTAGCAATGTGGGGCCCTCATCTACTTACTTCTCACCACTTGACCATCAGAAATATCCTTGTCTGCAGCCTGAGGATGTGGTACCCTGCTGAGATTAATTCCACCCAAAAAAGGGCCAAGGTAGAGGCACATAGGATGGTACTTACACACCACCCATTACTCAGTGCAAACTCAAAGCTTATGTTCCTCCTTTCAGTGCTGTGAGAATGAATGACAGGATTCTTCAAACAGCACAAGGCAAAGATGAAGAGGAGTGAAAAAATACGTTTTATCCAGTGTGCTACTTTTGGCTGGGGTAGAGTTAATTTTCTTCACAGTGGCTATGGGGCTGTCTTTTGGCACTGTGCTGAGAGTAGTGCTGGTCATAATAGGAAATTCCAACATTCTCAAAGCATTTTACTAACTAAATGCCCCTACAACCTTGCTCCCTTCAGCAGTGTTCTTTTAATGTCTCCTGAGCCTTGAGTACAGCACCCCACAGTGGAAGGCTGCAAAAGAACCCGATGGCAAGCTGAAGCTGCAATCTCTTGTCCAGTTGTTGCTTCTTGCATCTACACCATGCCCCCAAGGAGACAGAAAAAGTTTCAGTTTATATTTTATTTCTGCTTAAACACGACAGCCATGAACCCTGCTGCTCCTTACAATATGGGGAAGTTTAGGTAGCTTGCTTCTGCTCTGGTGGTGCTGAGGGCCTGGAGGTCAGAGTGAAACAAGAAAACTTCCAGGGACTGTGCACATTCTGCCTGAAAAACAGCTTCACAAGTGGATCATGCAGCTTGCCCAATACTAACAAGTGTCGACTCACCACCTTGTAACACTGAACATATGTATATAAATAAGTCATTAAAGGGGGCTATCTAAACAATGACATCATATTAACTATATCCTGCTTCCACTGATTTGATGAAGATTATAAATTAATCATCACTGCACAGTATTATTACATTTAACATGTTACCCAAATGTCCAGTTATTACTGAATATGTGTTTATTTTGTTTAACTGGACATGTATAGCTGTTTCTCCTACCAAGATATTCAACTGGTGAGTAATTAAAATTAACAACCAATTATCAGAATTATTTTTGGGGACACCACAAATAGACCTTTGTAATGGTTTTAATGAAAGCAACAGCTGCTTTTATAGGTCTTTCTGGCTCCACGTCACACAGAGATTACTGCAACACAGCTAGAACCAAATGTGATGCCATATCCCAGTCAAGCCCCCAAAATGTAAAATGTTACAACTGACTAAAAAGAAAGTGACTCTAAATAATCACCTAGTAAATAACTGTGAAGTCCCAGTGCAACCTTTACTGCAATATTCCAGATCTGGCACATTGGATTTCAAATAGTAATAATTCTAGGAAAACAAAAGCACTTTATTACTTCTTGTAGATGTGGAGATTTTTCCTCTTCCCTATGGCTTTAAGTCAACTTAAGTCCCTTAAACAAAAATAATTCCTTGCATTATGCATTCTATTAAAATAAATAACAGCTAATTAAGTGACAGGCAAGACATAGTACTAAATTTCTAGTGTGAATGAATATCCCATATGGCATCAGGCTTTTTATCACACTCTAGTAAAGCTGGATGTGAGAGAAAGCTTCTGCATAGCACAGCTGTGGGCACCCTGCAAGAGCAGCTCATGCAGATCAAGAATGTCAAGTGGCAGCCCTGGTGGCAAAAGGTGGCCCAAAATGCCACTCTGTCCAACCTCAGCCAGCCACAGGGCTGCTTAGTGCTGCTTGCAGAGGGGTAAGAAAGGGAAACAGTGTGCAGATGGAGTCTGGAAAGTTTCTAAAACTCTAGTGCATTAACGTGGCTGTATCTGGTCTGCCCAAAATACCTCCTTGGGAATACAGTGGCTTCTATACAAAAGCTGGCTATCCCTGCTGTACATAGGCAGTGATGGGTCAGCCAAAAGGCTGTGGGATTTGTGGCAGCATACCAAAAGTTTTCCAGACTCTGCAGGACCAGTTGTAATGTGCTGTATTACTGCCTTGCAGCCAAAGCAAAGGGGTTTGGGTGTAGAAAATTCCAGCCTAAATTTGGGGATGTGGGAATTCACCCACCATTACACAGATGCTCTGCAAAAAATAACAATCTTCAAACTTTGTTAAAAATGTGTTAGGGCTTACTGCAGGAAAAACTCTATGCACCATTAGCAGGCCCAACCCAACATGCATTTCTGCACTTCATGAAAGCCAGTTAAGTAGATGACTATCAGACTCAGGCAGCAGTCTGCTGGCAGAGGGGAGCAGATTACCCCTTCATACGGTATTTGCCAAGCCAAACCAAATCCTCCAGGGAATAGGGATTGGGACTAGGGTCAATGGGTTAGGTAAAGTGCTTGTTTTAACCAAATATAAGCTAGTGTGCTAACACAAACCACTAAATTTCCCTACAAGGGCGGGAAAAGCACATATGTTATTTATTTTCAAGTTCCACACTCTAATAATCATTTCTCTTCCCAATTTATGTACATGTATAAATTTGTATGCAGATGTAACGTATCTAATATTTGAGGATGAAGATGGGAAAGCAGGAAGGTTAAGAACATTATGGCTTAGGTATATGAGACACAAGGTCAGAAGAGCATACAAGAGCTGAGATAGCCAGAAGCCAGAAATTAGGACACAGCAGAGAATTTAAACAAGAAGGTAGAGTAACCAAAGAAGATCACACGCCAAGAAACAGAGCTGGGCAGACAAAAGGAGAGGAAGGGAAATGACTTACACAGCAAAATCCTGAAGTACAACCAAGAAACACACTTAATGCAAAATACCTAGCAGATTTCCTTTGCATACTCAAAGAAAGGGATGTTACTTGCAGCTCCATCCCCTCACCCTCTGCCAGCCTAGCTGCAGATACTGCCAGTTTCCAGCTGCAGCTCTGATGGCATTGAGGAAGATTGCAAGGGGCTGAAAGGATCCAGTGTTCAGCTGCACCTGAAGATACAACTATTTTTCTAAGGCTTCCATTATGACTGGACTCTCCAGAATCCAAATTATTAATAAATAAGGGAGAAGACCCACAATAGTGATTAGTAAAATAAACAAAGGGTCCATGATGTCCTCTTTCACAGGATGTCAGAATTATAACAAGCCGCAGATCCTTAACTGAGTGTTTTCTTTCTTCTTCCATTTTTGTCCTAGAGGAAGTATTATGAAGCAATCCAAAACAATGTTTAAATTAAAGATTATCACCTGCCAAAACAGTCAAATTAATGACACTAAAAATGTCAAAGCAGCATATCAACAGTTTTAACCATGACAACCAAGACTGATACTTTTTAATTTATTTTGGAGCAAGTGCATGTGCTGAAGCTCTGGACCCTAACTTGGCTATTAATTTCTGTGATGTGGTCTTGCAGCTTGTGCTGGAATTTCATAAATATGCCCTTTTTTAATGGATCTTTATAATACTTATTTTTGTCTCTGCTTGATAGTGCACAGCACCTCTGCGGTTTGTAACTTCCAGCCCTACTCTCTGTCCCAGGAGGCTGAAAGTGTCACCAGTCTAATGCTGTCAGCTTACAGGACTTTTTGATTGCACACACACACAGAGCAGAAATATCAATTAGGAATACACACCCAAGGTACAGTTGAAATCCACCACAAAACAGAAGTACGCCACACATAAATTAGTGTCTATTACTTTTCTGTTTAGAGAGGGTACTTCACATTTATTTAAAATCATGAAAGACACGTATCTGCTTTGCAAGGGAAACTCTATAATCTACCCACTGGGCCAATCCTGTCTATTTTCAGCAAAGGCAGGAGGCAGAACTCCTTCATCTCACTTGATCATTCCTGCTGAAATCAATTAGACAATCAGCATGGGCAAGAGCTGGCCAGGGTTGGCCCCAGTGTGACTTGTCCAAGATGGTCAAATATATGGCATGCTAGCTTGCTCACTAATGTGTTTCATGAGATAAAGATTATTAGAACTCACATCTGAGGTTTTTCAGTATTCTTTGTGGGCTTCAATCCATATTTACACTAGTGAAAACCAGATTAACACCAGTTTGTAAACATGAAAATATTTAACTCCTACACGTTCAAGAACTACAGTACGTTTAAAAAGGTCAAAGTGATAATCCTCTGTAGAAAAGAAGAATGCAAACAAATATCAACTAATCAAGGAACACATGCTGTTTTTCAGAATGCTAATATAAAGATTAATAGCTCTTCTTTGACATCCAAGTGCTTTTGGAAACTCTTCATGTTAAAACACTTTGTAAATCACTTTTAGAGAAAGAACATTCAGGGAGCTCCATTTAATCAAATTAACTACTAGGGACCCTTGATAACATTCAATAAAACTTCATGTACTTAGAATTCTCCTCTCTGTTCCTAGGATATGTAGTTGTTTGTGTTGCTTTACACCATTTTGCATTGCTGTGGAGCCTTGAGAGAGAATTAAAAATTTTTGAAAAGACTGTTCATTTCCCTTGTGTATGCTCATCTTGGACCTAGTCCTGGTCACAGTGAAGTCAAACTATTCCCAATGAATCCCTGGCAAAAATCCCAGACGCTGCACTAGGAGTAAGAACAGACATGTAAGGCCTGATCCAAACCCCCCTGAAGTTGATGTAAGACTTTCATTTCTTTATAATAGGCTTTAGACCCTTCCACAAATCTTGTTTCAAACCAGTGCTTTAAACAAGGTGCAAGGAGGCTCAGGACAGATTTTGGTGCTGCCTGGCCCTGTCTTGGGGAGCCATATTTGTGTCTAAGACCAAACACTGACAGCAGGCACAAGGCAGCACACTATGGAAGTGAGCTAAGATCAGAGGAGGCACAGGGTAAAATCCAGAGCCCACAAGGGCAGGGATGCTTTTTTCCCTCTCCATTCTGTTGCTCCAGGCTTCTGCTTCAGGAGCAAACAGACATAGGCGCCTGTCCAAAATGTGTTGTGGTCCCTAACCCCTCTGGCATCATTTGCTAGAAGAGGCAACATCCTCAAGGTCTGTGCAAGGGCTAGCCAGAGAAACCTCAGAAAAGGACCTGCTGGCTCGCTGCATCCCTGCTGCTGGCATGTGGAATGTCCATCTCATATCCAACACAGTGTCTCCCACAACCTTCCTCTACTTTATTTCTTGTCACTTCAGGATTCATTCTATAAATGGCACCAAAATTTAAACTGACACCATAATTGAGAATATAGTTAACACAAAAAGGTTGCAAATTGCTGAACCCGGTTGTTTTTAAGAATCATAGCTTCCATAAATTTTGCCACTGACTTGATGTAAAGTGTGACTGGGCCTTTACCCTTCCAATGTCTCTATTTTTCCAACTGTAAAATAGACATGTTATTACTGAGCATAATGGGAAATTTTCAAGATGTCTTGCATGTTGTTTCAAGTATAAAAAGCTCTATTCACAAACCTTAGGTTTCATTCTTTTGACCTAATCTGGACTGGGATTATGAAATCCTGGGGCATGTTCGTCTCTAGAGGTCTGTTTTGGCCAGGACCAAAGCTCCAGACACAGAACTGAAGTTCTGGGTTGTTGGCATCCTGCAAGGGTACATAGAAAAACACAAGCAGAAGCTCAGAAGAGGGAAGGTGGCAACAATATTTTACCCCATCTGCATTTCCCGCAACTGACATTAAAATATGCAGTGATGTATTCTTTATGAGTAGACACATAATCATTTTGGGGTCTGATGTTCCTCCCACTGAAATACAAGGGAGAAATTATATATCATACACAGTGAAGATTTTGACATTTGATTCCTCCCACATATTTGAATGAGAGGAAGGCATTAAATGCCAAAACCAAAAATGAGTATGCAGGACCTATCCTTCAAAACTGTAATTCATTCCAAGGCACAGCACTCCCTTTCTTTTACACTGACCTGCATCCCACACAATACAAATCCAGTGGTTGCTTCCCAATTAACAAGACAATTTTTGCTATTTCTAATGAAGCATAGAAGACTTATATTCTAGCATATCTTCTACAAGTGTATGTTGGTTAAAAGGAGAAATCTGTTATTCCAATTTCCTTTGAACTCTAATAGTTTGTTGAACTTTTTCTGTAAGTTCAATTTCTCTTTTCAGATTCCCCTCACAGACAAACTGAAATGTAGTTGTACAGATTGAGATGTACATTACATATGAGCAACTATTAACATGGGGTTCTACCATATCTCCAAACACGTGGGCTCGAAATTGTGCATTTGAGAGATTGTGTGTAATTTATGCCCTGTGTCTGTATTATGTAGGTAGAAATGTGATTGCTTGCACTTTATAAATTCTCATCACCACCCTTTAAAACATGCACCTTTTATTCATTGCAATGCATTCTCGGGGAGTTCACCCTGTCTACAGCATGCACGAATTTAGCATTAGACTATAGAAACATTACCATCACCACCAAAAGAGGCTGATTTTTTTTTGCTAACATCTCAATTTGAAACTGCACTGATAATTTTTAAGATGCTGTTTTTGTTTTTTTTTAAGGAGAAAAAAAGGTCGCAAAACATACCAGGAGGCTCCATGCCAAAATTTCGTTTTCTTTCCTTCTGCTGTTGCAGAAGCCTGACATTGTCTGCTGTGATCTGTAGCTACTGAATGCTGCTGTGACGTAAACAGAAAATAACCCCGGAGCCACAGATCAGGACCTAAGGTTTCTCCAAATCATTAGATTAGGGTCTTAAGCTAAAAACTGCCATGACCCTTTTGCCATTTACAGAAAAGTGAAAAGTGAAACAAAAATAATGCACCCACAGCATGCTTCCATAATGAACTCCTGCGTTTGTTAAAGCTGGCAAAAGCATTCTGGAGAGTAAGGACATCAACAGGAGCAAAGAATTGATGACTTTGTTAAGTCCAACTCCTCTGACTCCTGTGAGGTTTGAAATCATGTAGTAAAAAAAGAAAAAAAAAAAAAAAAAACAACAACCAAAAAAAGAAAAAAAAACACCGCATGCCAGATATCCCTTCTATTTTGCTGTCATTGCATCAGCTCTCAAAAGGTACTCAAACCTAGCATGTCAAGATTTAATAAAGAGATCTCCAGGACCTGCAGAAAGTGACAATAACCATGTAGCAGAGGAAACCTATTGATAGAGCTGGGTCAGCTCTGAGCTGACACACATGCTCATAGGTAACTCCTGTGATACTGCTTGGGTTTTAACACTGTCTTGCCAAACAGACCCAACTCCATCTTAGCTCTTGAAAAACTCCCAAAACACACTGTTCTTGGAAATTTTGAGTTTACAAACTGAGCATAACTGAATGCACTTGTTCCAACAGTAGTACCTTTGCCATTGAGAGAATCTTTTGAAAGAAGCAGTTTTGGTTCACCACTGACATCCACTGTCCTTGCTGAAATGAGAGCAGAATCTGAGTGAAAAGCCCACTGGCTGGCACAGTGTAACATCATGATTCAATTTAATATAGGGGAATGAAGGAGTTTTGAGTCCCACTGACCTACAGAGGAAATACTTAGTACTTCAAGAAACCACTTCAGACTGGCACTCTGACCTAACTATCAACTAAGACAATAAACCCAAGGTAACTGAATTATAAAATTTAGCTAAAATTTCTAAAAATAGCCTATGATAGCTCAACTGAAATAAATATTCTTGTCCTGTAGAATTGTCTTGGTTTGAAAGACAGGTTATCTGCTAAGGAGGGACAAGACCTCCTTAGGAAATGTAGAATTCAAACCCCCTCCCTCCAAATTATTGTAATTTAGGAAATTAAAGGGGCTTTCAGGCAGGGTTATGGGGTAGAGACAACAGTTCTTTACTAGTATTTATAACAATGCTAACAAATCACAACAACTACAGCACTGATAATGGAACAGAACAGAAAAAAAAAAGAAAAACCTCGAGGGAGTTTGTTTCACAAAACCCGAAGCAGTCCGCTCTCTCGAGAGCACCAAGCTGGAACGGTGGAGAAATTCCGGGCTGGTGGGTGAGACCAGAAGCTCCCCAGGTGGCAGCTGGAAGGGCAGGGATGTCCCGGCAGGGCAAGGCAGTGCCGGAGAGAACGGCGGCGGTGCGGCAAGGCCGGCCCGGCTCCAGCAGGGCAGGAGGAGGCAGCTCAGAGTTCCGGGGCACACGAGCAGATGATGGTAGATTTTCTCAGGACCGGACCCGGGGCGGCAGCGAACTCCTCTCGCAGCAAGCAGCAGCCTCACTGTCCTCCTTCGATGCGGAGAGCCAAAGGTGGAAACTGCCCCCACCCTGGTCCTTTTTTACCTGCCCCATAACTCCGTTGTGTCATTCCTTTGTTTCTTAAGCACCCATTAACACCCAATACTTAGTCTCCTAGCAACTATATGGGGGAAAATTCTCTAAGTAAAAGGAACAAACTTAACCCCCAACAAGAATTTTTATTGGGATGACATATTGCTGCATTGCTTGTCTCACCTAAAATGCTAGGTCAAGGTAAATAGTGCAATTTCCCTAAAAGTACCAAAAAATATTTTTGCTTGGAATGTTTGTTTATCCTGCAATTTCTGTTAAAGATCCTTCCCCATGTCCTCCAAGGAGCTTTCAAAATCCAGCAATGTTCTCAAGTACAGATGCTTACAAAGGGATCACCACACCAGCATATGTATTTATTATACAAACACATTTTGGCATTTGGCTTTCTCTGCCTGTTCCACATCAGAAGTTGGTGAATTTCTCCACCACAGGGATAGAATATCTCTCATGAGTAAACTGAACCTCATTGAAGTGGTTTGGGACAGAAGAAATTAAATGAGCAAGCACTGTGCCAAACATGTTCTTTTAGGCCAGATCATACCCATTTCTGGAGCTCCACTATCTGAGAAGAGAGAGATGTGGATTTGGACCATTGCAAAATTTGGAAGAATATCTCAGAACATGAGTTGAGTTCTGTAACCGCAACCAACATCCTTTAAGCTTTTTTTTAGGAGCAACTACTGTTGATGTAACCAAAGTGCCCCACTAAGAAAAGATATGTTCCTGTCTGGAATCAGCATGAGATTTCCAGCACATGCAACATGCATGTAAATGCAACAATAAAATGCAGCTACAGAAAGTCATGCCTATCTATTACTGTAAGAGTAACCATTGTGAACATTCTCATATACAGACCAGATCTCAGAGGAAGTGAAGTTTGTCTTTATTAATTCTGTTCATTTCACTTTCAACTCTCTGGATATAAGAAAAGCTCAAACAGTAGCTAATCTGACCAGAGGTATGCACAAATTACTTTTTAAATTTCAAGCTCCCCTCTTCTCTTGCCACACTTACACGCAGAACAAAACTTTATAAGCTGATTTAGAGCAAACAGGTATAGCTGGGAAAACAAATAGGATTTTTTTTATTATTATTTTTAATTTTAAAAGCTCTACAGGCAGCAAAAAGTAAAGACTTGCAGAAAATCCATGATGTTGCTGGAAAAGCACGCAGGCCAAAGGGCTGAACACCAGAAACAGACAGAAACATGACACAGTTATAACTTCCAATTGCACTTGTATGGTGCTGGTAATGAAAGGACAAAGCACTCCAGGTATTCCCATTTTTCCTCTCTCTTGGTGAAAGCTGATATAAGCAGTCTGCCTTCCACCAGGAGATACTTGTCATGGAGACATGATGACTTTTTTTTTCAAGAACACCCTTGGTTCCCCCTCTTTCCCCAATCACTTTCCATATCTCAGGTAAATAACTGATGGTAGCAGAAGTAAAACATTCAATAAATACATAGACAGGTTAAAATAAAATTCTTCTAAGAACTGGATTCTATAAATGCACAAGATTGAAACTGTCCTTCTGGCCACTGGAAGACACACAAATGCAAAGAACAGATTAAAATTTCCACTGCTATGAAACATGTATACAAGACATTATGAGAGAAGATGTGTTAGAGATGCTGCAAACCCACACCTGAGGCACCTCAGATACCCTGTGAGGGGAACACAGGCAGTTCTGTCACACGTTGAGTCCCTAATGAGCAGCAGCATTTCAAGAATAAATTTCTTTATTGTGTTTGCTCTGTAAGATATTTAGGTCACTCCATAAAGTTAAATAGCAATAATTAGTACTGATTATTTTTACCAGCTGACCTAATCAAGGCATGTATTTATGTTTTGCTGCATAAATAACTTGTGTTTACAAATCTCATCTGTAATGTTTACAACCTTTATAACATCTCAAGATGTAGGAATAAAATGCTAACCAAGTAAATTTCCTTACTGTTAGGAAAAAATCAGCAGTATTCTACCTAGTTTTTAATAATGAGTTACAAAGTTGGATCACAGGCTGAAATGCAAGTTACTATGAAGCTTGTTGTAATTTAATTGCTTCCTTAGGGATTTCTCTGGCATGAGGAAGTCCCCAAGTGGAATGGGGCTGATCTCCTGCTATTACTGCAAAGGACACAGTAATGGCATAAGCAGGGTCAGCAAGCTGCAACATTTGGCCAAATCCCAGCTGCTGTGCCTCCTGGCCTGGATCAAGAACCTAGTTGTTCTAGAGCATGGGACACTGGCAAGTCACTTGCAGCCAGCCTTGTGAGATCCCATCCATTTCACAGAGTTGCCCTGTAGTCAGTCCAAGGACTTTATTCCCTTTATAACCCTTTTGCTCTTAGCCATTGTCCTTTCTGGGAGGAGAGAGGGGATGGGGAAAAACATTGGTCAACCATCCCTGCAGTAAAGGCCATCTTACTTAGATAAAACACACTCTTGATTCTGGTGCAAAACCTCCACACTATTACGAGTACTAATAGATTAAACCCTATCAGTCCAAATAGTTGCTTTGAGGTTGCCATAATTTTCAGCTCAGCTCAACACCTGCCATGAAGTGGTTATCCACTAACCACAGTGGAGCATTAGGGCCTTGCAATTTATTTTGATAGGGAGCAAGTGACAAGCCGTAACAGATTTTATCAAATTAATGAAATTACAATGTGCAATAATAGCGTTTATCTCGCTGTTAGTGATTACAAGCACATTCAGTAACTATGCACTAGAAGACCTCTCAGTGGCATGCTGACAACACTGAAAGAAAAACTGTTGTCCTTGTAAATGCAAATATAGGCACACACACTAAAGAACCAGTAAAAATGTCACACCCAGATACAGATAATGAAGTTGTCAAACTCATAATTTTCTGCATCGCCAGGCTAGGCGAGGTGATAAATCCTTCAGATCCATCCCTTTCTTAAAATACTCATTGGAAACAGTTCAGAAAAGAAACCGTTGCAAGCTCTCACTTTGAAAAAACCCATGGATTTATAAGCTTCAATTGCTCCTTTACTCTTCCAATGTCTTCTACAGCCTGTACACTGTCCCTCCCCTAGAAGTGCAAAATATATGACAGAGAGCCAACCTATTTTTCCTTGGCCTCTCACCCTTGCTCAGATGCCTTTTTGATAAGATACAAATCGTTTTATCCTTTCTTCAGAATGGATTTTAAATAATATTTTAGAGGGAAAGTTACCTCTAATTTATAATCTTATCAGCCTACTGCTGGTGAGGCAACAGAGGTTAAATCAGGTTGTGCAGCATTTCATTCTCAAGAACCTCTTTGATCTGGTATTACAAATATATTTCAATATTTTTATTTTCTATTTACTCTATCTGGAGTAAATAGAAGAAAACCCTTGCTCAGAAGACACTGTGATGGAGAAACAGTAGATATCACTTGGTAACTATGGATATCATACTGAATTTTACACATGGAAATATATCTGACCCAGCTGAGACAGTAGGCATTCAGAGTTTCTAACAGCAGAACTACAGAAAAATTCTCTTACTCCCATACCAGCATCCTAGACACTAAACTGAACTACTCATTCTTAGTTTGTGCTGAAAATACTACCAATATTTTTCATTTCAGTCTCTAGCTGACCTATCTCAGTGAGGCTTCAGCCTGGAGCACTGTCCTCTGGGCCTCACAGGTATTTTAAACACTTCATTGTTGTCAATGGATTCCACTTTGTATCTGCCAGATATGGGCTCAAATCTGCTGAAATAGGTTTAGAACAACTCCAGTCCTTTCAAATATAATCTGTAAGTCATGCATCATCAGCCATAGCATAACCTTCCACAGATTTTTTTTCTGCACAAAAGACACTTCCATACCAAAGATAATTTATGTGGAACTCTGCTTTTTGGTTGTCTCACATGCACAACCATGAGCCACAAGGAAGAACTAGGGTTTCTAAAATGGGTCAGAAGACTTTCGTTATTTATGAGTTTAAATTCTTGTCTTCATAATTTATACTATAACAAGAATGGAAGGACTGCCAGTAAGAGTTTGGAAAAATAAATAAACCCAAACAAAGACACATGATGGTCTACAAACAACAATGATTTTCAAGTTTTTTGTTCCAAAAATAAACATGAAGTGGTGGGGGTTTTTTTTAAATCTTAAAATTTCAGTTGCACAAACATAATTTTAATCAAACCTTAAATGGTTTTAATCCTCAGCTAGAACCCTCAAAAGCTGTTATTGACTATGTTTGTGAGCCAATTCCTCTCAGCAACTCACAGCCCCTGATAAATGTACTGAGTTTGCATCTAGTTTCTTGGAAAAGTAGGGAAATGTGGCTCTTGCCTGCTCTTCTCTCTGTTTCCAGGTTACATGATCTACTTCCACAGGTGAAGATTAGAGTATATTCCCTAGATTTGCTTTCTCCAAAAATGTTCTCAGATACTTTTCTATGGTGGCTGTGTTTCTACTTTGTGTTGATCCAAAAATTATTTTTAAAAAGCAAATCAATTTGTTGGTATCAATATACTGGCTCCAAAGCAGCATCCAAGCATTATTAAAATGTCCAGTGGTTTTTAAGACAACCTAGATTGGAAATTGAGAGAACAGCAAAAATGTACAGAAATTCAAAAGACACAAACTAATAGACTTCTTGTGACCATTTTAAACATCAAATTTATTATCTTTCATTTTCTGTTTTAATTTTGTGGCCATCTGAGATCCATCTAGCCAATACCAAAATTTTCAGCATGCAACCAAAAAGGCTGTGAAGCTGAAATGGAAACTGCTTCTGTTCCTAAGATAGCTACTTCAAAGAGACTGATATTAGAAAGAATGACTCTAGAGCACCTAATGTCCTAGCTCTCAGTGCTCAATGTGAATTCTACTAACCTCCTAACTGCAATGTGCCTGGTGACTGAACAGTTTTCCCAGTGATCAGTCAGCCAAAGCATTAAACCATCATAAGCAATACGGCCATAATCAGTCCCTGTTTCAGTGTTTTTTCCTGATGTCAGAATAATTTAGATGCCCGGATATCTGAAGCAGCTGTGCCAATGAATACATGAGCAGAGAAAAACACAGCTGCTTTGCAATTCAGGAACACTGTTCTTTTCTTAAACATCTGGTAAATCAGGTGTTCCTTTAAGGCCAAGAGTGATAGGTATCAATATACTTTTACCTTGCCTTTATGCTGGTGGAGATAAGCTTCACACAGTTTCTGGGAGCCTGATGTTGCCCCTAGTCAAGCCTCATTGCATGGAAAACACCTACTTCTACGTCAAGGAAACACTTGCCAACAGTATTACTGCTCATTTAAAGACTGTGTTGTATTTGTGTAATTATTTCAGTGGAGATGGCTTTTACCTTGAAAGGTATCTCACCAAAACTTTTAACATGAATCCAAATACATGGATTAAGCTTATTCTATCAACAATAGTACTAACTGTAGTGACTTTAGTGACAGAACACATTTCTACCATTAAAACTGCAGCTGTACAAAGGTGGAAAGGACCACTTCAACTGAACAAACTGGAGCAGGACAGTTAGAGAATTTTAAGTAGAGAAAGCTCCCCTGGGGCTTCTAATGATCCTTTCCTACGTGGTTCTGTCCCTTTTGACCAGGAATTAATGCCCTCTCTTCACTGATCACCTTGCAAAGTAGCCTCATCCATTGATGTCAGTGGGAAATATTAACAGCTCTAGAAAAAAACTTCTCATTAATTCACAAAGGTTTTGGGTCAGGTTTCCACATCATCCTTTCAGCCAGGCTAAAGGAGTCTCAGGTGAGTAAGTTTCACTGTGAAGAGCTGTCTCTATACCATTAGGGCCAACCAAAAGACAAACACAGCATGTTCCAAAAATGTGCATGATAAACACAGTATAAAACTGATGAAAAGGTAATATTAAACAAATGAGACCTAATAATTGATGTAAATGAAGCCTGAGACTTTCTATATAATGACAGGAAGCTCCAAATAAAGGGTGTTGGGTTCATGCCCTTCTAAATCATTACAGTTTCCACAGAAAATATCAGCCTCCTTGAGGTTCTTAGGTTAGGGAGATTTATAGTGATAACAATAGCAGTAGTTTATTTGAGACAGTTAATCAAAATTCTAGCACTTATAAGCCCTCTGTGAACACTACAGATTTGAGAGGTTGAACACTAAATATTCAAAAGTAAGCTTGCAATCTACACAAGTACAGTAAATTTCAGTTATGTGTTTCATTATACTGGTGCCTTATTGCTTTTAAGGGGTTTACAACTTGGCTGTAATTATCCACTGTGGGGTAAAATTTGGCATAAAAAGAACTCTTTTCCATTTCTATTTCCAAAGAAAGTTACTTGCTCTCTGCTGGCACTGCATTCCTTGCACATGCAACACTCAGCAAGAGTTTTTGGGTGTGCAAACAAAGTAGATTAGGTCTCTGATTTTGTGGCTTTTAAAAATATGTCTGTCATACTCTCAAACCATATTGTCCCTTTATTCACTCATCTTCCATTAATTTAGCCAATTTGGGTTCATGTACATGGCAAAAATACATATAATTTGTTTATGAACCAAGTGAAATTATATACATATTTACATCAACCATGAAGACCTTATTTTCACCAAAAAAGCCAAATTTCCAACAGGAAAACAGGAAAACATGGTGATGACATTAAAATCCACCAGTGAAAATATGTCATCACTTCTGCTTCCACACACTCTGCCAAAGACTTCTTGCATGTCTCCCCAAGAAAGAGATACCTCAGCACTTCCAATGACAAAACAGAGCAACAGTAGTTTCCCACCTCAGGATCCCTCTGAAAATTCACAGCTAAGCTCTCTGAGAGTTTGCCAGAATCCCCAGATAAGGAAATAAATACAGTTATGCTCAGCTTCTACGCTTGTAACACCTTTGATTCAAGAGGGATGCCAGCTGCGGATGTTCTCATCCTTGCGCTCGGCAGCTCATTCCAGCACTGTAGTTTGCAGCTCAGTCTGTGAAGCTTCCCTACAAACCAGATCACTGAACTGACACCATCAGAATCTGGCTCTCCATTCCTTGGCCTATTATTTTCCAAGAAAAGTACATACTATGTCTGCCATGTCTGCAGGTGCACCCACCCTGGACAGCAAGGGGAGAAGAAACTCTGCAGGCAGCCTGTTGAAGGACATGGTTGAATCATGAGTAAGGGGGCTACAGTCCACCAAAATTGTTCCTTCTGCTTCATGGCATAATGAAGGTGAAAACGCCAACACATGCTGTTAAGAGAGTACTCTTCAGTCACTGGGTAGCAAACATCGAATAAATTCCCTCAGAAAGGCAATAATAATAATAATAATAATAACAAAAATAATAATGTTGTACTTATATACACAAAGGCAAACTGGTGGGATTTCAATTGGAGTTTTGGGGGAAGACTCTTTTCCTGGATATAATGCAAAGGTGTGATTATAACTTCTAGGCTTGCACATGTGTTCATGTGTTTGTAGGTATAAACTCCAAATCTCCAAGATAAGCCTACAAGAAATAGAAATGAAATGCAAACACCAGTATTCAGACATCATTTAGAAGACAGAGGAGAAGTAACCTTCAACATTCAGCTGTAGGTAAATCTATGCTTTAACAAGTTTCCTGGTCTTTCTCTTGCTCCATTATTGTTTTATTCAATTGTGCCTTAAGTCTTGTCTTAATGTAGGAAAAGGATAGTCTCTGTCTGTAGACATCTACTCTATCCTGAATACAAAAGTGTAAGAAGTCTGATTCCCTTTTTTGATTTTAAATTTGAATTCTCCAGATTTGACTTTCTGTATCTGAATTATCCAGATACAGGTTTCTGTATTTAAAGTTGTCAGATACTTCACAGAGATATGGCACTTTAAAGTTGTATTAATTTCTTACAATCCACCACCTTGCAGTTTATTTGTTACCTTTGTGAAACAGACACCAATCAAATCAGGGTAAGTGGCAACTGCAGAAAAACAGGGTAATTTAACTAAACTTCTCTGTCTAGGTTGAGTCCAGGCTCACCAGGTCTCTGAAGTAGGAAAGAATAAAGTATAAGTGGAATAAAACCCTAGGGGGGGTAAAATATAAAACAAAAACTCTTCAAGTTTTTGTTTTATATTTGAGAATGCATTTGCCCAAGATCTTAGTGCTCTATGGTGTTTAATCCCAGAGAACCAATAAATGCAGATGGAGCACAAAAAATATGAACTCACCTTAATGTTGCATTTTTTTATAACTTCCACTAATCCAAATGTTTGCTTCACAAGTCACGTGTAAGAAAGAGTTTGCATGGTTTATATTCCCAGGATCCCACTATAGTAAAGCTCAAAAACAGTTAACTCAAGTATTAGTAAAACTGAAAGGTAAAAAAAGTCCAGATTCTCAGCTGATAATAAATCACTTCACGTCAAGCAAAAAAAAATCTGACCTCTGCTTGCCAGCATTACTCATTAAAACAAGAACTACAAAAATAAATATGGTAAATAGAATATTAACAAAAATATGAATTTTTGCTATCTAAATGCAGATGGCACAATGAAGATAGCACATCAGTCTGTCTTCATACAGGAGAAAACTTGTGCATTGGACCCTTACTACACATTGCTCTCCCTACCTTTCCCTTGCAATAGAGTTTTGTAACCTAAGCCAACTCGGTGTCAGGGAGATTTATTTGGTGTATGCTCCTTTTGTATAATTATTTAGTTATTACGCCTATAATGCATAGCATTATCTGGAATAAGTCTGCACTACAGCAGTGAACCTCCAAAGTAGCTTATGTTTCTTCTTACAATCCCCCACTCAACCTAACTCCCTTGTGAGATCTGAGAGCAATATTATTCATTCTACAGACGGAAATTTAGAAAGAAAGAAGTCCAGCATTTCACAGAAGATCAGTAAGACAGCAAGAAACTAAATTTAAGTTGTAAAACCCAGACAGGACCTCAGTACCATGAGCAATACAACACATTTCAGTCCCATCCTGAGAATGCATTTGCCCAAGATACATGGTTGTAAGTTGCAGTGGAGGCGATATAGACAAAACCAACCAAATATATATTTTTAAAAATTCTCTTTTGATGTCTTTTTTAGACAAGTGGTAACAAACACTTGAGTAGAGTAGTAAACTCTAAAAAAGGTTTTTTTAGGAAAAGACCCATTTTTTAGAACTGAACCTGCTGGAACATAGCACGTGTTCAAGTCCCTTGCTTTGAGTTGTTCCTCCTGCATGAACAGAAAGAGAAAAGAATGAAAGCTGCTATGTGGTATTTGCATTTTGGCATGTAGGAATTCTCCTAAAATAAAAATCCAGGCAGACATCTAGAGATGGAATATGCCAACAAAACAGCACAAGTGAACGAAAGTGAATGTATTTTATTAATGCAATCCCCCTCATTATTTTCAACGATTTAGTTTTCAACTTTCTTGATCCTTTTCATGCAATCTTCTCACTACTTTTTCACTATCAGACTTCCATACTGCACGGCATCTCATTTTGTAGGCTAAACAGAATGAAACCTTTAGGTTTTCAACAAACACCAGTGAGAAAAAGAATGAGACAGCTACTCCTGTTAATGGCACAGACACCATTTTTAGTAAGTAAGGTTAAGCTTTTACATCAAGATTAAAATTGCTTTTCAATTAGGTTTTAAAGTCATATTATTAACTTCAGTAGATCTACACCTACATGTAGTAATAACAATAGATACCTGTGACTGCAACATCAAGCTTATGGAAATAAAGAGTTTATACAAAACTCAAAAATTAACACAGACAAAGGTACAATGTGATTTCAAAGAAATCAGAAGTTATTTCATCCCAATTATATGGATAGAAACTGTGTTTTGGAATACAAATTTTTGATTCTTACATCATATCCCATACTTCCACAGAACAAACAGTTCTCAATAAATCCATGAACTGACATGTTCGGTGACCTGGAGCTTCCACAGTTCTCAACTGGAACTATTGCTCCCATTGGAAAAGTCTAAATATCTTTAAAGATATGTACTGCAACTTTAAGTAACCCCTACTGGTAATATTTTAAAATCTCATTTCTTACAAACTCAGATCCACTTTAACTCCCATATTCAACTATAAAAGCTAAGATCTTTAATAGTAACTTCTAAAATTACCACCCCATACAAACAAGTGCAAAACAAAACAAAATCTACTAAGCTCCTATTGTGGCAGCAAGGATATTTACATATGGAAGTAACACAAATATATCAGCATTTGTAAAGTCTTGGGCAATATTATCCTTAGACTTGGCTTTTATTTGAAAATTAAGTATGCACTTTAAAACCTAACAATGACTAAATACAGAGGTGATGACAAAAAATCCACTCAGTGAGACTTCCTGCATATAACACAACAAAACACTTCTTTTCAAATCTAATTTTCAGTAATCTGAAAACTAATTTTTAGTGCTGTTGCATTGTAATTCAATATAGTTTGCAGAGGTCAAATATGCATCCAAGGCAATAGGCTAAATTCTCCAAAATACAATAGCTCCATATAACCAAACCATTATATGTATCCAAGAAGAAGAAGAATCCATTTGTCTTTACCCTTCCTCCTTTGCTGCACTGAGGAACAAGAGGCTAAATTTTGTTTCTTCAAGAGAGTAGTAGCTGTGAAACTTTTACCCCCCTAAAGGACTGGCTCTCACAAAACCACACTGAATTGCTTCCACGGCAGCTGTTCCCACATCTTCATATGGTGAGAGATCACTCAGAAAGAGATACTGCACCTATGTGGAAATATTAACACTAAAAAGTTATCTGAGCAGACAGGTACTAAAACTGGCAGTATGCACCACGTTACAACACCCATAAAAAGCCAGATATATCACAAAAAAGGGGAAAAAGCACGGGGGCAAACACAGCAGTTAACCCTTTCTAGTGCTACTGAAAGTAATGGTGAGCACATTTCAAAAAACAATTTGTCTAAACTAGGCGAGGTAAACAGATAGAGGTGATACTGGCCACAATTAAGAAAAATCAGCTCCCTACCACTTAACTTTGAATGAAAGGCACACCATTTCGGGCCAGTGATCATCTGAATTGGCTTTACACTTTTAGGTTATTTGTTCTAACTTTATGAGCAGTCTTTTAGGCAAGGAGACAGAAGGGTCTTCCTAAGCACAGAACCATCGGGAAACCGCCGTGATTCCTCTCTGAAATTATGAGCTCTGAGTTGGAGAGCTCTGAGCAGGGAAAAAAGCAAAAGGAAAAGGAGCGTGTATTTTAAAGGGGGAATAGACGTCTCTACTACGAGGCCCTCGTGGAGGGAAGAGTAAAACGAGACCAGGCTGATTCTGCTTTCGTAATTGCAAAGGTGCTGTCTTCAAAGGGGAGAAAACTTCCGTTAGCCACTTCCTCTGAAACACCTGAAAAAAGCAGCAAACAAGGGCTCGTACTCCCCTTATGTGTAATTCATCTGATTATGTCTAAAATTTATTAACAACAACTTTAAACACCGCTGAAGACAGATGGCTTTTCTAAAAGACGGTCGAAGACAAACGCTTTGGAAATCCAGCAAGGCACAACCGCAGGGAGACAGAGGAAAGCTCAGGGAGACGGGACAGAGTAACAAGTGTGGGGCCGGGTTTGTTTCGCCTGCTGGTGTTTCCCGAGGGCATCGCCGGGAGGCCGGGCCGCGGGGGGAGCCGCAGCGCTCCCGGACGGGACGGGCGCTCGGGGCGCGGCCGAGCGAACGGGCCCCGCGGGAGCCCCGGGGTTCGCTCCCGGCCGCCTCGGGCTCATATTGGGCTGCTCCCCTTGGGATCGGCCTGGCCGGCCTCAGCCGCTTCCCTCCGGGTGCAAGATGCACCACAGCTCCCCGGCCTGCGGCGAGCGGGGCCCGCCTGCCAGCTCTGCCCTCCGCCGGCTTCACGCTGCGATACCGCAGCGCCGAACACGGAACTGCGCCGGCAAGGCCAGCCCTGCTCGCCGGGGAGCTGGGCAGCACCGCTCCCTGCTCCCTTTTCCCTCTCCTCTCCCGCTCCCCGAGGCGCAGAGTGAACAAATGCGCCGCCGTCTACCTGTGCAACACCTCCGCAACACATTTTATTTACACGGAATTAGCTCGGGGCATTGTACATTATATACAGATATTTTCCCCCTCCAACAAGGCAGATCTTGTGCAAGATTAGTAGCATCCTCTGGAGCGTATCCGACAGTCCACGAGAAATGTCCCCCCCACTTAGAGGTATCAGCTGTCAGAGTCCAAGTCACTTTTCACGTCCTCTTGTCTCTTCTCCGGTGACGTTTTAGACGCTTTATTCCACTTTTGTGCGTTTTCTGATTCCTCCGAAGACGATCGCTTTTGCCTCCTCCACTTCGCCCGGCGGTTTTTGAACCAAACCTGTTACGTTAAGAAATTAAATTATTNAATCCCTCACAGCCCTGTGACAGGCTCGGCCGGCCGCCCCAAGGAAGGGCACTTGGAAATAATAAAAAACTTTCCCTCTGCCCCCTCAAAGCTGTCCCTCTCGCTCCGCTGGCAGAGCCGGGCTGGAGCCGCACCACTATGCATCCGGTTCGAGCGCGTTTGAGTGCGAATAGGAGTGGGTTGAAGAAGGAAAAAGAAAGCAAAGTACCTCCACTTTTTCCTCT
>VYXD01005113.1:55132-129345 GCA_013397195.1 Hylia prasina
CAGCCGGTCCCGGCTGCGGCTCCCGCCCCACGCGAGGGGATAACGAGGGTGAACCAGGGGTTTGGGGGATGACCGGCGGCCAAACCCTCTCGGAAACGGCGCTTCGCGGCACATCTCTGCCTCTCACTTATAAATGCCATCACCCTGCAGCGTTCCCCACGTTTGTTTCAAATTGATTGCGTCATTGCTTCACCGGGAAAAAAGTATAATAGTCATACAATGCGAAATTACGGTAATTTGTTCCCCGAATAAACTTATCTTGAACTGATTAGGAGAGTCAGTCATTTGAAAACGAGGCAAAAACGCGATTGGGTTTTTTTTTTNCTTGGAGAGGGAGTTTCGGTTTGTTGGGGTTTTTTGGCCAGTAATTCCCTGAGTGCAGCCGGTCACGCTGCATGCAGAGCAGCGCCTGCTTAATGCCTCCATTGGGATGCTCGTTCACGTCCTCAGCGGTTCTGCAGCAATGCGCGGCAGCATCCCTCCGGTGGCCTGTGCACCCTCGGCGGGGAGCGAGGCTCCGGGCGAGTCGGGCTCGGGGTTCCCGGGAGAGCCAGGCCTGAGGAGAGGCCGGCGGCGGGGGCACGGCCCGCTCTGGCTCCGGCCCGGGGAGGAACATCCCGCGGGTGTCCCGGGGCTCGGGACGGGCGCTGCGCGGCGGCGGGGACAGCGCTCAGCCCGGGACTGCCGCCCCTCGGGGGACCAACCGAGTGACCCCGCGGAGCCCCGGTCCTGCGGGGGCTCGCAGGTGGGGACACCCTCGCTGGGGACACCGGCCGCCGGGGCCGACTTCTCCGGAGTTTAGCATCACTTTGTATCAGGGCTCCATGTCCGCGCCTGTCCGGCTTCTCCCAGGTGAAAGCAGCGCCGCGGGACACGAGCGGGCACCGGAGGAGCCGCGGCGCTGGCGGAGCTCACACCGCTCGGGCCGTGCGGGCGCTCGGCTTCCCAAAGAGTTTTTTGCTCCCCTGACGGATGATCCACCATGCTGCAACGCTTACCTTTATTTCTAATTTAGAAATTACATTTTCCAAATAACTCGCCCCCCCAGTGGGGAAGGTTTCTTTTATTTTGTTTTGTTTTGTTTTAGTCTGAGTCGTTTTGCCGTGAAACCCCCGGTTTTGATACCCGCTTCGCAAAACCTGCTCTCGGAGTTTCTCATTTCCCATGCGCTCTTCGCTAACCTGGCAAACGGAAAATTGTGTTAAACAAACAATCAGTTGTCACACAATGCCGGGGTGAAATTGTAATAACAAATGAAACACAAGTAAATTGTGCTGCATAGTGTTGCTAAGCAATTGTTTGTTACGGGAGGGTGGTCACAGCATGGGTTGAAAGAGGGATCTAAAGAGGAGCATAGCACTGGGCAAAGCAAGCTGTTAGGCATGAAATACGGTAAACACAGCGCTGATTTTCAATATTATTACCCAAACACGATTTCATACAAAGCAATCACCATACACAAGTCTATGAAAATGCGCTTGTTGAGAAATAGGACTTCTTTATCATTATTTTAATATATTAAAGAATAATCCCGGGGATGCAAAACGCACCCAAACCGCCTTCCCGGAGGAGTCTTTGACCGGCCTGGCGGCCGGAGCTGTGCCGGGACTGGCGGCCGGGAGGGGCCCGGGGCGCCGCACCCCCGCCCGCCCGGCNCAGCGTTCCCCACGTTTGTTTCAAATTGATTGCGTCATTGCTTCACCGGGAAAAAAGTATAATAGTCATACAATGCGAAATTACGGTAATTTGTTCCCCGAATAAACTTATCTTGAACTGATTAGGAGAGTCAGTCATTTGAAAACGAGGCAAAAACGCGATTGGGTTTTTTTTTTTCTGAAAGCTTCCCTCTAACAATATCAGCTTCTAAAGTTTTCATTCATATAAACTTTATTAATGAAGATCTTTTATTTAAATGTCAAGGGGATTTGAAATTTAGAGTAAATTATGAAGCATGCGTGTCTTGCCAAGTCATGGGTCAAATGCATTTGTGAAAAACTGCTAAAAGAGCATATGGTTTTGAATTTTTCTACAATGACTAGTGTTTAAATAAATTGCTTGTACTGCTTAACTTCATGTATAATTTTGACAGAAATTGGCCTATAGCCTTTTGATATGTAAACATTTCAGGCTTTTATGCGGTATAAAAAGACACTTGCTTTTTGGGATCAGCTAAAGCAGTCACCCTGTAATTCAGAAAACTGGCACCTAACCTTACATTCTTGCTGCATTTCAACTTTCAAGTGGCAGCATACAGGGGGGAAGGAGAAGGGACATTTCAAAAGCAATTGGAATTAGAAACTGCGAATGAGGTGAGAATGTGCCACTCACTGTCTGATTGAAATGGATAAACCTTAGCACTAAGAGAATCCTCTGTCTTGTTTTCTAAAAAACAACAGAGGATTCAGTAAAAACAGTCTCCAACGTAGCACAGACCTGACTCACATGTCAAATTAATGCCTTAAAACAAAGTCTGTCTCAAGTACAAATAGGTGTGATGAAGAAAACCCAGATATCCCTTCTGAATTCTGTCAGCTGTTTCTCTCCTACAGACTATCTTGGGCTGTAAAAATTGAAACAGACTTTTATACACAGAATATTGCATAGAATGTATATAAATATACCACAAGCCTTTGACACGCCACTTAGCTAACTTCATGTTCACTTCCATTTTACCAGTTCTTAAGTCTTTTGCAGTTTTTTTCTTCAGTAAACATTCCATTGATTTCAACTAGTGTTTTGTTTTGATGATGTGTTTTGGTTTTTTGGTGGGGGTTTTTTGTTGGGTTTTTTTGGGGGGGGGAAGCGTTTGGGGTTTTTTTGGTGTGGGGGTGTTTGTGTGGTTTGGGTTGCATTTTTTTTTCTTATGAAGAGGAGACTAGAATGTGCTAAGGGCTTCAGTATACAGCCCATAAAAGCAATAGAGTCACTCAGTTTTAAGTCTCCTTAAACTAAAATGATTTTGTACACGTATAAATCCACCAAGCTACTGAATAAATTCATTTATTACTAATATATCTGTCTCACATAAATAAACCTCCTAATGTTGATTAGATGGATAAGCCTAGCACAGTGCTAGACAGAACAGGACCTGGATAGTTGCCTGGTGCCAGACAGCTCAATGTGTTTATTTCCTGTGTGCTTTAGCGGCAACTAAGCTGAAGTTGGAAAAAGGTTTAAATGAACTATATAATTTCAATCTGTTACTGTAGTAACACTTGTATTTATTGTATATGTCAGTTAGTCATACACAGAGTTCTCAGGATACACTACCCCCTTTGTTAGTGGTCAGAGGTGATTTTTTTCAGAATTGTAATAAGTCAACATAGACAAATTCTGTTACAGACAATTCAAATGCTATAGCAATTTAAAAGCTGGTATGGATTCAGTCTGATTTGATATAAGCTAGTGAAGAAAGTAGAATCTTCTATATATTTCCATAAATTTGAACAAAGGCCAAAGATTTTTTTTTTGCAGGTTTCATATGTTTTCCAAGTAACGGCAGACTTGGCAAATGAGGACATATGACATTAATGACTCAGCAAGAAAAAGACTTTTCGTCTTAACAGGGAAATCTGCATCTAAACCGAGCAGAACTGTTGCAAAGAAGAATCTTTTGAAGTACTACATCTTCACAAGGGGACAGTGGGAATACACTTTGGGTCCTTGGCTGCAATCGCAGGAGTCAACAGGAGGATGCCCTGCTACTTGGAAGTTGTGCTTTCCCTCAAAAGCATTTTGAGTGAGATACCTTACTCAAAGATACAGTGATCAAGCCCATTTAAGCTCATGAAAGTGGGCTGATGTGGACATCTACATTAAGAAACCTTTCATTCCAGGGGATGTGCTGGAGAGGCTGACATGGCAGGTCTGTTGCACACACATGACTGACCCAGGTTTACAAAGTGGTTCTCAATCACAGAAGCCAAAATTTCTCCTGGAAACTGAACATACTGTAGCAGTTTTGCTTCCCAGCTTCAAGACAAGATTCACGCTAAACTATTAATACTTTAATTTTTTTCTGTAAAGATGAGCTAATTGTAATTCCCCATGTTATACATAATGGTGGAGAAGGACATATGTGTATCTGTTCCCTACAAACACTGTGCATAAGCTGTGCTCATTATGTTTTTAGATCACTTTCTATGCCAGCATTTGTACTGTTATAAGCTGAGTAATTAAAAAAAAAAAAAAAAAGCCAAAGGACCATCTTCCTGACTGATAAACATAAACCCAGCTAAGACTTCTGTTGTTCATTTACCTTTTTCCAATAACTGAACTAAATTTTTGGATCATCATGTACCACGCTGGATTTTAAACCATGACAGATCCTGAGCACACACAGCTACAAATCAATAGAAATTGTATGTGGTCAGCATTTATCATTCCACCTAAGTATTATTACATTGGCTAAAGATTTTCTCTGTAGTATAAACTGTACATACATGGTGCCACCAGAACCTCTCCTCTCTCTGAAAAGGCCTTGGAGGTTACACCCAAAGTAGCTCTTCCTTTGTAATGCAAAGAACCTCAAAGTCTTTGCAAGGGAGTTACAGCAACAAAGTCAGCTTTAAAAATAAGTAAGTCAACTGTACAAAAGAAAGACAGCTACTGCAGCTTCTGGTACAGAAAACATTCTGTACCATGCACACAATGTATTTTCAGATTTCCATGGTTTTCTGAGAAATTTATAGTTTGTGAATATGACTGTAGTCTAGTCTAACAGTGTTTGCCATGGTGGAACTAGGAGTGGAGCCCAATCCCAGACCTATGGAAGTCTGCTTGGTACTTGACAGTGATTTTGAATCAGAAGTGAAATAGAAAGTATCTTCCAGATAAAAGTCACATTATCATTTCCAATCACTGTATGACTGAAACCTAGTGGACTTTTTGTAGTGAAGTGTGCCAGATACCTATCACAGATACATATCTTTTGCATTTCTTATAAATCCAGGAAATAATATTAGTAATGAAGGTCAAAAGTACAAAAATAAAACCAACAAATCTATAGTGGAGAAAGATATAATGAAAGGTAACAGATTTGAAGTAGGCAAGGCAAATATGCCAGAAGGAATTACAGAAATACGATCTTGGTTAGATGATGTTTTGATTATTTCATTGAAATAAATATCACTATAATCTGTTTCAGTGACCAGTGCTTATATTAGGCGAATAACAACATCATCCAGTGAAGCAACTGAAAGGGAAGAGTTATTATATTTACCTACTAATGTTCTTAACTTTAGTCTATGTCTCTATCATGTTGTCAATAAACCACATTCTCATTTGTGTTCTAATTTAGGCAAAGTAGCCTATTTCCAGCAAAGATCATTTGTAGAATTTAACACGACTCAAACCACTAGATGACAGAACTAAAAAGTTGTGTTTATATGATATTATAAAGTTTGGATTTGTGTCTTTTTAGTATTTCTAAAGACAATTTAATTTACAATATTGATATACTTAAGTGTTTTGATACTTTCCTGAGAGCCTACAGAAAATTTTAAATTTAGATATGATGAACTTGAAGTCTTGATTAATTTATGGTTATTCTCTTCCTGACTAACCATCTAATTTCAAACTAACCTGGGTTAGATTTTTGAAGTCCTGTGATACATGTTCACCTCTAGTTGAAAATTTGCAACATGTACCTTTTATACTTCGGACATTGTCTAATGAGACAGGGAAATTTTTATAATTTTGGATTATATAATATTTTGGAGCAAAAAGTATATCTTCTTCTCCCATGAATCAGGAATATTATGTCAGTATTTATCCATTTGCAGCTGTCTCCAGACACTTTTGGGTTTCTGTTTTCTTTCCAATCCCTATGCACTGCTTTCTCCCAGCCCTGTTCTTCAAACTTTTGTTTTTAAAAGGAATTCTGTTCTTTTATGAAAATGTAAATCAGAGTTTTTTTGTTGGATTTGTTTCAAAGTTTTAGTAAGATATGCAAGATCATAGTCTGGGCCTGATGCCTATTTCAAGAGGTCAGCATGCTGTGTAGTTAGATGAAATTCTGGGCTAGGAACTGAGCAGAGCATGATACAGGAGCCAAAAGTCAAGGATGTTTCCTTTTTCAGAAGTTTTTCGGTGACATCCTCTTTATTTATGTGCTGATGTGGCACAACATGCTTTTGGGAGTGAGGATGAATCCTTTACATGACTTTTGCCATTGGTAAAGATTCTCAGGGAGAGGGAATAGTGGCTCTTTCCCCATTCTGTCTCTTGCAGTGGATATATCAACATACATTAGCAATTGATTTGAGAATTAAATGTGCTCAAAACTGGGACGGATGGACAAATGGATGGATGGATATCTGTATTTGTTGGGCCAATTCTTCACTGTGGTTTAGCCTCAGGGTAGTAAACATGCATTTGCTACCACATTAAGAAAATCCAGTGGGCATAAGCCATTTTAGGAAAGATATAACCAAGGAAGTCAGTGGATAAAGAATGTGAATTTATAGAGCATGCTGATCTGCTCTGAATTTTCTCATGGAAAAGGTTTTTTACTGAGGGTATTTTGAGCCTTTCAGCTATCTCATCATGTGTACTGTGAGCACCTGCATGGCTTGAAGAAGACAGTGAGTTGCAAATGCTTTCCCTACCTTTCTGCATGCTCCTAGAGAGACACAATAGTTCACAGAAAAGAATCCTTTAAAGGAAGCTTTGGGCTTTTACTAATTTGTGTTCAGATGTGACCCAAAAAAAGTCCCACTTAGGACTAAAAGTCTTACTGAGACTCCAGATGTTTTTGGAACACCAAATTTTAGCCCAATCACAGCTCTCACAATAACTGTCTTGTAAAATTTTTCCTTTCCAAACCTTTGAATTTCATGTTGGTTACAAAATTTGCTGTTTTGAACAAAGCATGAAGATGGATTTGAAACAGCATTTAGTGACAGCAACATCTGCCCATTTTAATCACTAATTTGGTGCTCTATCTGAAAAGTTATCTATTTGTGTACCTTTAAATATTGCAAAACCCATGACAGGTGTCATGTGAAGTTCCTGTGTATATTAATTTTGTAGCATACATAAGACAAAACTTTTTAAAGTTTGGGGTAGCTTTCAGAATCTTTGTAATCCAACCAATTTTCCTATAGACGCACATATTCTCAGTCTGCCCAAAGCAGGTAGTGCACTGTTTTGGTTTCTTTTGATTGAAAAATATTTTCTTTACATTTTGAGGCATCAGTCACCAGAGGACTAATGCTTTAGTCTAGCCATTGCAGTTCAAATCCCACTAATTTTAGGTTTTCCTAACCTCAGCCTCCCCTATTTTAGCAAAAGGAGATTGGCACATGTTGAAACATTAGCAGGATCCAGGGAAACCAGAGAATAACTTTAAGTATTTTGTGCAAATATTCCCTAGTCTATACTCTGGCCCCAACAACTGTATTCCTAATTCTAAAATGATTTAAACATGGACATCAAGCTCTGGAAAGAGCTTTGTTGAAAGAAATCTGACTTTCTGGTGCGCAGGATGCCTTGACTTCAGAACTGGCTGTGGTTAACAAAAACATTAGTTTGACATGCCATCTGCTTGCTCTGTCCTCAAAGAGGGAGTGATATACAAACAATCTTCCAACTGTGTCTTAAATTTTCTGGACTATATTCCACACTTGGTTGTGTTGCATGTTGTGCAGACTCAAATAAGGCTCAAGGAGGAAAATTAAAACATTGACTCTTAAGCAATCCAGGAGTTATACTGTCCACAGCAATTCCACCAAGACACTTATTCTGAAATCACTGAACTGGTGCTGTCTCTCCATTAAAATCCAGATTAGAAAATCTAGCAGTTGCAAATGTAACACCTTTAATTCTGAAAATGCATTTGAATTTTCTACCTGCTTACTGCATGTAGAGCAACTCTGTGCTGAGAGTGACTGCAGTAATATAGACACTGTTTGTAGAGAGAAAGAACCATGGGACATAAAGTGGCATAATTTTTGCATTTCCTTTTCTGTGGGTTGCTTGAGTCCTACTGACCTGTCCAGCTGATACAACTTCCCTCTCACCCTCCCTCTGCTCTCTTAGTCCGGCTGCTGTCTATCTGTCACCTGAAGCTGAGGGCTGATTTCAAACACCCTCAAGCCTGACTGGGAAAACACATGCTTTTCTCCCATGTGTCATTCACAATATTCATTTAGAGGGGTTTAAATGGAGCCTTGCTCTTACAGATTGAAGGAAAGTAAAAGTACAGGAGGAGTCTATTGTTTTGGCACTTGGCTGCATTTTGCAGAGTGATGCGGAGTGATGCATTGATAAGGAAAAATATATGCTAACAGAAACAACTCAGAGGTTTTTCTGTTAAACCCACTCATTGCTCTGTGGCACTGTGTAAACAGGGCAGAGTAAGGAACAGTAAAAGGCATTCAGGAAAGGGAAACACATTTAGCATTCATGCCATCCTACAGAGGACTTTAACATATGAACACATACAAACATAGATAGTGATCACTACATTTCAGGCAAGAAGCAAGTATCAGTGCACTCCAATTTATAGCACTAACAATTCACCAAACAGCAACCACCGCAGATTTCCTTGCATATGTCTGACTTTGTGTAATCATGCTGTGCTTATAATGCACACAAACTCAGAATGCCAACTGCAGAAACTTGCAGATGCAGGCAGTAATCCTCAAGGGCTACAACGAGCAACATGACTTCAGATACGATCACTTCTGTAGCACTGGTCTATAAAATCTGCATTTTTTTGCAAGATTAAAATATGATTTAGTGTTCCCAGAGGCAAGTGGGAAAGTTTGTGCCACTGCCTGGCCAAGGTCCTCCTTTCCCTCTTGCTGCTATGTTTTCTAGGACTGTTCTGAAGCCGGGTAGGTGACCCCTGAGTACAGGGAAGCCGCAGCAGCTCAAGCCCCTAAACAAGCTACACTGGCAACAAACTGACAGAGAAGGAATTTCAGCAAATCTACATTTCCTTTGGTTTTAACAGGCGTTGGATTAGGTTTTAATTCAGATTACATTGCAAATACCTTCCTGTGGGATAATGGGCTAATTGCAAGTCTGGATGAAAACCACAGGACCTCGAGGGTAATTAAAACTCTCAGGAAAGCAGTACTTACTCTTAGGGAAATTACCTTGCTGTTGACACTGGGTGTAAACCACAGGTCCTCCTATTCCTCCTTCAACAGGGCATTAAAATTGGTTGGTAAACATGAAAAGAGCTGAACACTTTAATACCATTACAGAAACCTCTGCTAGACATCCTCCTGTTCAGGGTCCAAAGTGTCACTTTTGTTACTGAATTCTTGTTCTGTACTGACCTTTTAGACCACAGCTACAGTTGTGGTGGTACAACACGTTCTCCAGTAATTTTTTCTACCCCAAGCAAGTTGTAGATTATCAATATAATGTTAGTGTGATTTAATTTTAAATATTATTTTGGGACAGCCTTTGCACTAGCTAAGCACTATGAACCACCAATTGCTGGTTTAACTATGTTGATTTTAGCTGAATTCAACTCAATTAAGAAAGATTCAAATAAAATTTGAACCAGCCCCTCCAGAAAGGAGAAAAATAATATGGGTACCACACAAGATTTTGGATCAGTTTGATTAATCTAGCATAGAAACAACCCTAAAAATATTTTAGTTGTCAAGCAGATTGGGGAGAAGTATTTTTTATACATTTTAGAGAAAAACTTTTGGAGGTTACTCTCTGCCAATGTATCAGTGGATTACTTCTAAATGCTGAAAGTATTTAGAGCTACCTCTTATGAGAAGTGGGCCAAAATTGAAAGAACAGATCTGAACTCTTGAATTTGCGAGTTGGAATGTAATTCTCACACCTATTTATCCAGCCTTGCCAGACTTATTACCACTACTTGAGCCCTAGGAGTGAACCTACTTTTACAGCTTTGTTTCCTGATCTGATGCAAAATTGCAATCCATGTATCTTGTGGTTTGGGACTAGGCAGAGCCAAAACCTTGTAGAGCACCATTCCACTCAAGACCAACTATTCTCATCAAGATCACCTAATATCCCAGGTCTTTTTATTTTTTTGAAGATACTTGTGGGATTTTAACATGATGTAAGTGAAGCACAGCTTAATGCAGAACTGACACCAGAATCTTCAAACTCTGTCTTTTCCCTCCAGTAGCTGCAACTAGTCTGGAAAAGCAGTTGATCTAGTGCCAATTGCTCATGCAAACATGCAGTGTTAGAAGCATTTTATATCTGAGCCTTTTTTATACTTTTTAAGGAAGCCATTCATCTCATACACCTTCCAGAAGTTAATTTTTAAGCCACCATTTTTTTTCCAAACTGTATGCACAAACACAGAAGTAATCCATACATTCTTAAAAACATGGAAATTAGAGTGTGTAGGACTTTAAACTGCTTGAGAGACATTTGGGAAAAGAGAATACACATTCACTGCGAATAAAAGCAAGTTGCTAATGAATACAAACAAATGTAACCTAATCTATCTACAGCAGTACCCTACTGAACACCTTTGCCTCCTATTATACAATTCTGCCACAGCAATAAAATCAACTGTCTGCAACTGTTTTAGTTTGTTGTATGGTTAATACCAATAATGTACTCAAAATTGATGTTTAACAGAGTGAACTGATTTGTTAGAGTGTTAACAGCCACAGACTTTAACTAATAAACAGATCATTAACTGCTGGTAATAAACAACTTGCCAGGATCATTTATTATTTAAGAACATACTTTGTCTTAAGAAAAGATGGCTCACTTAATTCTATCTGTGACACCTTTCTGGCTGCCATTCAAAGTGGGAGGCACAGAGGAAGCTACAGAGAAACTATGCTGCACACACTAGATCAAAATTCATAAAAAAATACTGGTTTTCATGAGAAAAAGTACTCACGAGAAATATATTAACTCCTTACACTACTTAATAATATAGTCAGCATTTTTACCAAGCTCTTGTTTTTAACATTGACTGTAAAGGAATCTACTTCATAGTTCTGCTAAAAAACTTCTTCATCCTTCTTTTACCATATGGGATGCCGCTACAGCAAACATTTCCATCTAGAAGTGGTTCTGAATGAGAGATACTATTTAAGTATATAAAGAATTCTCATAATGGAAGAGGAAGGAAGTTAAAGGGAAAAAAACATGTAAATTTTGTTATAAAAGAGGAAGGGGAAAAGGTAGCTTGAAATCATTCATTCTCAAAAAACCCTTTAAAGAGATGAAAAGTTGTAAATACACTGCCTAGTTACTGTAGATGATGACTGGAGATTTGGAAGGAACAAAAAAAAGTCCTTGTCTCCCATGGTTTCTAAGCCATTCCATGTGTAATAAAAGGAAGTTACACAATAAGATACACTTTGCATTTTGGAGTGTTCTAATTTTGTCAATATTGGAAGTTCAACAAGGTGGTACCACTGTAGTTTCCTTTTGGTTCTCACTTCTGAAAGGGGTGATGTGGTACAATGCCAATCTGATTGAAAAGCAGAGACACCTTCTAAGACTGATTATTATAATAAATTTAAGTTACCAAAGCAGCCAGATGAAGATTTCCTAACCTCCTCCCTGCATTGTTTCAATAATCTTATTAGTCAAGCTCACAAAAATACAACCATATGTTCTGAATAAGAGTGAGAGATGAGGAGCTCAGTGACAGTTTGCTGATATCCAGATTTTAGATCAAGAATCACAAAATATCAATTTATTTCCTAGTATTTTGTTAGAGCCACCAATATAAATTATGAGATTATTTTTTCTAGGCACTGTGTAAATAAACTGCACAAATACCTCAAAGAGGCTGAATGCAAATGCAGTCTCAAGACTGCAGTGTCAACCTTTAACAGCCCTGCTGAAATGTACATATAACACTTTAATTGCAGACAGTTGAAGGATGACTTCTTAATGCCAGATCCTTACAAGTGAAGAAATGTCATTTAAAGAAATTTTTTAATCTCATTTGTTTTACATTACTGTGCAAGCTCAGGAGAAGGCATTCTTGATATAATTGTTAAAATAATTCTGACCTTAAACAAATATAAATTGCCTATTACTTGCAGTAAGAAAAAATCCTGTATTTGCATGCTGTTTGGAAAAATGTTTCTATTTAATTGCTTGGGAAGAAGCAGTTTATTTATAGGCATACTGTGCAGGAGGAAATTTGGCTCTCGTACCATATAATAAGATGCATGGCACTGTGCCAGGATGCTGGCTATCCCTGGACATTTGGTGTTCCATATACCAAGAATGTGGAATTGCACTGCCTATAAACAGAAAAGGCTTTTTTTCCAAGGATACTGTAAGACATGATTTTTCTTGAATGAAGAAATGAAAAATTAATGCAACAGCTATGATTTTGCAAGAGCAGAAACTTTCTTTTTTTGCATTTATCGCCAGTTGCATTAGTCAGCTAATAAGCAGTTAAAAGACATTACTTGTTGTTCTTCCTTATCCCATTTAGGGAAGATGCCAAAAAAACCTCCTGTTTTGTGGGTTTTGAATATAGTTCTTCTAAATCAGGGCATTACACAAATATTTCCACACAGCAGGATGACTCACATAAATAAGTAATGCAAGACTGGGATTTACTAATCTGTCAGCGACAGTGTATCCGATTAATTCCTCTGTTTATTTAGGTAGGAGTCTTTTGCACTTTATTATCTTCAGTCTGTTTGACCATAGGGGAGAGAAGGCCTTGGGAGGGGGAGTGGAAATAGATTTTTGAAGGGGAGCCATAATTAGCTCAATTCTTGGATTGAGCTCAGGAATGTTGTTACTGCTAAATAGCTCCTTAAATGGAGTATTTATAAACTACAGGCAAAGCTGTAATATTAGAAGAGAAGAAAACCCAAAATCAAATATATTTAGATGTTCAAGCCCTAGGTTAATGCCCTGGCATGATGACATAATCCAGCTCAAGGGACGGGGAATGAAGAAACTTATTCCTGATGGCAAATCAGTGCATTGCACACAGCCCTGCTGGAGCCCGTGGAGGGGATCTGGAAACCTTGCAGTTTGGATCCACCCTGAAAGTCCCTTAAACAGCACCTGGCTCTCATGGAGGGGCCACACAGGTCCTTCCCAACGACCCATGTGCACACCCAGCTGGGATCCACAGCAATACTGGGGTTTGCCCACCTCCTCCCCTCCCTCCTGCCCTCCCCAGCAGCCACCCCATACACAGCTTTCCCACGAGGGATTTCTGCCCAAATGGGTGGAAAGGAGAAGCATCTGACCAGTAATGGCCAGGCTGCTTTCTGCCTCGTTTTCCAGTCCTCTGGTAGCAGGCAGTGGGCTGAGCTCAACCTCAGGGCTTCTTCTAGCTACCCTATCTGACAATAAAAATGTATTTAACATCACACACCACAGCCATGCCCTGTCATGCCCTTGACCCAGCCCCATTTATTCAAAGCAGACTTATTATTTTTATCTTACACAGACTACGTGGTCCAAACCAACTCCCCTGGAAGACATTTGGACTTCAACAGGGACAAATTCAGGGCGAAGCAAAATAAATCATTAAGCTATGATGCAGAGGATTTGTGCCAGGCCTCCACACAAGACTAAGTTTAATCATTGCAGATCAGGGTATTTGGGGACAACATCTATTTTGTAACTTCATAAAAAAAAAATCAAATGAGTGAGCCATGGCTTGTCCAAAATTTCAAATTATTTTCCACATTTAAGAATTTTTCATAGAAGAACTTTGCTTGCAATGCAATATCCCAACAAAGCTTGTTAAATGCTTTTCCAAGGCTATATGAGCTTTATTAAAAATTATAACACTGTCTACTGGACACAGGGAGAAAAGAAATAATCTCTTTTTCAGATTAAGTTCTTGAGAGCTTTCAATAGTGGGAAATAAATCTTAAAAATTCTCTCTCAATTTCCATATAACATATCCTGTTCCAAACAGAGACAGTTGTCTCCTAGAGCTGCTGCAGTGCATTTATAAATTACAGCAATACAGTTTCCTTGGCAAATCCATTTCAAATACAACAAAAACTTACTGGTATTAACTTCTTGGAAATTCAGTTGAAAAGTTTAGTTCAATGGATCAAAACCCAGTGTGATACTATATTAAGAGTGCAAAACAAAATAAGGGGAAATGGAAAACAGAGAAATAGATAAACAGTGGACATAGAGACAAAATCAAAAGAGCAGGGAAATAGAGAATCAGTGTTTGCACCTGAGTGTTTGCACAGAGCCTTCAGGCAAGACTTCAAAGGGGCCCTGTGGTGCTGGAGCCCTTGAGTCCCCTCAAGGGAGATCTGGGACAACCTGGGACTCTGTGGTTGAATCCCAGCATGGAAAGAGCTTCCTCCTGGTCACACCAAACAGATAACCTTAAAAGCTTTTGTCTGCCATTGCTGCAGGAGTTGGTGTGACCAGCACAAACAGGACTGGTGGCAGCCTGACACAGGGTGCACCTTCACTGCCACCAGCAGCCAGGGCTGCTGGGACCCCCATCACATCTTTCAACACCTTTATGGGAGGGAGTGGGGACACAGAAGTGCAATACTCCTTTTCTGCAATATATATACGTACAGGTGCATTTATATATAGAATCACAGAATACTCTGAGTTGGAATGGACCTACAAGGACCATCAACTCTTAGCACAGCACCATCACCAGAAGTCACACCATGTGCCCAAGGGAATTGTCCAAAAGCTTCATGAACTCTGTCAGGCTGGTGCTGTGACCTGGGGAGCCTGTTCAGTGCCCAGCCACCCTCTGAGTGTGTATATACGTGTGCATGTGTGTATCTGTGAGTGTTTTTATGTACATGCCTATGAATTTGTGTATATGTGTGCATATAGAGATACACATCTAAGGAAGTTTTCTCCTACAATATTCCCTTTGACCATTTTATTTAAGACACAAAACTCATGGGGGGTGGAGGAAGAAGGGTGATGGGAATCAAAAGCTTCTTAATTGATGTTTGTGAAACTTGATGAGTACAAAGAACATGGCATTTCGGACTTCCTTTGAGGAGCTATTGTAATAAATGCAGTAGGTAAACCTTTGTGTCTACCAGAGAAAATGATCAAAACCCAGTAGCCAACACTGTTTGGTTTGGCATTGTCTATACTACAATTCTATTTTAAAAACAAGCCACAATTATATTGGTATTTAAAAAAACAGTAGAAAAGAAGAAATACATTTTGTTTTGTTTGAAACCAATTCTACTCAGATATTTGAATTTCTCTATTCCTAGCAAGATTTTTTTTATTATTATTATTCCAGTACATCCCTTGCTTGGTCCTTCAAGAAAATAAAAAAAACCCAGAACTCCATGACTGGAATTCATCACATGGTTGTAATACTTTTATCTGATATAGATACATGAGCATAAATAGAATGTGGCAAGATCATGAGCTGAGTTAAATATTGATTGGTATAATATAAACATACACAGTTGAATAAATGTTGAAATAACACATTGTAGTAATTTATGAATTTTTCAATCAAAAGCTATTTCTGAACTGTTTTAGTATTTGAAGACAAACATTCCTGCATGTTTATCATTTGCAAGCATGTGCTTTTTTGTGTTTCTTGCTGGTTGTTATTCCTTCTGGATGACAAACCACCTTGGTACATGGTATTGCTTTTATTCTCTTATTGGAGAATAGAAAACAAGTCTTGCAGGAACCAATAATAAGAGTTTTAATTTTTCGGTTTTTGTAAACCCTTTCATTAGCACAGACAATTGTGATCACATTTTACTGAATAGGAATTAAAACATTTCAAAGCATCCTTCAAGTGAATCTATTATATCCATCACCCCACCCCACCTATTCCTTAGCCATTCCTAGGCACTCTGTGCACACAGCCAAAATTAAAAATTTTCCTATCACAGTGCATGACTAATGAATTTTTTTTTATTTTAAAAATAAAAAACAGCAAACACAGATTAAGTATCAATTATCAAAATTATTTTATGTAAAATTCTGCTAGTATTTCTTTATTTTATATTGTTAGATATAGAAATATAGAAGGACTTAAATCTATATTGACCATAAAAATACCCTGATCCCTTCTGGTTTTGTGGACACTTCTACCTGTGAAGTCAGTAGTATATGGCTTAAATCTGGAGCAGCAAACATAAAGATCTAAAAATTTGTGTTTTGTAGTTATAGTTATGTGTATAGCATATAGTATAGTATATATACTTATAGTATACTATAGTATATAGTTATAAGTTATATAGTTATAAGTTATAGTTATAAGTGCATATATATACGAATACACGTAACTATTTCATATATTTAAATTTATTAAACATTTTTTTAATCCAGAAACTTTATAGCTAGTCTACTGTCAGCCTCAAAACTCAGAAGTTCTTGGTCAGAACCTAAGACAAATAAGTTTAGCTTAAAAACTGAATTTGAAAGTATTTGGCCTTCATATTTGCTGTAAGTCTTTAGGGCTCCAACTTGCAAAATTTTCTCTGCAACTACAAGATCTACAGGCATTGCTTTTGAATGAAAGCTGAGAATCACAGCTAATGAGATGTCTCCAGGAGTTGGTGCTTTATGGAAAAACACCAAAAGTCACAAGACTTGCAATAAAATGATGAATGTTGGAAGCACTGCTGTAGTCTTGCTTTCAGAATACGATTCTTGTAAAACACAAAAATATTTCATGCTAAACCATTTTTTTCATATTAATACCTCTACATTTGGTACCTACACTAGTAGGCTCAGAGTTATCTGGCTGTTCTTTCATAACAGAGCAATTTACCTAGCTATGACAGCAAACTTCAGTTGCTAAAAACTAATTATATATCAAAGACTGAGGAAGGGAAATTGATTATTTTTCTGAAATATGATTCTTGTTCTATCTTGCTATGGCTTTGATCTGACTTTTTATCCTGAGGTCTTTTCATCCTGAAGTCTTACCTTACATGACCCTTCTATAGTAGAAGCACAACCTTTCTTCTGAAAGGAGAAAAGTGCTTTGTGGGTGGCAATGTTTTCCCAGAAAGGGAAAATGTTCAAGCATCAAGCCAGGAAGGAAGGAAAAGAGATCACACATTTGGATCTCTACAGGCAATAAATTTGTTGTCAATAGTCAGGTTCAAATAGCATCATCTAGGGAAAAGTTCCCAATGGAACCACAGTGTGGATGAGGAAATAATTTTGGTCACTCATGTTCTGACATTTTTATGAATTTAATTTAAGGCGACAAGAAGAGACCTAGTAAAAATGGCTGAATGCCTACCAAAGGGAAAAAAACAAATAATCTAAAAGAAAATGAAACACTTTTTTTCAGAAGGAAGTCTTTCATGGCTGTTGGTGTGTTTCTATGTTCCAAGCTAAAAGTATTCATACCAACATTTCAGTAGAGGGACAATAAGAAAAAGCAGTCACACAAACATTTTGAATAGTCTGAGCTGAACTATTTTTAGATTAGGAGTGACATTGAAGTCTGAACTGAAAACAGAAGGTAATTTGGGCTCTCAGTACAATAAATTTCTTTTGTGATTTTAGGCAAGTCAAGTGATTTAGTACTTATTATATTTTTAAGCCCAAATTTGCAAGTGAGATAACATACTTCTGCATAGAGAAGAAATCTGATGCCTTCAGAAGGACATCCAGCCTTCTTTACCAGCATCGCCTTTGTGTCCTTAAAGGAAGCTGTACCTCGAAAAAAATTATTTCCCTGTCCTTCCTTTTTGCCCCTTCTCTCATTGATGCATATTTAATGGGATTTTCCAGGAAGGAAAAGATCCTAAGTGGTGTATTTGAGATAAGGGGCACTCTTTGGGCAAGGAATGATAACCACATGCTGGGCTGTGTTATTGAGTGCAGTGTGCAACTCAATGGGTGTGATTATTCTTCTCCCTTAGGCACAAGTGTGAACAAACAGGGTTCTGTGTCCAGTTTGATGCCCACCAGTATGAGAAAGAATTGAAACTAGTCCAGTGGAGGGCCAACAATATTATTAAGGAAATGAAGCACATGATGTACAAGGAGAGAAATGGATTTATTTAACCTAGAGAAATGGATTTATTTAACCTAGAGGAAAGAAGGCTTATATGGAATCTAATTGTTTCCTTTAGCTTCATAGCTATAAAGGAAATGGAGAAAGCCCCTTCTCCCAGGTGCACAGAAGAGGCCAAAAGGCAGCAAAGTTGCAACAAGAAAAATTTCAGTTAGATACAAGAAAAAAATTCCATGCAAAACTGTTGCCCAGAGAGACTGAGTCATCTGCATACCTTGTCACCCTAGTTTGAGGATTTTTCTAAGCTTTCTGAATTGTGTTTCATACTGGAGTCAGAATTCCTACTTTCCCACACTTGTACTATAAACAGCAGCTTTGTTTTCCTAACTGTCCTTCATTGTTTACATATTTTTAAGTAAGAAGAGGGAGTTGATTGACAGTTGTCTTGACAAATGTGGTTTGGGAAGGTGGGATTTCATCCTCCAATCCACAGGCACCTTTGAAAAGGTATAAAATTGAGTTTTGTAAATAAACTAGCCCTTTTTTCTGCTTGCTCACCACTGTGCCTCGTGAAGTTCTTTCGTGTCGTGTTGCGGCAATACCTGGAGAACTTGATAAAAACTTGAGCAATAAAATTAGCCCTACTTTGAGTGGAGATATAGATCAGATGTGATTAAGATTAATAAAATCTCCTTTTCATCCTCAATATAAATGTTTGTTGTTTGTTGAAGTTTTTTTTTTTTAAATCTATACCATTAGAACAAATTAATTTCCACATTTTTTCCTCCCTTGGAAGCATGATGATGGTGTTTGCTTTAAGTGTTACTACTGAATTTATTGTGCAACCTTCACTGCAGTCCAGGATGTGATTAAGATTTTTACAGATATACATAAGCAACCTTCAAACTACTGCACTCAAGATCTACTAGCTCATTAGTTCCATCAACAGAGAGCTACTAACCTTATATTCTTCAAATATTTGGAGTAATTTATGATGCTAGGTGTTGTAAACGGATTGTTTTGCACATTACCTAAGATATCTGGTTTGTGATCACACCTTTGACTGACAGGTGTTAACAAAATCGTTCTGGCACTACCTTCAGTAAAGATCTCCCATGAAGAGTGCCTAGAAAATGGATTCCTGTCTATTTGTGCTGAGGGTACCAGGAGATAAGTGGCCTTGTTATAAAGCACTGGCAGTGCTGCATCTTTGTGTGGAGTCTTTAGATTTGCTTGCTAATTCCAGAGGCAATGGAACACATGCTGGGCTCAACAGTCCAGTTGCTACCATGACACTCTGATTTTCTGTCTTCTCTGAGGTATCAAAAGGTATCAGAGGTATATTCTCAGGAGACTTGGGAAGCTGTGAGGGAATCTCAATATCCACTGAGCAACAAAGGATCTGACATTCCCCAGGTAAGTTCTTGACGTGTCCTTCAGGAATAATATCCTTAAAATTTTGAGAAAAATTAACAAAGAAAAATAAATGAAAGTATCTAAAGAACTTGTGATACACTCACTAAGAAGCAGAGATTGTTCCAGGAACATGGTGGGGGTTGCTCTGGACTACCCAGCCTAACAAATTGGTATTTTTCTTGCTGGAGTTATATACAGCCTCTAGATATGCCAGTCCTTTGTTTTCCACTGGATGGGGCACTAGATTTGCATCTTTACAGTTTCAGTGGGTGAGATCTGAGGTGTTTTTGAGCTCCTAGGTAAGCAGTCAAATGCATCACTTTTGTAGTAGGACATTGACCTATGCCTTTTGCAGTGACTGCTCTTGAGGGGGCCCCACACCCCAACAGAGGCCAGCCCTGCTCCCAGTGCAGTGCAGTGACAGCAGATGATCTGCAGCTCCCCATGTGGAACCAGAGCTCTTGTCTAACAGCTGACCAGTCCCTGTGGCCTGCTGGTGGGTCAGTCACTCACAGACCTGACTCCATGGCTGGATATAAGTGCACACAGGATCCCCCCATACCAATTTAGTCTGAGCAGCAAGCCATTAGAAATATTGAGCCATGACAGAGGTGGGTTCAAAAACTGCCAGATGAACCAACTGAAATTATCTGGTGGGCAGGAATTATTGTCATCATGAGAAGAGGTTAAAGTCCCGTGTGAGCACGTGCTGATCTAGAAGAAAAGTGTGGCTCTGTGGAAGACCACAGACTGGCTAGCACCATTTCACACCAGTCTCATCAAAAATGTCTGTGAATTCTTGATTTAGCTGGGGCCAAGTTTAGGGCGAGGACTTGCAATGTGTTGCAATTGTATGAGCAACACTGAACTCTGTTCAAGGCATCAAGTTTCTGAGAGTTGTAGACAAAACCCGAGTTACTATTGATCAGATTGGATTTTCTCTTTTTTTCTGACTAGCTGTCCAGAATTTTCTAAGTGAATGAATAGCCAGCCATTTTCTCAAGTGAATAAATCAAAGTAGGTTCTAAGATGCTCCACTTTAGAAATTACTATGATCACTGGATATAAAAACTCTTTTCTTGGTAAATAGTGGCTTTTCTTAGAGGCATAATTCTGAATATCATTTTACTCTCAGTGATGATTAAATTTTCAGATTTCGACACCTTAACAATTGACCTTGATCAAGGTTCTGAATTGCCCATCATGTGAAAAGAGCTTTAGACATCAAGCAATTATTTAGTGATAACCATCAGGATAAATATTCATTGAAAAGAAAAATAGAACGAGTGCACATCTCAAATTGCAAGTGCAAAAAATATAATCAAAGTCAAAACTTAATTTGCATGTGTCCACAACTCTGCACTATAACTTTTCCCACCACAATTTCCCTGTATTGGAACATGGCAAAGGTAAAATTTAAGACTTCAAAATAAAATTATATCTTTTCAATAGCTATCATGAAAAGATGAGGAGCTGAAATCTAATGTAAAACCAAATTAAAGCATATTATAGTGCAAATTCTATTTGCATTTTGCACATTTTAATACCTTGACTATTTATAAGCTAAAGAGACAACATTCCACTTAGATTCAGCTACTTCTGAAATCTGAGAAAAAGCAAAAGGCACTTGCTTCTTTTCACAGACACTGTGGCATATTCAGCTAGAGCCAGTATATCTGTTAATTTTTTTTAATTAGAAGAAAGCTGATTACAGGCTTTGTGTTCCTTTCTTTGTTAAATAAAGTTTTAGGAGGTTTTAAATTGAAACTCTTCAAGGTGAAACAGAAACTCTGAAACCACTTAGAAGAATTAATACAAAAAAAGTCCTGCCCGTGTGTCAGAGGCTTTTAAATATTCAGCCTAACAGCAGGAAAAGAAGAGAATATCACTAATTGGACATTATAGATCACCACAATATCTCTCTATAGAGCAATAGAAAGCATCCCCCTCTTTCAAGCAACAGCATATGGAATTAGCAATATGCTTTTATATTTAAATATGAGAAAGGCTTTTCTCATAATGTCTTCTTGCATTTCAGTTGAAAAGGGCAACATCTCTTGTCTGTTCCACTGTGCAGGAAGTTTGATGAGTCTGGTGCAATATCTGAATTGTCATTTGCTGAGCAAAAAACTCAGCAGTTTGCAATAAAACATTCATACTTCTTGTGGCAGTGAGGAAAATCTCAAGTGTGTGTCTCGTATTTGGTGCAGTGACACATAAGAATAGATGCAGCTTAAAAAGGGATAAACTCCTTGTGTCAGGGAGTTGCTGCCTGCACCCTTTAACATCATGAAATGAGGGGCTGGGCCACAGGGTCAACCAGCATGGATGAGTTAATGTGAATTGTAGTTAGGGGACACTAGATTCCTTTAGTTGTCTCTCCAAGAGACCACAGAGCAAAAACAAGCAAGTCTCACTCCTGCAGGAGAAGAAAAGAGCAATTGTATCATTTTATGCAATGGAGTTCTCTAGATTGACATAAGGGCACATAGTGCTGCTTGAAGTCCGGCCTTGGAAGTCAGAAAAGTGAAGAGCTTGACAACACATACAGCCACACCCACCAACATGTACACATGCCTAGAGGTGGAGAGAAGGCTTCTGAGGGCTCAGAACAGGGCTCTGGATGAACGTGGGGCATGGGACACTTGGGCTCCAAAAGCACCCACCACTGTGGGAGCTCCCTGTAGTGCTGAGGACAGCTCTCCCTACCTATCCTAGGAAGATGAGGACAAACATTTTAGCAGGGCCTGTAGGGATTGGACAAGGGGTAATGTTTTAGAGTCAGACACTGATTTAGATTAAATGTAAGGAAAATAGTCTTTTACAATAAGAGTGATGAAACACTGGAGCAGGTTCCCCAGAAATGTGACAGATGCCCTGTCTCTGGGAACATTCAAAGTTAGGCTGGATGGGGCCCTGAGCAACCTCATCTTGTTGAAGATGTGCATTGCAGAAAGTTTGGACTAGATGTTTTTAACGGTCCCTTCCAATGGACTCTGTTCCATGATTATATGATTGGGTGAAGAGCAGGCAATCTCTGAAAACCCACACCTGTCAAGGTCTTTGGGACATCCCCTTAGGCTGCAAAGCAGCATCTGTTTGGCACTGAGCTTCCTGTGGACATGCAACACTCATTCTCTGAAAAAACCATTGTTTCTACAATGCCCCACTTCCTTTTATCCCCTGCCAAAGATTGAAATACTTGTGTACAATCAGGCCTACGTGCTTCTTTTGGGAGGCCATATTGCACATTCTCACCCTAAAATGCATCAGCATGGCCAGGAAAGTCCATGATTTTAGGTCTCGTTTTGTTGATGACCTCCTTATATTTTTCAATGACAAAAAAAAGTGATTACAACTGCCTGAATAGAGGTTGTAGTAAGATGGGGTTGGTCTCCTCTCCCCAGTAGCAAGCAATAGGACAAGAGGAAATTGCCTCAAGTTATGCCAGGGGAGGTGTGGGTTGGATATTAGGAAATATTTTGTCATGGAGGGGGTGGTCAAGCATGGAATGGACTGCCCAAGGAAATGTAAAATTCACCAGCCCTGAAAGTATTCCAAATATGTGGGGATGTGATGCTTAGGAACATGGTTTAGTGGTGGACCTGGCAGTGCTGGGTAAATAGTTGTACTAGATGGTCTTAGAGGTCTTTTTCAATCTTAATGATTCCATAATTCTGTATCTGTTGACATCAGTAAACAATGTTTTCTCAAGGCCTCATCTTCAGTTCAACTTTTTACTTTAAGCCTTTTTCCCTCAGCAATGATTCCAGTTAATTGGAGGTGTTTTCACTATGATTCATAGACCTACTAGTGCCTTGCTGAGTTATTCTTCCCCTTCACAGCAGTAAGACATTGCTATTTTCTTTTACTGCAGTAATTCAACCAATACTGAGTGGTTTCTCCTTGTCACCCAAGGTACTCCCAACAAAATAACTTCCCCTTCACTTCTCTGGGCAACTCAAATCCTTTCCTTTAAGTTCTTTCTTTTGGCTTGGATTCAAATAATCTGACCAAGAGCTAAGACTTTTTTGAAATGAAGGATGAGAATGCCTTACATTAATATATTTTTTTTTCTAAAACCTCATCATAATGGGCTACCTAATTAACATAACTCATGGTTTTTAGATCCCACAAGTTCTCTCTAACGATGTTTTGCCTGCTGTCAGCTAAGCTGGCCTTTGCAAGAAAACATCTCACTTATCTGTCCCAAGCAGTGAATAAAGTTTTAGCGAAGTTTATCGGCAGGACCATATACAGCCACACACCACACAAAGGAATATTTATGCTTTGCATGTGTTAAACCTTATCATCCATCTATTTATTCTCACTTTTCCCTACTGATTTGTTGTACTAGTAAATTTAATCCCTTAATCTCTGTCTCTGAGTGTCTGTAACTACAAAATAAGACAAGGACACAAGGACAAGAGTATTACCCACTGCATGGTCTTTAAGACTTATGGAAAATTCCTGAAAGTGGGATTTTTTTTTCAGGAAAAAATGGCAGAATCTGCTTATGATATTTAGCTTGATCCTCCACTATGCTAGCAATGTGCTCAGTTAAACTCCCTAAAGTTGAACCATTACAGGAAACATTCAAGTTCAACAGTTTGTCCTCCTAAACAATTTGTTAGAGTTTGTTTTTGTTCATTTTCACCAGTCACAAGAATTGTTTCTGAACATTAAAAAGTGTATAAACTAACTTTTAATTTAAAACACTCCTGCAGAAAATGTGCCCAAGGAAAATAGCTATTCCATGCACAATAGTGACACAGTGACTTACAATGACTAATTAATGAGAACACCTGGAGTATCTTTCAGAGCTAAACTGGAAACAAAATACTGGAGATTAGGTTTTCAAGCTACTGGTGGTCCCAACTAATCTCTTTCAGGTGTAAACCACAGTGTACGTGGAAAGCAAATTCTGACTCATTCCTGCGAGACAGGAGGTCTTCGGGCTAATAATTGCAGTATGTAGTTTCCATAAAATTTACGAGGTTGGCTTTAAATTTTAGTAGTGGCAGGCCTGCAATAAATGCCAATGAGGTCCATCAAAATGAGTATTTGTGTGTGTCCTCATAAAAATAGATCAACCTTTTTAACAGACTCCATGCAGAGGAATTTGTATAATTACAACACATATCTACAGCTTTAGAGTCCTTTCCACACCAAAACCAACATGCTAAGTCATAAATGCAGAGGAAAAATAAACACAGGAACATAATAAAAGAGATTTGGTTGGGTTAAGTCGCTGTGTCTCAGCTGCCATGTTGTAGCTAACAAAATTTCCACTAGGGGTGGGCAAAGGGATTATTTTCCCTGTTTGTCAGCTCTCCCCTGCCCTTTGCCTCTTGCACTCTTGGGGATGGCAAACAAGTCTGTTCACATAAAGGAAAGGAAAGGGACAACCAAAAAGGAGGAAGGGTCCCACCACACATACATACATAAATTTCCACATCATGCATTAACTCTTATCATGCTGGTCTTGATGGAAATGCTCAATAAGGAATGAGATATGCTAGGCAGCCCAAAAGAAAGGACAAATTAAATTTACATGTTGTGCATTGTGTCTATAACTTGCCAGTTCCATGGTCACAGCTGAATTGTCAACTCCAAGTAATAAAATATGGTTTAGGTCTGAGATTCCCCATCATGCCAAGTTTCCACAGAGTTCAGCTGAAGTAGAAAGGCAGTTATGATTCATTGATTCTCTCCCCAGTCCAGCCACAGCTCTCATCCTCATGAATTATCCACCAGCAGGGAAGAACTGGAGTGTTATGTGTCATCCAAGACTACCTCTGCTGCCAGGGACAAGACCCACAGAGCATGGAAGCTGGGGTGTCTGGAGGGATGAGGGGCAGAAGCTAGAGAAAATGCAACTTGGAGGCCTGGATGCATTTTAGGATAGTGCTTTTCCTAATAAGAGCAGGACAGGGGTTTGTAGGTGTTTATACACCTAAAAGCACAGATGGGCATTTAGTGAGATTTTAAAAAATTCCTATGACTTTTATAGGAGTTAGGAGATGTTAAAAGATCAAGAGTCACCTTTAGTTTTCAAGTATTTATAAAGGCTCTGGTCTAAAATCAGCCAGTGCTTTCCAAATTGGCCTTGTTTTTGAGCAATTTCCATTGCCATAGCATTGCATTGTTTTAAATGGACTTAATTCCATTTTTGTGTAACAGCCAGAAAAGAGAAACTATGTGTGGGACTCAGTTTGATTTATTTTAGGCATCTGAAAATGAAGAGTGAGAGTCTCAGTTAGTTGCTGATCTACCTATTGAGAGAGCAGACACATTGGAAAGGGATGAGTCCACCCTGGAGGTGCCTGTCTCTCTCCCTTCACCACAGAGGCTGCACAAACTCAGATTAGACATCTAATTTGTAACAGCTGAAGCCAGATGAGATGAATTCCTCCTCCTGCTCCTCCAGCGACTTAGCCAAAGGCACACAGAAAACAATGGGAGAGCAAAATACTGAATTCAGCCTCCCAAATCTCTAGACAGGGTTTAATCACTGAACTGAGCTTCCCGCTTGAGAGGAGATTTTGGAGACTCTTGCCAAAACAAATCCAATGGGTAGACGACGGAAAGCAATGAAAGTTGTGCTGACCAATAAGTACAGAGTTGGGAGCTGGAGAGAACAAAAGGGTCATACCCAAGCTTAAAGGCTTTCCCCACAAATTAACCAGTTCACAAGAGCCGTGGCACCACAGATATGCAGAGGCTGCAGCCACCCAGGGAAGTACAGAGGAGCAGGACTGCCTGGGCATGGGACCTGACAACAGCAATCCAAAAGCAAAACTAGTTTCAGCCAACAAGCTGTGCTAGTTTTCTCATGACAAATCTATCTCACTACCCTGATCAAGGTCAAAAAGCACACCTTTTTCCCTTGAAAAAACCCTGTTAATAATAGGGAAGAATAACTGGCAATACTTCAAAATCCTAGTGAAAGCTGAAGATACTCTGAAGTTTTGCAACACAACACAATGCTAAATCACAATGAGGCACATGAAGGAATAGCTCTTAAAAACAGTGCAGACAAAGAATATTTGTATTAAAACTTTCTGTTTCATTTGAAGTTTTCCTCTTTTTTTTCATTTCAACTGTTTGCTACTCATTCTGATGAGGAAACTGTTCTCCCACTAATTAACTCTAAACCTTATGACAAAAAGGTTTTAAAAACACTTAAGAGGAGATGTGCTTTCTTGAAAGGTTTCTTACATTGCCTTCTAGTTTTTAAACAGCAAAAAATAACCAATAACACAACTCATTATAAAACCAGATGATTCAAAAAGTAATTGCTTCAAAAGTTACAGTAGAAAGATGTAAATTCCTTCTAGTGGCTATGAAAGGGAAGGGAAGCCTTTCAAAGAGTCTCCTAATTATGCACTGTTTCTCACTCTCCTTGTGCTGCAGATCTTGTCATTAACACTCTTCAGGCTCCTCCCCCCTCATGCCTTTTAAATAACATTGGAGAATAAAACGCAGTTAAACACCTACAACAGCCGCAGAATTTGCCTTAATGATAAAGTCACTGGCAAAGCCCTAGTTGGTGTCAGTCTGGCCAGGCCTTTACTCCAATCATGGCTTGTGAGATCCCAGGCAGGGCACAGGCACAGACTGCAGACACGTCCTTCAAGACTGGGGTCTGGCAGCAGCTAGATGACTTTGCCAATAAATTTATTATGGTCTTCTGAACATTTATTATGGTCACACTGGATCGCAGAGCCTCAGTGTGATGTGCAGTTACTCTTGTTCCAATCACAAAACCAGCAACCAGCAATTTAATGTTATTTGTGCTTCAGTTTTCCTTGTGCCTCTGTACGGCTTTGATGTTTGGAATGCTGCTGGTCACGGCAGTACCTGATCAATGACTCTTCAAGGTGCAACTGCAAACCCCTGCCTCCAGTCCAGCCTTGCAAACAGCTGCAAAATTCACTTTCTGCAGGACAGTTTGCTACACAAAAGCTTCAGCAGAGTTTGTGCTAGCTATTGTCAACACATACCAATGGGCAGTACCCCAGAGGGTTTATGAAAAATTAGACAAAAAGCCGTCAAGTAGACAAAATAGCATTTCACTTTCAGACACAAATAGCTGAACAAATGTAATGGTCTTCTGGGTTTTTCCATAAGAAGGAGTTGGCAGTCATTGGGTGTTTCCTTGACTGACCTGAGGAACCTGTAAAGCACCATGCTTTGGAAGTCCAGCAGTTCAGGAGCCAGCTCTCAGAATGTGGCCCAGTTAACACTTTGCTGAAAACCTTGTCCATTTTCTCTGCTTCTCGCAGACCTGACTCTGACACTTGTTTTGGCTGACAAAACTCTGAATATTTTTGCCTCTTTTCCTAGGTTATTTTCCCTGCCTCTCCTTCCCAGACACCAACCAGCTGTCAGCAGCACCCTAGTGTTGTTTCAGCAACCTTTGCCCACATTTGTCTCTGAGAAGCCCTTAACTCATGCCACTGTGGCAGTAGGCACAAAGCAAAGCTCATCACAGAACAGTATTTTAGCCCCAGTGTCTGTCACCAGCAAGACATGCCCTGGTGCCTTTAACATAAGCAAACTGGATGGTATGGGAGGGAGAATTCTCACCTATTTCACTCCCTTGATAACCTACCTTTTCATAATGAATAACGGAAGTAATTCTGGGGCAATGGGGCATGTTCTAAGTATGTGTAAAGAATTAATCTAGTTTAATTGCTATATATCCAGAACAGATTTGGCTTAATTAAATAATGGTATTGTAACTTTCACAGCTCTGCACCAGACTAGTCAGTTGCCAGATGCAGTGATTGCTGTACATGAAAAACCATCACTCCTCACTACCATTGCTCCTTTGAGATAAGATTTTCTTTGCAGCATTTACTGGTAGCTCAATAAAACAGCTCACTGGGTCTCAAATCCTAAACCTCTTCTGTTCTTCTATGTACTCATACAAGTAACTAAATCTTTTTCTGAATTTTTGATTTAAATGCTGTGTATTTTTCAGGAAATTTGAAAGCTTTTGAAAGATGTCTGATAAGCCTGACAAGAGCCAGCATGTTGTGTCTGTAGAGCAAGGCAGAGAAGTCAAGGGCTTCCACCACCAGGGAAAACCTTGGTAAGAAGGAGCCAAATGCCAACACTCCAGCAGTGGGTTTTCCCCTAGAGCTGCCATCATAGTACCAATTCCTACAGCTCTTTTTAGCCACACAGGTTTTGCACCTGAAATGGTGTAGTGGGGGAAGGAGGAGCAGAGGAGACCTGGTGTCTGTCATGTCTAACAGGTTGCACACACAAACGCCATCAGCGTTGTTCACTCACAGCCTGGACTGCATTTTAGCAAGTGAGCTAAGGATCAAAGGTTTTCTGTTCCCACTGGGAGCCCTCAGAGCCATCCATTCACCCTATCATATGTTCACTATCAGAAACTGCTTTTCAAAGCCGAACAAAAACTACTGTGCTGCATATAATTGACAAAGTTAATTGTATGCAGCATATTTCCTCTACCATAAATATTCCCAAACACCATTTGTTTCTGGATTTCACTGTTCTCTTAACTAAAGAACAGCTACATTATTGTTTCATCTGTAGCCCAACTGTTTTCTTTACATTTTACCACTAAATTGAATCTACTGCCAGTAATCTAATTTACATTTAAAATGCACAATATGCCAACATGACCAGACTTCAATAAAATTTTTACTAAAACTCATAAATGCCTTGATTCTGGTGTTTATAGAAATTTTAGACTGTTCATTCCCTGAATGTTATGTCGCTAACATCCTGAAATCATTCCCATATGAACTAAGAAACATTCTTAGATTCATGCTGTGTCAAGAAATACAAAATATAATGTCACTTGCCATTGCTCTCAAAATCAAACATTTGTCATCTCCCAACAAAATGATTTGGATGGTGTGTCCAGCCTGCAGTAGCATGGGATATTAGCTCCACTCACGTGCCTTTGTTATTGATACAGCTCATCTTGTTCCCTACACTTCAGATTATAAAAATTTCTTACGATCCTTGCTTCATTTATTTTTTCTTCCTGTGCACACAATTTCTTGGTTTCAAAATATTGCAGAATTCTTTGGGTGTCTTATGAGCACTCTCCATCACCACTGCATCTATCCAGGGGCATCTTTCCTGAGTACTTACCTGACAGTACCAGGAATCTCCTAGAGGTTTAGATTACATTTCTCAGTTGGATACTAGTTGTCAAATTTGTAATTTTGACAAAACAAAAATTATCAGAGGTTCAGGTAAAACTGGAACAAGATTTCAGGGTGGTCTTTTTTTTTGTTTGCTTGGGTTTGGGTTTGGTTTTGGGTTTTTTTGAGGTTTTTAATGTGAAAATGGATTATGTAGTGGACACAGCTCATTTTTGTACTTACTAAACATTTTGATTTCTTTTTTAAAAACAATATTTTCAGGGGTATTAGGCTAAGTAGAGTTTTTAAAAGAAAAAATTGAAAGCAAATACATTTGCTTCCTATTAAAACGCCTTTTCTCTTGCTTTGAAAGAAAAGTGGTACGATGTGTGTAGGCAGGCACATGTTCATACAAAAGGAATAAGAAAGGGTTGAGTTTTTTGGGTCAAACCCTCATTACAGCCCCAAGCCTGTATGAGTTCAAGAAGCATTTGGACAATACCTTCTGACACATGGTGTGACTCTTGACTCCTGGCCCCTGTGCAGGGCCAGGGATGGACTCCATGATCCTGATGGGTTCTTACTTGCTGAGCAAATTCTATGATCCTATGATTTTCCTTTTTTGTTTTGTTTTCATTATTTTACTTCAGCAATCAAGCCAGTTATAAATTACTTCTGAAATTCTACTCATAGCACTTATTTATATCCTTCAGGTAATCTTTGATTGTCCAAATCCTTTCTTGTTTGATTGTTTGTGCTTGTCAGCAATTCACAAGCTACAGCAGTATGAGGATCAGTGGCCACATTCAGCTTCAGTCAGTGTTCATAAGCTGTTCTACAGTATGGATACTCTGATCTAAAGACATTTACTTATTTAAACTTATTTATTGTAGAATCGTAGAATAGGGACCCTAAAGATCACCTACTTCCAGCCCCTCTGCCACAGGCAGGAATGCCTTTGACTAGATCAGGTTGCTCAGAGCCCCATCCAGCCTGGGTTTGAGCACTTCCAGGGATGGGACATCCACAGCTTTTTCTGGGTAACTTCTTGCAGTGCCCTTCTTTTCACCCTCACTGTAAAAAATGGCTTACTAATATCTAATCCAAAACTCTAATCTTTTAGTTCAAAGCCACTCCCCCTTGTCCTATCACTATCTGCCCATGTAAAAAGTCTTCTCACCCTCTTTTATAAGCCTTCTTTAAGTACTTAAGACTCATTTTGCAGTTAGGGCCAAATATGGATTTTTGCCTCCTTGCTATTGGCTGAGAGAGAACACTGGGCCATATTGTACTTTACATCTCATCTCATTTTGAAAAGTTGGTATTTATATGCTGTTATTACCCTGTGGAAGGGGAAAGGATAATCAAAAGTTTGTCTAATTCAGAGTGGCAAAAAGCTGAAGAGATGTGAACTAAGACAGGCTCCTCTGTGCTTAGATATTGGGATTATAGTTGCTTTAGGTAGAAGGCAAGGTTGCAGCTGTCTCTTTCAAGGATAAATCAGGCTCCTCTGGATATATTTGCTATTTCACATCTAAATGCATATAATCAGCTTGCAGAAAACCTATCTGTACATTAAATTGCTTTGAAATATCAGTTCAGTTATGATTGTGCTTTCACATATTGGAGCTGAGCATTGACTTCTAAGGAGTCAAATTTTGCACTTGGGCGCATGCATCTAAAAGACAGCTTGGTTCTGAATAAGGAAAAAAGCGAGCACGACTAGTTTTATGCACAACACACCATTGTTCAAGCTGTATTCTTCTCTCAGGAAATTTTAATGGGATTTTTGTGTACAATAGGATTGTTGTACTCCAGGGTGCAACTATTTATGTAAATATAATCATGCTATTTATGTAAGAAATTCAAAAGTTTACAGTAAGAATCAAGAACAATTTCATCCTGAAGAAGTAATCATTTAATTGAGAATGCAGAGTTAAGGTTTAATGTTTCCTTTTCTCCTTTTCCAAGTGGTTTTTGCTAGCATTCTTACTACACTCAGAGTTACATAAAGTAAATATACAGCGTAGCCAAGTCAAAACTGCAGTGCCAACAGAAAGCAATACCCCACACCTGCTGAGAAAATTTCCCTTCTGAGTGCCTTAGTTTTACAAAAGCCCTTGTTGGGACATGGAAGCCCTTGATTGTGCTGCCTGATAAGCAAGCACTACAGCCTTCCTGAAAACTGAAGCACTCTGCACAGTGCTGGTTAAGAATTTAACCACACAGTTAAATTCTTAAGTTAAATTGCTAAGAGCTGCCCAGGAGATGACGGTTTGGAGGGTTTTGGCCGATTTTAAAATCAAAATTTCACATGTATGCTCTTATCCATCCAGTCTATGCAACAACATCATAAACCCGATGTGTGTTTATCCTGAGTCACAGTGTGAACATGACACCAAGTATGGGGTCCATTTGCTCAAACCCCTTCACTTGCTCCATTCATGTCCTGGGGACCAAGCTGCCCTGCTGTGGTCTATGTCCCCTCTGCAGGATGTCAATGGTGATGTCCCTGCATCTTAAAATGGTGCCCTGAACAGAGGATTGACAACGGGACACGTCTGGCTAAGAGGTGGAGACCTTCCAGTCTCTGGGGAGCATAGCAAGGCCAAAAACCTTGAGGGTGTTAAACCAAAAACAAAAAGTTCCTTCCTTTCTAACCATCTGCAGACTTCAGTCTTGATATAAATTTTCTAAACAAGGCATTGAAGAAATATTACATTAAAAGTTCTAAGAAGACATGTGATTGCCCCACCAAGGGAGAGAGACAGACAATTCTTGAAAACAGAGAGTTCTTGAAACTTAGAGTGGGACTCTATGGATGTCCAGTTACTAAGGGATTATTGAGAGGAAACTAAGTGAACTTAATGCATTTAATAGAAATGCATCATTAGAGAAAAACTCTAATTTTCAGAGGACCTAAAATCCCACTCAGGCATGAGTACTAGTAGTAGAAGCAGCTGCTGAAGATGACTCCAGCACTAATAAACTATTAGCTGAAGGACAGCATGTGACAGAAATGTACAATAAGATTGGTCTGGAATTTTTTGCACAGACTGTGAACCCTAGCAGAAACATTTCCTAAAAAAACCTATAGCAATAGTCTAAATTTGTGGGTAAATTTAGCTAAATGACATGTTTCAGTACAGTCATCTTGAAAAGTCAGACATCCAAACTCAAAGTGCATAGGTCTCATTTGTGAGCCTGGGAAATGGTAACTCTGGAGGGATCTGGGGAACTTTGTGGATATTCAGACAAACATCATCTCCACCACTGACTCTAAAGGGCTAGTCCTCCTCTGGAATGGATAGTGGTGGGGCAACTGAATGAGAGGTTGTAAAATCCTATGCCTGGGCACCCAGACAGCACAAAATTGTCCAAGATACTTCTGTCAAATACCCATACAGGCCACACACATATGATGACAGGCTTTGTCAGTTTTGAAGAGGAAAACTGTACAAGATGAATCCTGACATTTAAATCTCAAAATGAGACTCATTCACCTTGTGAGGGGATGCAAACTCTGCAAGGGAAAACGGATATGGGAATGTCACCATGCTGTGGGAGGCCTTCTAACACTGGAAACTGGAAACCAAGATTAGAAGTTTGGGTTTCGATTTTTTTTCCTAAAATATATGCTGTAGCTCAGCTAGCGTTGTTACTGGTCTTGGAACGGCAGTCAAGCAGTCACAGCACATTATCACAGCGGTCTGCTCTGGCTATGGAAATCTCTGAAGACAAGCAAAACACAAACAGCGTGCCAGAGGCTTATTTTGTTTAAAACCCAACAATTTCAATATACACATCCCATAATTAATTTGACTTCTTGCGTAGTACGCCTCCTTGTCCTGCTGTCAGTCTATCCTAGGGCCAGGGGCAGAGAGACTGCCATGGCCAGCATCCCATTCCTGTCCAGCACACCTCCTCATCTTGATAGAAGAGCTTCCATTATCAAAGCCTCAGACTGGGGCCATTTAATTGAGCCAACAATATTATATTATTCTGAATTCTGTGACTGTTGCTTAACCTGCAGACTGAGAAATTCACCATGAGAGTCAGAACAGGATTCAGATTGATTGATTGTCTGTGAAAAGCCATTATCCTAAGGAGGTAGAGAAGTCTTTTCCAGGTTGTTGGTGTTAATGAGACATACAACTAAGCACTACTGGTTCTATCCAGCAGAGGGAAGCAGCAAAAAGAGAGCTATATTGGTTGGGTTATCATTTTAACAATCACATAATAGAATAACTAGTTACTGCCTAAAGAAATATATTCATAAAAGGTAGCTACAGCCAAAGTCCCATCCGGCAGATTTGTTCATTTCTATCCAGTGACTAAGATCATGTGAAAGTGGGACATTTCATTAGACAGAGATGTTTCCTCTGAACCTGTTGAACATTTTAATATAACCTCAAATCACTGCAAGGAACAAATAATCCCTGAAGATGATACTAAAGCTACACTTCTTACCTGCCCCTGAAATATTGAATGAAAAAGTAACAGTACCACTATTGTGATTCACACGTAATTGAGTGTGCCAACTAATAATCTTTAATATCCACTGCTGACAGGATGGAATTAACTGCATTTTTCCCTGTCCAACTTTCATTTTCTTCCTTGTGGTGTAAGCCAGCATCTAATCCCATCCTTATATCATTTTGGTTATATTAACTCAATTGAGGAGAAAGTACTTAGCCTAAAGCACGTTAGGGTGAGACCTTGAAATAACAATGTTTACACAAGCTAAAGATGTCTTTTGTTGAAGGGCTCCGCTGATGCTGCCAACAAAAGCTTTTCATGCGCGAAAGAGTCAATACCGAATTATAGTTAAGCCTTGTAATAATTATCCTCATTAGACGTAACCAGAGCATGGATAGGATGAATTCAGTTATAAACTCTTTCTAATACTCAGGAAGCATATTCTATATGTAATTTAATAATCTTGGAAATAAATACACAAGTCTTTCTGTCTTTTAGAACAAGATCTATTTAAAGCAGAGGGGCAATTCACTTCACAGTGAGAAGACCAATTTTTTCATTATTTGTTTTTTACTTAATCTGAGAGGCTTTTGAATATGGTATTTAGGCGAGTCTAACAGGGCTTCCTGAGAGCAGGAGAGCTGGGACACACTGGCCACCACACCTCAGGTGTATGATCCTGGTGGGAAGATGGGTGTGGGTGGGAACTTCTATCCTGAGCAGGGAGTGCAGATCTGGGTTGGCATTGTCTCTGTCTTCTCCTGAAGCAGGTGGGAGACTCCCCATGGAAAGATGCCTTGGGTGCACTGAAGTTTCATCTTTTCTGTCCCTGGCTCATAATTCCCCATTCTTCTTGACTTACCCCTGAATATTTTTGGAGATTCTTTGAGTGCTTTTCGCAGCCAAGGTGATTTTAGCACAAATTTCTAACTTTTAGATTCTGGCTAGAGGCTGCCAAACCACTTCTCATGCAATTTCTGCCCATGCTCTTGGCAACACAGTGGTAAGAGACTACTCCTCCTATCCCAGTCCCAGACCAGTTGCTCTTCCTTGCTTCCTCCAGTTCTACAATTCACTGTCTGCATGTTTTTCAATTTATGCTCTAGGCAGGTAACCTTAAAAACTTCATCTCAAAACATATACGGAGAGAAGAGGATGGTAGAGAGCCTTTTCATTTATCTGTTTTACAACAGCCCAACAAGGTGAGAAGAAACAGACAGGACAGAGGGGTGGTGATTCTCTGGCCTGTTACTGCTTTAAGCACCCTCATATTGGCAAGCACGGCAACCGCCTCATTGTGTTACTCACCCCGTGAAAGCCCCTGATTCCACTGTGGGAAGCATGGCTGCTCTTTTCCCCGGGATATTCCTTCCCCAGGACTGGAAACCTGGCTTGGTTGCCTGAACAGAGCATCAAACCCAAGGACAGGCTGGAGTACCAGAATCAACTGGGGCTCTGATTCTCCCTGAGCAGTTCTCTTGCAACGTCTCTGACTTTGCTGTTTCTTCTGTTACAGGGGATAATATTACTTGCCTATCACTGAATTAACCAGCTGTGTCTGAAAGCATGAAAACATCACGTTTTCCTCTTCAACATTTAAACCTGATGCCATTCTGTGAACAAAACTATCTAGAAAATTAGCTTTCGGAGGTTGAGAAACTTTGAGAGACAGGAGCCTCCTTGAGTGCTGCTTTGATCAGTCCTCAGGAGAGTCCAGCAGACCAATGGATAAGATGTCAGATCTTATCCATACCTCGCCTCATCTGTTCCAGCCCTGCTGAACGCAGCAACAGGCATGCCAGTGAGAGGTCCATGGCAAAGGATACTGGGTGGTGAGGCTTTTGTACATAAATATTTCTAAATAAAAGGGCCCAACAAAGGCAGCAGCACACGTGGCTCACTAGGACCTACAACATTCATCTCATGGATGGCACAGTCCATGGGTGAGAACCCGTTGTTTTTTATAAGTCAGCCTCCCCCATTTGAGGCAGGGGCGAAAATCCCATCATTACAAAGAGATGAGATTCTGCTCCTTTCTAGTGATGCAACACTGACATAACTATCAAAGCTGGTGACAGTGTACTGGTGTGGCAATAGTGTAATTCTGAGCCTACCAAGGTAAGGGAAAGCAAGCAGGATGTGAAAAAAAAAATTGGTTAAAGGATTTATTTTTCCAAAGATTATTTACTGACTTTTGGCAAATTGCAGAGTTATTCAAAGAAGACAGATTTTTCAACTATTGACATGGATCACAGTAATCAGTCTCAGAATATTATGAAAAAGGCCTATGGTCCATGGAAAAGTCATATTCAAAACAACTGGTGTAAGAATGTGTTTGTGTAGAATGAACATTTTTAAGCAATGAGGCCAGAAGAGTAAATTAAATATGCCATATTTTAAGTTTTCACTGCAAAATATTTTGTCGTTACATTCAAAGTTATCAAATTTGAGGAATGATATAAATAAGACTTAACGTCCATGCTATTAAATTAAGCTGCTGCCAACATTATTATTGGCAGTAAAATTACTTTGATTGCTATCAGCTATAATCAAATATAGAACAAGCTTGGAATGCTGATATGTTCCACAGTAGTATGTTCTGAAATAGTCATTAAAAAAGAAAGCTCTGACATGACATATCTCTTTAAAATTGTGCTCCACAGTAGCAGATAAATAGCATAATGAATTCATGGGTTGCTGCAGCCTATGTGTTTAAGCTCAAGTTATTATTTTATTTCCATTTGTCTTTTTGAACAGTTTAATGTTGTAAGTAAGCCACAGCTCAATATACTGAATTATTTACAAGCCTGTGGAGTGCAGATGCCTAACACAGCAGTTCTGTAGAAATCTCTCCCAGCTCTAGCCAGGACATGCATGCCAAAACAGAGAGGGCAGCTCTCCAGCACCAGATCAGCCTGGTCCGTCCAAGTCCTGCCCAAGGACAGGGTGAATCCCTGCTCACAGCCTGAGGCTGGGTTAATCCTTTCCATGAGGAGCTAGCCCAACACACCAGCAATGAAAGGCAGAGCAGTGCAGAGCAGAGCAAAGCTGCACAGCTTGAAGAGAAGAATCGGTGCGTGAGCAGACCCCTGGGGTGGCTGCTCAGTCACCACGTAGTCAGGCTTCAGGCAAAAACTGCACACAGACCTTGGGCTAAGCCTGAGGTTTGTTCCACTTGTGGCTTTCATAGAAACCGAGAGAACATGGGCCGAGACCATAAACACAGCTGGATACCAAGGGTTGTTCCTTCCCTGGCAGGAGCACCACAGCAAAGTCTTCCCCTGGCCCTGGGACATCCGCCTCCCCTCCTCACAGAGACGCTTCTACCCAGGATCCCTAAAGGCAGAGAGCAAGGGCCAGGACACGCTGAGTGAGGGCAGCAGCCACAGGGGATGCTCAAGTTCATTCCACACTCACCCTTACAAGGGAAATCACAGGGCTGGGTCACTTCCCAGCTCCACAAAGCCACACTACTGAAGCAACAGGGGAGAAAAAAAAAAGTCTTCATAAAACAAATCCTACAGGATTTCCTCACAATAATCCTCTACCCAGAGTGAGGTACCTGCATTGCTTTAGTCACCTGCTGTTCTGAGGGGCGTAACTGCTGGAAGAACAGAAGGGCAGACTTAGTTATTTCCCCCACGTATTCTGGAAAAACAAAGGGTTGCCTCCAGATACCCTGTCTCAGTTAGAAGTGGAAGCTAAAATTCTCCCCAGGGCTCATGCTTTGTCGTTGAATTTCAGACAGAAGCAGAATTAACTTCTTCTTGTACTTGGACTACACCACAGACAGCTTTTTGCCCCTGCAAAACTTAATGTGAAACCACTGTAGTGACAGCTGTTATTTTCAGAGGAGCTGCATGATACAGTGCATCTAAATGCCTTGGAAAATCTCAGTCTAAACACAAATGGCAATCAACTAATTTCATGTGAAAAGATAGTGTCCTTCACAAGATATGCTTGTGCCAGTTATGGTCTGTAATCTCACCTCCAGAGGTAAAAGAACTCTCCTTTCCCAGACTATACTCGATGTATGCCCTAAAAATTTCATCAGACAGTGGAAATTCAATGTACTATGAGACAACATATGTCAGAGGGAGCCAAATTCAGTCCCAGAATAATTCAACAATGGTTGTTAGAAATGGAACTAGAATTAGAAATGGCATATATTTTTAATAGTTATTGCTTTTTGTTAAGTGTAATTAAGAATGATGAAAGAACAAATGTTATTTTATATAAGTGTTAAGGGAAGCGATAGATAAAATGTTACTTATAAATTAATTTTATCAGTTGACTCTCTTCTTCAAAATTACGGAAGGTTGAAATACGAAGTTGCATTTCATGGATCCAGCAGGTCCTGGGCACAAGGAGCAGCGGGAGCAGCTGGACCCTCCGTGCCCCGGTGGCACGGGAGGGGCCGGCTCACGGCACCTCGGCCTCGCCGGGGCATCCTGGCGGCTCAGCTGGGAGCTGGCTCTTGGCAGGGGGTTTAACAAGCTCAGGCAGCCACAGCCTTCTGCCCCTGCTCACCCAGCTGGACCCAGCTGATCCTCTCCCAGAGCCCGAGCAGCCAGTCCTGCTGCTTTAGAGAATGGGCAGAAATGGGGAAGCGCCGAACAGCAGTATGTTCTCTGCACTACTTCGTATTAGAAGACTTTCTTTACATTTTGAAAAGGCAGCTTATATCTGATCTCATCACATGAAGGGCAAAATATGCCACTTTCAGTTATGTCGCTGCATGCTATGTAGGAAAGCACAGACATTAACAGAGCCACAGCCAAGCATCGAGTGCATCTGCATTCTTTGTCTGCAGCCCAGTCTTTTCCTGCCTAGCAGTGACAGGATCAGGGAAGAATTTTCTGTGACTAATTAGGTTTTAACTTGCCAGAGAGAACATGGACATTGGCAGTCCATGGTATAATAGTGAAGCGAAGTTTGAACTAGATTGAACTTAATTTCCTTTTCACTGAAAGGAAAGAAAGATTAATGAAATATCCCCAAATCCATCCTGTTAGCTTTTATTAAATCAGCAAATGAAATTTAACCTCCAATTCTGTTATAAAATCTTTTCCTGTAGATTAAGTTTCTGCAAACATAAATGAAATAGACATACTCTCCCCTGCAACATTTTAGATATGAAAATTACATTACTTCAATCAACATCAATGTTACTTTAGGCAAATGCCATATTAAGAAACAATTATTTCTTGTGTTTCTTTTCACAATGCTCCCTAGATTTTATGAAATGCCAGAACTTTTCTAGTCCCTTCTGAAAACCACTTGCTGATATTCCAACATGTCCTTGTTCTTTCAGCCAATAGGACAGAGTTAACTCTTCAGGAATACAGTGCTTTCTTTTATTAATGTTATACTTTTTTTCTGAGGGACTCTAAATCATGTTCCTATCCCACCTTCTCTACTGCTTCTGGGCTCTAGTTATTGCATTAACACCCAGCCTTCCCACTCCTCTCCTAAACATGTCACTGAAGTTGACAGGGTGACATCAGGAAAAGCCAGCACCCTTCACCTCAGCAGAGAGAGACAGGCACTCAGGCGTTCTTTCTGGAGAATCAGTAAAGTGTGGTACCTAAACTTGCTTCTGGCCATAGCCTTGAAGGACCAGAGGAGGTGACATCTGTCTGAAGCATTCGTAACTGCATGGCAAGGTCTTTACCTTAGAAGCTATTTACCTGCAAGTGTTAAAACAAATGAGTTGGGAAGTGGGGCTCTGTTATTTCTCACTGGTAAGGCAGAGCTGTAAAAATGAGTGTAATGAGCACAGGCTGCACGGGGACCACCTCTGTCCTCCTGCCTGCACACAGGCCCTCATCCTGCTGGGGGTCAGACAAGAGGCTCTGAGGGCTCTGGTGTGCTGCTACGAAGGGCAGAGCCAAGCAGAACCTCACCTCTGAAAATGGAGTCTTCTACTACCCCCAGGTGAGTGCTCCCTCCATGCCAAATGAGCCCTGCCAACTCCAAGCCTTTGGAAAGCCCAGGGCTCTGCAGGGGGACAAGTGTCACTGCCATGGAAGTTAAAACATTAACACTGTTTACGTCAAACCGCCAGTGCTTGGTACTGCACAAGACAATATGAAACTGTATAAAATATTTGCAATGATTGCCAAGAAAGCAGACGCTGCCAATACTCCAGAGCACATCCTCTGGAACTGATTACTTCTAATCCTTTAGAAAATGTATAAATAAAATGATGCCAAGACTGATGGACAAGCCAGGGCACCTACTCATGTTTCTAACATACTGGTTTCCCTCCACCCCTTTCCCTTCTGTGTACAAAATGCTCTCCTTTTTTAGTAACTTAAGTTGACAATCATCAAAAGAAATCAAACTGTATATAAACGAACATTCTGAAGCATGTCACAGTACGTCAGAAACTATAGAAATCTACTAGAAGTCTGCAAAACAAGTATTTAAATCTTTTAGTAATGTTTAGTAGAATGATTATTTAACTTACTAGCAAGAATGCATTTAACAGGAACACCAGAGGCGTTTACCCTTAGTATTAGCTGCTCAATCACACAGCCTAATCCCAGAGGCCTAATCTGCGTGTTAGTGGGAACACAGCAATTATCTACATTCATTAGAAATTAGAAAGGGGGAAGGTGGAGAGAAAATCTCAATGGGTAGATAATTAGTTTCACATACTCTCATTGTTTGCATGCGGCCAAATCCATATTGCCATTGAAGTCAAAGGAGCTTTTACTAGCCCATCCTGCCTTTTCTTGCTGTCCAGACCACCAGCTATGATCATTAGAACTGCTTGTCTTAGGCAAGGAGACACAAGCTTGTTCTAGCCTTAAATATATTAGAATGGTCTTTCTTTCTCATAAGTGTCTAGTAAGCTAGAGTAAGTGGATTTCAATAGCCTGCTTGTTGGTAACTGCAGCTGGTGCCTGCTTTGGGTTCTTTATTTTGTGCTTAACACAATACTGCTTTAGAACAGATGGATTTAGCAAAGCTTGCTAAGATACTAAATAAGAGTAGGGTGTTCCTAAAGCAGCTGGACACAAATTGAGTAAACATATAATGGAAGACCGATTCTTTCATTCTCCATTCCCTAATAAAGATGTAATGATTTATCATATAGCTGGAGAACTGACATTCCACTCAATCAAAAGGTAGTGTTACGCCTCACTATGAGTCATTTATGCCTGATCCCAGGCAGGGGGAGAAAACAGGCTACTCTTGCAGCCTGAGCTCTGCAAGCTCATTATAATTACAGCTGTCCTCAAGCTGAAGAATTCAGACATATTTCATGTCTCAAAGTTTTACTGTAGCTCTTTGTAGCAGCAGATCTGTGTTCATTCTCAGTCAGTGGAGCAGTAAGATGTTCCATGGTATTGTGTATTGTTATAATCCTCTTTTATTAATTACTGAAATTGGTAAAATCAGTTTTATTGAGGGTCCTCGGACTTTTCCAGTCACTCCAAGTGACCAGGAAACTGTGCATGCTGCATCTACAAATTCCTATTCTAGGTTCAGGTCAGAGATTGCTATTTAGAGATGTACTCTCTTCATTAATTCACTATAGATATAAATCTTAGGTGAGCTTTAGCATGAAAAGCATGGCAAATACGTGCAATTCTCTTTGCTTTGAGAACATACATTCAAATAAATCTTGCTTGAAGGTCAACTGACAAAGTCTGTATACAAGCAGCAAAAATGCTGTTTGAGCACAACTGATCGTGAGTCTGAGCTGCAAAATGGGTAAAATCACCTCCTTATGAGATTCACCTTCTCTACTCAGTGAACTTTGGAGGCCTCTACTACACAAGCCAAAGATAAGTGCTGTGATGAGAGGAGTTAGAACCAAGCAGGGTGTGATAGATCAAAACTATGTCCAAGGAAGTGTTTAATGCTGGCTGCATTGTAACTGCAGAAATGGAAGTGTCTGCAGAGACGTGGAAGTGTCTCTGAAGTCATTAAGTGACTTTTGAGGAAAGGACTGCAGCTTCTCAATCCATCTGCAAAGGACTTTCAATTGTGGCAAAGACCAGTTATTCAATTTTACTGTAAGAGAAAGTAGGGAGAGATGGAGGAAACAGAAGGTTGCAGAACGTTGCTGTGCTGCACAGAAGCTAAAGGATCACTTCCCTGTATACTGCAACGTCCAGCAGGGCCCTCTGCTGTGTGAAACCTTGGTAGACACTTCATCCCCAAGTGCTTGGTGACAAAAGAAAAAGTAAAATAGGAAGAACCAGAACAAATTCTAACGTTGAGTTCATTTTCAGAAGGAGATCAGGGAGATTTTTTAAAAATGCATGTAGGATCACAAGATAATTTGGTTTCGAAGAGGCCTCAGGAAGTCATCTAATCCAGTCTCCTAGTAACATCCCTACCACACAGACATGCATATCCCCTTTTACAGAGAGAAATTCCTTGTAAGAGGGAACCAAATAATTAAAAGGACAGCATTACCCAAGGATTACCTTTTCCTGGCGTGATGTTTCTTCAATTAAAACAGGCAGTAAAAGGCCACTCTGTAATGACAAGGAGGTGCAAAAGTGTCAAAGTCAAGGACTGAAACAAAAATTTGTTGGGGTGAATGGTTTGCAACTGCAATTAATTTATGAAGAAAAATCTGACTGCTATAATTTTGGAAGATCTTTAGTAGGAAGCTACTGGAAACAGAGCCACCAAGTAGGAAGACAAACTCCTTCCAAGGAGAGCTCAAAAGCACATACCATCTGCATGGCAGAAAAGAGAAATTGAATATGCTTCCTGGAAAAAATATGAAGAGCTCAGTAAGAGCTCCTTTCCAAAATGCGTGTTGTTCTTCCTCGCTTTCTGGGTGGTGGTGGCTCTGCTTTCTCATGTATCAACTCAGCCTCAGACAGAAACTCATTATTATGTAAAATACAACATGCAAACTCAGAATCTAAAACCCTATAATCTTAAAATCCAGCATATGGAAAATGTAAACTGGCGGTGTGGTGTGAGAAGCTGTTTTCATCTACTTTTGCCAGCAGCTGATGCCCAGAAGAAAAAAAGAAAGCTTTGTTTATGTGCCATCCTTACACCAAAGCAATTTCCAAAGAGCTGTTATGTGTCCCAAGTCAGGCCACTGATTGTTTTATTCAGCAACCTTTCAAAGCACAACTTCAACAGTATGAGGAAATGAATTTAAAGAATTTTTTTGAAATAGTTTTGTTCTCTCTATGGACATGGATACAAACCCACAGGCACCCATCTTGTATCTACTGCCATCTTGTAACTAGAGCTTATTCATTATGTGAGATGGAAGTGGAAGTGGGGGTGAATCCTGGTTCCTTCTCCTGATGTTGTCTCATCCTTAGGTGAAGGCAACAGAGAGAAGATGACAATTTCCTAAAGCCATGAATCGGAGCAGGGCATGAGGGTCACCTCTGAAAGAGCTTTGGTCACAGCCTAATGATGGCCAGGGAGAAGTTCTGGGAGCAGTGCAGGTGGTCCTGCTGCATGGCACCGAGCCACGGGCATGAGGTGGGATTTAGAGGAGCCTGTGGGGCCAGGGACTGGCACTGGGCAGAAGGAAGGGATTTTGCAGGACAGCTGGAGAGAAGAGCTTGGTGGAGATAGCAAAGGGTCTCAGAGTTAAGGTAAGAGACACCTCTCTTTATGAGGAACCTCTATCCCTGGTACACAAATCTGCCTTAAACAGTAACATTGTGAGACAGCTATTGTTTCAAGAGACTTTAAAATGCAGCTGCTTCACATATCTAAACAAATTCTGTTGTAGGCATACAAAGTAATAAACTTCAGCCAATATACTCCCACAAAGAGCCTGGGCTCTAGCAGTAAAGACAATGATGCAAGAACAGGTTAAAAATATCCAAAAAATTACAAATGCAGGAGCCTCCACACTTCCACTGCCACAAGACACTCAGCATAAAAGGACACAGACCAAGATTACAAGTAGCATTGCTGTAGCTATGACAACATTTAATAATTGATCTCATTTCATGTTTAAAGATCTCTCATAGGTTTTTAATTAAATTTTTGCGGATCCAAATGATGGTTTTGCTGTTGCACAGTATATGTTTACCATGAGATTAATTCTGGTTGATTGATGTGCATGCACTCAAGCGAGTTCAGAATATGCTGCTTACAAGGCATGCAAAATCTGCTTGTACTGTAGCATACCTCAGCCACAATTAGCTGTCATGAATTTCTTTTCATGGAAGGGCTACCTACTTTAATTATCTTTATAGTGCCAGGTGAAGTGGTTTAGCAATTACTACATTTCACTCAAACCTTTTTCCATATTTAGATTTTAACAAATTTCAAAATTAGCCTAAGAAAATGAGACTTGTGCAGCCATACTGTTTATTTGTGTCTGTTAGCATGTCCCTGCCTTGGAGCTTTTGATCCCCTTAACACTTTGCAGAGGTTAGGGGTCTCTAAAACGCCACTTTTCTGTGTTTCATGCAAACAGGCAACCTGGAGAACACAAACTCTATTATTTTCCTCACTGCAAGAAAAGTTGCCTTATTAGACACCAGAATATCTACATATGAAATGCAATATAAACATCCTCAGTCACAAGAAATATTTCATAGGAATATAGGGTATTTCAGGCAGGCAGAGCCCTCAGAAGGGGTCTAGGCAAAGTCATGAAGCCAGAACAGATTGCTCAGGGCTTTGCCCAGACAGGTCTGGAGAACCTCTGAGGATGAAGGCTGCACAGACCCTCCAAGCAACCTGTCCCAGCACTTATTGTCCTCACAGGGAGGAAATGCTTCCCTGCACCCAGTCTGAACCCCTCTGGTTTCAATGTACACTGTTGTCTCTTGTTCTCCCACCCTGCAGTGCTGAGCACAGCCTGGCTTCATCTTCTCTGTGACCTTCCTGCAGGTACCAGGGGTTGCTGTATGGTCCCCTGAAGTTGTCTTCTGGCTGAACAAGCCCTGGTCCCACAGCCTGTCCTCAGGGGTCTGTGCCCAGCTCGCTGCCCACCATTCCTACAGGTCCTTTCCCACAGAGCTACTCAGCCAGGCAGTGCCAGCCCAGACCTCTGCCAGGGGTCTGCCTTCCCAGGGGCAGTACCTTGTCTTTGCCCTTGACTGAAATGCCAAGAACCTCATGAAATACAAGCCACTGGCCACCCTGCTGCTGGTGTCAGAGCCTGGCTGTGTGGGATAGTCCAGCTGCGCTATGCTGCAGCTGGAGTCTGGTGGCTTCCCAGCACACCAAGACCAATACAGGACATCTGCTCCCAGACAGAATGTTAACTAGGCTGGCTCTCATCTCTGTGGTCAGAGCCACAGCATGGGACTATTTTAATGTCTACTTACTTTAAACATATTTTGAAGGCAAAATTTTGCCTTCACCACTTGGCAAAGGCTAGGAAATGGACTGAAACATGCTCATCTCTTGCCAGCCTGCCTTTGCAGGACAGGACACACACTAAGAAGATTTTCACCATGAGCAGAATGTATTGCCCAGAGATGCAGGCCAAGAGAAGAAAGAAGCAGGTTCCAGATTCAGAGTAAACCAATTGTACTTTGTAAATGTGCAGGTAAGTGCCAAAAGTTAACCCAAGTTCAGGCAGCAAGTAGATAAAAGAGAAAAAATCACAGACTGTATGAGAAAATTTCTGTCTCACAAAATCCCTGATTCAAATATCACTGGTAAATGAGATTGTGTTCTGTGAAATATTTTTGCCTTGTTTGTGTACATGTTCTCCTTCCTAGACATCTGAGGATGCCTAGGTATCCCCACAGATGGGATACTAAACAGGATAGACACCTGTTATTGGCCTGATGCAGTGTGATTGTGCCTAAACTGAACCAACAGCATTCATACAGACAGGACACCTGAATTGCCACTGAAGAGCTTTTTCATGTCCTCCAAGCCATCCACTTTCTCTCCATCTCCCAGGAACAGTGACCATGCAGGCAGCCTCCCAGACCTTGTCCCATGATCAAAGAGCACAGCGCAAGATCACACCCCTATCCAGGTAACTGGGGTTAAAGCTTCATTCCCACTTAGGCAGTAACTTCAGCTGTAAAGATCCCAGAAGCTACACAGTTTCAAATGGGACCAGAAGCCTTGGGTGTTCAGTGGGCTGGTTCTCACTCTATCAATGCTTTCTTTAAATACATGTAGTAATGACTTGCTGAAAAACTAGACTATTTGACATTGTTTTGAAGTTCAGGCTGTCTTCAAGGCCCTTACCTTCAGTTCACATGTTGTAAGCCTTTCGAGTCTGGGATTAATAATAAATATTATTCTATGCATCCTTATTTTTTGCTTAATTTAATTACAGAAAATGTAATAGCCTTATGAAAACAATAGATGAGTTTTCAAACCTAATTAACATGATACAAGTGCACAGGTCACTAAAACAGTTGTTTTATCTGGAAGCTTTCCATGCAAACAGATAAAAACAAAACTACATTTAGTTCAGCAACTTCACTGTAAAGTTAAATCAAAGATGACTACTTCTTGCCTAGGGGTGCAGCCTTCCTGGTAATAAATGCCTTCCTCCTGTTATTATTTTAGAAAAAGAGAAAGAGATATGAGAACCCTATCACAGGGTTTGAAGTATGTCCAAGTCAGCCATGACCAAGGCTTAACTGTTAGAGCAGCCCTCTATCACCAAGGAGAAAATCAACCCAGATGTATCATATTATTTTATTATTCTAACAGCAAATTTTATGTTTAAGGTAAACCCATCCATTTCTCCCCCTCCTCCATCTTGGTATACCACCCCTCAACACCCCAGACTGATTCTACAATTTATTTGGGTCTATAATATAAATTAGCAAGAGCTGTGCATCCAATGAGAGAAAAAAAAACCAACAAAAAAACCCCCCAAAAAAACAAAAACAAACAAACAAACAAAACTAAGATTTTACTCTCATTTTACATTTTCTTGAATATTCTTAGAATTTTGCTCTGAAGAAAAAAACAAAGCAAGTCTGATAATGGCAGAAGAGCCATTTGTAGTTCAGGACTGGAGACCTGCATTCAACAAGTGGTTTATTGGCCCCAGTCAAAGAGAATTGATTCCCTCATTTCTTGGAAAAAGGAAAAAAAATTGCTCTGGTATCCAGGATGTCACATATCTGCCTCCCCACAGGCATTTGTCTGTCCATCAGCCAAGGAGAAACAACTGCCCACTGGCAAATAGACAGTGCAGTTTGACAGACATCAAGGCTGGTTCATCCAAGGACTAAAGCAGGCAAATATTTTGTCTACAGCAGTTGAAGGAGTTCCCGCCTGCCGCAGCCTTGCACAGTGCACAGTGCTCCTGGTCCTGCCCAGCTGATGAGCCCACATCTGAATGCATGGCCATGCTGCCCAGCATGTCCTGGGAGGACTGAGTTGGACAGCCCTCAGCCTCAGAGGGGATTCTCTCAGGGTTGCCAAGTGTTGTGCCAGAACAGAGGGGCAAGAACAAGGTTGGAGGAGAACCTGTGCGAAGCAAACACCTGAAGACTTGTGTTCCTTTGGTGCAGTTTGGCAACCCAGCTTGATGATCCTGTGGATGTGCAACTCCACCCTCTTCTCCAGGAGCTTCAGAAGTGCTCAGAGGGGTATGTGAAGATGTAAAAATCCACATATGTCTGTATTCTCCAAGTCTTCATAATCCTCATGTTCCAGTAACTTTCTCGGTGCAACTGTTCTTTAGCAGATTTTTAGGAATGGGCTCACAGCTTTGTGAGCATACAGCCAGTGTCACAACACAATGTCATAATATATCCCTCCTTAAACAAAAACCATCACATTTTTATTTAAAGAGGGGTTCAAAATTTGAGTCTGTTTTCCTGCTTTGTTCAAACTCTTAAAACATTGAAACATGCTACCCATGAAAATCATTACCTATGAAATTGTCTCATTTTTTAAAAAAATGGCTATTTCTATACCTCAAAGTCAGAACCTTCATTATTTTTAAAATTCTGTGAAACATCTACACCTAATTCACAATTAAATGACCTTTTCAGAAGACTCTATAAGAGCAGGTTTTGCACGAGTACAAAATTGCAAAGTGAAATTGAGCACTTTGGGTTTCCCTAAAGAAAGGCTGGTCATGTGGCCAGCAGCTGTGACAGAGCAGGATCCCTATATAATGTAAAATGTAGTAATAATTACCTTTTCCTGTGCTCCCCAATAAAATAACAAATAAATTATAACTTAGAAGAAAAAGAAAGTTAGTGTTTCTTTGTAAAAATTAAAAAAAACAGTGAAGATTAGGAGAAAGGAAAGAAGTTGAAGAATGAATGAAAGAAAAAATACTGCAAATAGAAAAAAAAAGCTTTTGTACAATCATACTTCCCCAGATTCACAGAGCAGCTTGCAGTTTAGAATTACTAGGAACAATTAAAATGAAACAATAACAAATGTGCAGTCCAAAGGCGAGGCAATCCCCTTTCCTCCCCTCTTCCATCTCTCTCAGCCTGCAGCCAATCCCAAGACCACAAAGAAACTTGTGCCCTGCAGGCAGGTAAAGTTATGAAACACAGGAGTTATGAAACCCACCCCAGGTTGACACCAAAATGCATCTCAGTGCAGGTTTCCCAAAACAGGCGCAGCAGGGATTTTGTGGGCAGCATCAAAACTGCTAAAAATAGGTATTTCTTCCATTTGCCCTCCCAAGGTGCACCCTTCTTGACTCTAGAGGAAAAGCAGCAACCCATCCCTGTCACACACAGGAGAAAGGGTAGAAAATGTTTGGACTGGTTGAATAATTAGAAGCAGTAAGGAATAGTTATCAACACCAGGATACTCCTCTGGAACAAGGAAAGAAAGATGTGACAAGAGCTACCAGCTGGAAGAGGAGACAGAACGAGTGATGACATGACCTAAAATGGGTTGCAGTTGCTTCTGGGCTGCTGCAGCTACTCTTTGCTATATTTAAAAAGCCAATGGCCAGAACAGCCTTTTGGGAAAATATTCCTCTAACTGAGGTGCTCCTGCTCTAGAGGATGTTGCTGTTCATCAGGGGGAGGAGACCCTGAGAATACATTTTAAACTAAAGGGCTGCTGCTATGGACTAATATATCCAGTGATGAACCCCAGCAGATTTATCTGGTCAATTTTTTTTCTCTAAGCAACACAGGCTGCAAAAACAGCTCCTAAATTTTGGGTACAGACAGCTATAGAGATTATACTGTCATACATCACCCGTGGCACTTTCCCAGTCCTGTCCTGTGCCAGTCCGAGGTGTTTGTAACCTTCACTCAGCACTTTTCTGTGGTACTCTGTGGCATGACTTTGATTTCCACTGAGCACCCCAGAGCCACATGGCAGCTCTGGAAGCACACAGCTTTTAGCTCTGGAGTCCCTCAGTCAGTTCCCACTGTGGTCAGTAGGGCAGGTGCTATCACATGGACACAGAGCAGGACTTCAGTCTTGCACGGGGCAATTAGCTCCTTCTTCAGCACAGATAAAATGTGAGATGCAGGCATGTGTTCCTCTGCCTATGGCACATCCTCATTTCTACTGGGCATGTGTGAAATTGAAATATGAACACAGCAAGGTCACAGATTTTCCTCTCTTGTAGCACTTCAGTTAGAATATGTCCCAAGGCAGCTTGGTTTTGGCAGTTTCCTCTTCTCTCCTCTCATTTTTCTGGCGTTTCGATTTCTTTTCCTAATCAAAATCTCTGAGGCTGGAACAGCAGGAAGTTGTGAGAACTGTGGCAGTTTCAAATCTCAGCTAGTGATGAGGAAGCAAAGTGTAGGGTGAATGCTGTTTGCTGTAATCCATGCCTGCCCAACACCACAAAAGTTCAAGGATTCAAGCTGTGACCTGTTCTGCTTAGATTTTAAGCTGGGGTGGCATGCTGAAGCAGCATGAAGGGCTTGAATTTGACAGCAAAGAAACTTCAGGAGCATTTCTTATGAAGGTTGTGCTCAAGATGGCAGAAACCTCAATCTTTTGGCTGTCTTCCCAAGAGGAACTGGCTAAATTAAGGCTCCTTTCAGTTGTGGATATAACCCTAAACCAAAACCACAGGGATCTGATTCAAAATCTGCCTGCCTGGAATTGAGGCAGCTGGAATTCAAAGCTGGAATTCAAAGACTTTCAAAAGGAAGGTTAGGGCTTGCAAAGGAAAACCTAAATTTGTCAAACCCAAACAAACACACCTCAGCAGTGAGCTCTGAGCCCATCCTCTTCCTTTCAAGGCCTTGCATTCCTCACGTCCCTCTGAAAACACAGGGTAGTCCTGTTTTCCCAGTACTTGTTTGCATGGAGACAAGACAGGATGGAAAGAATTGATTGTGGGTGCCATTTTACTTCCCAGAGACCAGCACTGCCCCGGCAGCAGTGCAGGTGGAGGATGCACTGCAGGGCAGCAGGGATGCCCCTCAGCTCAGGCACTGGCAGTGAGCATCCTCTGCTCAGACAGCTTCATGGGGAGCTCAGCTGCTGAGTTTCTCCCTGAAACTCACAGGCTGTAGCACAGACAAGAAGTATTCTCACCCTCCTGAACTCTATAAATTAACAGTGAGTGTGACCCGGATTTCTCAGTCTTGTTCATCAGGCATAGCTGGACTGAAGGGAAACAAAAAAAAAAAACCCAAAAAACAAAAAACAAAACAACCAAAAAAACCAAACCAAAACAAAAAAAACCTTGCTGCAGCTTTGTTAAAAATGTACTTTGGAAGCAGTTTAGGAAAGGGCATGTGGCTGCCCTTACAGCCCCCTAGGGATGCTGTGCTTGTGGGAAGTGCAGTGATGTTGGATGAAGTCTGCATAGCTCTAAATCTGCTGCAAACACCCTGCTGGGTCAGAGCCAGGTGAGAACCAGGGCTGAGGTATAGAGCTGGAGGCCACATCTTCATATCCATGCAGGAGGACATGGAGTCCTCTTCTTTTAATCTCAAACTGCTGGCCCTGACATCAAATGCACTGCACCCTTCTTTTTCTTAAACCAAATTATTTGCACTCCAGAAGACTGAAAAATATATATCTCAGTTGTTAGTCTTCATTTTGCCCTGTGGGGACCATTACAAACTGCAGTTAGGGATGGACCTGCCCCAAACCTGCTGTGTGTTTCAAACACACCCCAGGCTCCCTTTTCAGAGCAGCAGATGCAAGCAGGGTGAGAATGTGGGCTCAGCCTCTATTTCAACTTGGACTCATTTCCCACATTTCCACTTGGATCTATTTTTAATTTTAACTACATCCATTATAACATTTGGGGTTTGCTTTGTCTTTTTTAAAATAGTGAGACTCTCAGCTCCACAGACAGCCTTTGACATGTCTGAGTTAATGTGAAAGCACACCAAGGTATTTATGTCTCCACAGACAAGGGTGAAAAGGCCAAATGCAGCTGCTGAAACTCTCACCCGATGTGAAGGGAGTGACGTTTCAGTGACCAAGTTACTTTAACACAGGACCTGCAGTCCAACAGCCTGTTGCAATTCTCTGTAGCCTGTTCTCCCAAAGTGTGGTCACAGAAGAACACCTAGGGCAGCAGCAGCTCCTTAAGGGAATCACAGAATTTGAGTGGCCAACATGCAGCATCATCAAACAAACAAGCATAAGGGAATATCCCTTCTGGGGATGGCATTATGATAATTCCCCCTAACCAAATTCCCTAGGGCTGCAAGACTGTACCCATAATGATTGTCTGACTATAAAACCTCTCTCTTGAGTTCAGTCTAATTAGAAATCTGAGGCAGAAAATTACTTAAAATATTTCCTTTTTTTTAAATGTGCGTACATGCACTAAACACATCCAACATGCATAGGAAACTACAAAGAACTTTATATTCTTCATATTGCCCTGTGCAAGGTGTTACAGAAACTTTGCCAGAATACCTCCCAGCAATTTATAAAACAAATGAAAATATTTGTAAAAAGAAACCCCAGTCCTGAATAAGAAATATGATCTATTATTATACAGGTCAGTAAATGCAGTACATATATAAAGTAAATATGAAGTGAATTTACTGACATACTGTCCAATAACCACTCAATATAGTCTGATTGATCTCCTAATTTTCTCACATCTCTAATCTTCTAGGACCATGTCTTTAGGGCAGAGGCCACCTCTTTGTTCTGAATTTTTTCAGTACCTTGCAGTTTCTGTTCACTCCTAAGCACTGCAGTATTGCCATTGCATAATATTGAACTACAACATTATTATTGAGTAATACAAACATAGATACGTACCTAGTCTGAAAAACATGTATTAGTACCATCTGGCCTGAAAAACTGTGACTCTACTACAACTAAAATACATTAATTTGCTCACATGTAAAAACATTGATGCAAGCAAAATTCTGAAACTGGCTTCAATTTCCTATAGTACAAGACTGACCTCTCCCTTCAGCCACTGGCTTCAAGTTCTCAGGCCCAAAACCTAACCTGCTTTGTCCTCTCTAGTTTCTGGAGCTTCAGGTGTCACACAGATGGTAAGTGTTATGTCAGGAAACAAGTTTTCTTTTCCAGTTCAGACACACTGGGAAATTCTAGACAAACTGAGAAATGTCCTGGACTGAGGTCTCCAGTACTTCCACACTTGGGAAATTCAGTCTTGTGTCTTTAGATGCGATTTCTTGACACCAGGTGGTGACTGCGTGTACTTCCATACATACAGAGTGTGTGCTACTTCCTTTAAAGATAAAGGCTACAGCATTTTTTCTAGGTGGTCTGGGCACCTCTGCTTGTATGTGACACATACTACACACTCATCTTAGCCTAAGTCAAAAGGCATCACCTGTCATACGCATTAATCTGTAGGTCATCTAGAATTTACAATCCTTAGTCAAAAAAGGGTATAGATTAGATTTTATAAGGAAATAATAGGACCACAGCCAGCAGCTTTAATGGGATCTTCATCTCTGTCACACCTATCGCGGAATGAGTCATAAATGTCACATTTCCTTGTTTTGCTTGAGGACATTATGAGGCCATGGGAAGTGATCCAGGACTTGGCTGCATGAAGCAGTGGATTAATATCATATCTCAGCTAAAAGTTTTACTCTAAATATAGGGTGTGAGAAGTGCTGAGAACTGATAGTGGTCCAGAAGTTTTGCTGATGGTGATCCAGAAGTTTTGGAAAGAATTTGGGCTAAGTCCACCTCATGCGAAGAGCAGCCATACCTTAAAATTGAGCTGTAGCCTCTGCAGGGGCTGGAGCCACCTTGTGCCCAGCACCACAGAGCTGTGTGCTGGCAGCTTCTGCAGTTCAAATAATCAGGAATAGTGGGAAGCTGAGCCACATGAGTGTGTTCAACACTAAATCTATACATAAGAAATTGCCATGTGGCCAACAGGACTATGACATGGTACCCCTTCATTCATATGTGGAATGCATGTGTGTATCTAAAACCAGAGCTTCCAAGCCATTCCAAGAGGCTAGATAGGCTTTTGGGTTTTTCTGTTCCAGAGAAGAGAACTGGTTTGGGTACAAAACTCTTATTCCAAGGCAAAGATAAAAGCACCTCCTTTAAAGGGAGTTTCATCTTGAAGATCCTGAAACAAAGGGATTGTGTCATTCCTGAAGAGGAATTAGAGAGTTTCCATAGCACCTTTAACACCACTCACTGCATCTCCACCTACTGCTAAAATAGGAGGTTGGAGGAGATTAGAAACCTGAATTAAACTATATCTAAATTAATTTTAGCATTATAAAAAATTCCCAAACTTATTCTGGGAGTTAGGCTGTGATCTTATTTACATGGTTTTCAATAAGGATAAACTCCAGAGGCTGCCTAGAGAATAATAATGTTACAGGATTTAAACTGCTGTAATTGGGACCCAAATCTGAATTACTGAAATTACTCCAGATTCATACCAGAGAAACTCAGTAAATAATCTAGGCCTTCCTATCCCAATCTCCCAGGGAAATGGAAGTATAATCTGGGCCTGAGAAATCCACTGTATTGAATAATCCAGGAGGTGGTCAAGTAACTACACTTACACCTTTGTTTCTTAATTTATTGCTTCTATTCTCACATTCTGTTTGTATTTTGACAATTTCTGTATCTGAAACGATAGATAAAAATAAACACTTTTTAAAGCAACAGGAATATCCTATCTAACAAGCTGGAAAAATTGTAATTTCTTAAGTTGTTGCTCTGGGAAATGTTTTTGCTGTAATGTCAAAATACTTAAGCACATATCAGCTCCAAATAACTCCACTTGTGCTGTCAGCTTTCTCTATTGGACACATGAAGTGTTGGGGAACACACGAGCAGTTGTGGTACTATAGTACAACAGCAAAATCTAGCCTAAAAGGAGGAAACATTTCTGGATTGAAATTCATTGTGTTGTTTAAGGTCTACTAAAGGCAACAATGATCAGACCATTGAGGATTTATGTTTGCAAGGCAGTGAAAAGAAGGCATAGGCACAGAGTTGATATGGCAATGTGGCATTTCTGCACATCAGCAGGTACCCACTGCTGATGTATGTGTGGCTTCCTTGGCCTCAGGGGCTTTCAAGGCTGCTGTGGATGGATGTTGTGTGTAGGCAGGTGGGTGGTGAAGGGAGATGCCAAACCTGGGCTGTGGGGTGCAGAGCCACAGAGCTTCCCTGCTGTTGCCTGGCCAGAACTCTCTAGACAACTCATCTGCTGCAGAGCTTCCCTTCAGAAGATTAATTATTACAAATCATGGAAAGGTTTCCTAATAAAGGAAAGGAAATAAATCCATCAACCTCTATTCTGTCTGGTTTAGCAAAGTCTCACGGCACTTGTTAAAGTTTGATGGCAAAATACTCACTGAACTTGAGGAGGGGAAAGATTAATACATTAAACCCCTTGTCCCTTAGCACTTCTGCTTTGCAGAAGACAAAATATCAGCAGTTGCCTGACTCACAGGCAAGCAAATACTTGCTGACTGCAGTTCATTTCCTAGGGTAGGTAGAAGGACTTGCTGCTCTGCCATGTGCCTCCCAGCTCCTCCTTAAAATCTACCATGAACTCTGCTGTGCCAAACTTTTGAAGGCCTTGGTACAGACAGTGAAAAACAAATAATTCACTCTGCTTCTAAGTTCCCATTAGAGCATTTCCTTCTTTGTATCCCTGTGAAGGCAATCTGGCCTAGCAGGTGTCTCAAAGCTCCTATACTGGTAAAAGTGACCTTTGCAGCCTCCCTTGCCTTGTCCCCATTTCACAGGGCAAGCAGTGAGCAAAAGAGGTTCATATTTTTTCCAGTCATGCTTTTCATCAGCAATGGGACAGAAGCCAACAGCGTTTGCTCACCATTTTGTGCTCTATGACCACAGACATCAAGTCACTCAATTGTTCTTTCCACCACTTATGGACTCCTTTTTGAAGAATATTAGAAATACCTGCTAGATAAGCTGTTTTGTTAGCAGGTCATGGAATTCTGTAATATTCCATGCATCAGTTGGTATCTTTAACCCGATGATTTTCAGACTTTGGCACCACAAAGCACTAACTTATTTTTTCAGACTTTCTTTCATGATATTTGGAAAAGCCTTTTATAAGACTTGACTTGAATGTATTGTCTTAATTCTCTATTTGGGTACAGTCCCAGTGGATAGTATTTTCCAGTGCCTACTAAAGCATACAGAAGGGGCCAAAATTACTTTTAATTCAATAAGCCCAAAAACCCCTGTATAGATTCTACTGAAGAGCAAATTTCCATAAACTGAGTCTTTATTTTCATTGTATTCAGAAAAAGAAATTTTTTTCAATATTAAAAAGTCCTGGGTTGATCAAATTGTTGCATATTTCTTTCTGGGTAAGTGGTAGTGAGTAGAGATCTCTGACAGTTCTATATTAAATGCAGGTGGCTCTGTGAATGCTATTCCTGTCTGATACACTACATTAACCATAACCTGCAATTTCTTCCAAAAGAACTGGAATGAATTAAATTGTTTAATAAAACCTTACTTACCTGGATAAACTCATTTCTAGTTTGCATTTAGGTTCCCCTAATACATCTTACTAGATTAATATTTGTAACATAAAAAGCTAGAAGTGTTTACTTAGAAAACTAAACATCAAGTATAATCCTGATAATTGTCCAAGATTTTCCTTTTTAAGATGGATTTTTCCTTTATACTTTTTCTTGCTATGTTCTGAATTGCTAAATTAATTTAGCATGACTTGATAACTTCATTCCCACTTCACAGCTAAATTCAAGGCTCAAACACAAATCCTTCTGCATAATTTACATTTCAAGGCATCTCCACTGAGTCTGCCTTTAAACATGGATTTGTGCATTAAAGACATCAAGAGGTTTGGGGATGGACATACCTGGATACATTTTTTTTTTCTTGCTACTGTTGTTCAGTTTAAAGCAAACCCACAGAGTAGAAAATAAAAAGCATCATCACAGATCTATGCCTTAACAAGACCACCTCTTATTGAAGCAAGGATTTTAACACAGAAGCAGTGCAAAGCAGCTACACTTTATCAGGAGTACAAACCAAAAATATTATTTCACTTGGTGCATGGTAAATACAATAAAATTAAAAATTTTGTTATTTCAAAATTTATTTTAAATGCCAGAAGTATGACTGGGAGAAGATAACAGCTTTATTTTGTTTTCATGGTTGAAGCAAGCCATGAAATTCTTTGTAACTGAGAGTAGTTGAGGCAAAAAACACAGCCCCATGATTCCAAGTGTAGCATCATTTATATCCATAAGCAGATTAAATTTTAAAAGTTCTCTCAATACCACTGACCAGGGGAACAATGTCATTGTTAGAAAACACACGCACTGGTTACCTTATAATCAAATTTTCACTGCCCTTTCTGACAGGTTTTTAAGTTACTTAAGGGATCTATTTATATGTGGAAGCATCAACATCATGCAGTAAATCCAACCACAACTCAGTCACATATTTTATTAAGTTTAAGTTCAGTGAAAGTGCAGAGTAAACTAGGGCCCTATGTCTCTCAGTTACATCTGATTTGCGGTTGCTATAAAAAGGCCCACATGCCGCTCTTTCAGATGTGTTTTGGATTGAAAATAGGATTAATGTGCTAAAGTGTGATTAGAATGGTTAAACACGATTAATTGGAACAGACTTGTATTGCCAAGGGAGCTCCGCTGTTACTGGCCAGCCTCCAGTTTACCAAGTGAACAAAGCAGGCCAACTGTCCAAGTTTTTCCATGTCTTTGCTTATGTGCCTTTTCCTTTGCATTTTCTCATAGCCAGCTTGTCTCAGAGCAGATTAAATACAGCTGAGAATGTTGGTCTAGGTCTGCAGCGAGGATCCTCGGGGAATAAGCAGGAACCTCAGGCCCAGACTTGGCTTCTCCAGTGCTGGTTGAAAACTGCCATGCACCTAGGGCAAGGGTCCAGGTGGATCGACTAGGGAGTGGGAGTAATTTGGGGTTTTTAAAATGATCTATTAAACCCCTGAACTTTAATCAAGCTGCTACCATACTGACAGCTGTGATTTACTCACACATGGCTGCGAGGGGTAAAAGGGGCAAGGACTGCAGAGCTCAGGCACTTGTCCCCAGCTTCAGAGCACATGCATGGGCCACACGTGCATGCCCCCCTGCCCCTCAGATTAGCACAGTGGTGTGCTTTTATCATGGCCAAAATCATATGTATCTGTGCCATAGAAAATCTATTGCATTTTTTTAGTAGATACTTGGCTGGACATTCAGAAAATGCTGTCCCTCTCTACTAACTGCCCTTCCCTCCCCCCTTGCCTTTTCCAAGCGCAGATTAAGGATTTAAAGCTTAGGTAATCAAAGCTTTAAACTGATCCTGCCTGGAGAAGTCAGAATGGTTTAGTATATTGTTCTAAAAACAGAAATACCTCAGTGGTTTATTGCATGAAGATATTAAACTTTGCACAAATTAAACTCAGGAGTGCAGACATTTTGAGCTAAATTCCTGGCTATAAGCAACTAAAACCTTCACAGCAATTAAAACCATGTTTGATTTTTTTTTTAATAACTCCAGGCGCAATTCAAATCACAATGGGATTGCCTTTCTCAATAACAAAATCATTGTACAGCTTGTGGAGTAATGGCATTCTATCTGGGAATGGGCTTGGAAAATACATATGCATACAAGATCTCCAAGACAGCATGCACTTATGTACACAACCGTCTTTTAATATTTAGTATCCTTCTTTAAAAACTATCTAACCACTAAGAACAGAAGGGTAACCATATATTTATCCTCTGGGATTTGAGATCCTGAAGCAATTATTAGAGAAAAAAATGGAAGATAAATTCAGGGATATTTCTTGCCGCACTCTAGTTCATTTACGTGACTGTACATAAATTTCCATCTCTCTGAACAAAGCAAACAGAGAGGCAAACAGCATGTGCTATCTTTGCTCATAATTCACAAACTTGCCTTGGAGTCAGTTCAGTGTCACTTCCCCCTCAGGGGCTCAACAACAACCCCGTCCCTTGCTTCCTTCTGGCTTTCCCTTCTCTGCCTTCCTACCTCCCATTCTCTCTGTCTCATACACAATACTCCATTGCATTGGGTAGATGATACTCCTTCAGGTGCAGTATGGATGTCCTTCCATTTTTCATTTGAATGGGTAGTAACACATAAAATCAGAGTTTAGTTTTTGTTAGAAGGCATCTTAAAGATTATGCTATGGGGTCTTTCACTAGACCAAGTTTCTCAAAGCCCTATCCAGCCTGGCCTTGAACACTGCCGGGGATGGGGCATCAACAATTTCTCTGGCCACCCTCTTGCAGTGCCTCACCAGCCACACAGTGGGGAATTTCTTCCTAATGTCTAATCTAAACCTAGCCTCTTCCAAGGTACATCATAGTGTGCCAGAAAAAAAAGGGAGACTCTTCACAAGCTTTCTATCTTCTCTTCAAGTAAACACAGCAACTTTCTCTAGTGCTGGGCAGTACACACTTGTGGCAGCGAGTCCCTTGTGGAGGTCTGATTTTAAGCTGCTGCCACGTGTAAGTTGGAGTCCTAAGGTTTTCTTGTATAGTTAGATGATCAGCACCTTTAAAAATTAACTGCAGCTGCAGAAGAGTTAATTACTGTTAAAAATAGCAGTTGCAGAAGTCTGACGCATTATAGGTGCTGTAGCAATCCAGGTAGTCCTGCTAACCTGTCATCTCAGTGCTTGCAGTGAGTGACCCATCCCCATAAAGATACTCCCAGAGTTTCCTTTTGTAAATGCTGGGAAGTTATTAGAGCCTTCCTGGCAATCTGGGATTATGCCTTGCACTGACCAGGGTTCAAGGTGTGCCTCTGCAGCTTATCAAGCCTGCTGCACACTGACAGGGACCCTCCCAGCTGCCCTCCCTCTTTGAACACGTCTGGTCAAACTTGCTAGCCCCAAACCCAGAGCACAGACCTGAGCATCCACCAGGAGAAAAACACATCCAGTATAGAAGGCCAATCCATCCCATTGAAAATGCTGGTTGAAAGCGAGCTTCCAAAGCCCTCTGCATGGGCAGTTCCTTGGAGTAGTCCAGTTTGTCACTGAAGCAATGAAGTCATCACCCAGGTGTTTTGAAAACCTCTCATACAGACTTGCTTCAATCAAAACACACTCAGTTCACAATGATGCTTTCTTTTGTGGTTGCAGAGGCTGTTTCTCCCTCCAGCACATGGATGAGATGTGGTTCAGCAAGAATAGGAGCAGCCTGCGGTTCACAAATTTTGCCAATTCAAGTGGGTAGCAAGTAAAAGCTTCTGCTCCATACCTGGCCAAGCTATCTACCCAAGGTATGGAACCCATGAAAACATGGGAGTATCAAGCAGCTTTCCTGTTCAGAAGCCTTCAATTCTCACAGCCTAGTATACAAACAAAAATATCAACATCTATTTCTGTTTATATTACTGGGCTGGTCTGGCAACTGTCTCAAGACTCCCATCAGGTTTGGCTGTTCTGGCTGACAAAGGCACCATTCAGCTGACTTCCTCAGCCACCACAGCCTAACCTGACAGTGCTCGTGAGCACTGGGAGGGCATTGTGTCTTTTAAGACTTCCCTGGAAGGGAAGACAGCATAGGTGATGTCACACAGAAAACCTCTGGTGATCTGAGTTATACAGGTGTGGATGCCCCATCTTGGTTAAGAGCAAATATTTCAATAACATCTCCCAGACGGTTATTGTATTTTTGACTCATCAGAAGACAAAATGAAAGGTCAGTGTTTATCTCTTTGGTGTGGTACAAACTGGAAACACCTGTTATGTTTCAAACTACTGTGGCACCAAGCTAAAAAAGTTTTAGGGAGAGAAATTCCACTGTCAGATGGGTCTTACAGTTCCTCAACACAGAATGTTGGATGTGACAGTCTTCTGATCATAACTACCTCAGCCAGGTCCAAAGGTCCAGGCAGACCCATGTCCTATCTTTAGCACCCACTAGTAGCATTTTTCATAACGAAAAAGTTTGCAAAGACATTTTTTAATTGAAATTGGATTTTTGAATTCCTTGTGAAATACACTAAGAAAGCACAAGGTACAATTGCCCTCTACACCACCACCATGTACTGGAAGCTGCCAGTGCTGAGAAGCAGAAAGCTGCTGCTATGGGTCCCAGGGTGCCCAGTGTAAACCATGTGACCATCCACACATTCTGTGTCTTAATTATACCTTTGGAGGTCTTGCCTTAGGAGAGGTTTCCATTTTTTTGGTTTTTGTCAGATATGATCAGTGTTCAGTGCATGCACAGACACATATGGCACCACTTCCAGATTTGTGTAGAACAAAACCATAACTCTGAGAGAAGAAGAACCCTCTGTTTGTTTGTGTATTTAGGGTGCTGTAAGACTTGCTTTAGTTATCCAGTCTCAGCTATGGGGAACTAATCTATCATCTGCTCACCAAACATGAGACACATCAGCAGAGAACCTGAAGCTGAACTGTAGGTGTTCCTACAAGAGAATGGAGCAGAGACATGTAGATGGAGGTGACAGAGATAGAGGAATGTAGGTGGAAGCAGAACTGGGACCCAAGCTATTTATAGCACCAAGTTAAGGTAATTCAGAAGTTACAGCCTGAGTAGCACACCTGCGTCTTTGCATGGCCATTGATTTTTTTTGTGACCTATGGAAGTCACTTAGCTTTCCTTAGCTGTATATCCGTAAACCTGGGATTACCAACATGAACTTGCACAGCACTGTGACAATAATTGCATAGATGTGAAAGAATGATGGTAGCAGCTATTGTACCAGTAGAATGGATATATCACATTTATTTTTCTACTAACACTTTCCAAAATAATACTTTGACATTTGTAATTCACTTTACTGAGTTTTTATCTTGCATAATGTGGAGCATTATAAAATCTTTACAGGCTGAGTACCATTAAATGCATATTTACAGACAGTAAAGGAAAGAGAGCTGGAACAAAATCATGAAGGACTGGATGCAATAAGGAGCTGAATGCTCCAACCCTGTTCAAGGAAAGCAAAAGCACTGGTCATACTGAAGCAAGTCAGTCTTTCTTTTGATTTCATTAACATGCCTAAGTGTTTGTCAGAAGGGGGCCAAGAGCCCTCAGCACCTAGCAGGGCTCTGCACTCCCTGTGTTGCCTGAAGTCATGCAGTGAAGCAGCAGCGAAGCGGTCATACGGTGGGAATATCTTCTCTGCCTTCTGAATAGGACAACCAAGAAATTAAAGCTAAGAATGAGAGTCTGTCCCGGGTTTTACACAAAGCTTTGTGCACTCCAGAGAAGAATTTGGAGAGCTTAGTTACTGCTGGCTAAATACATATTCAGAGCAAAATTCTTTTCTGCATGCACCTGGTTTGCATGAATGCCAGGCTTGTGTGTGCAAGGGAGGCGTGTGCACAGCTGAAAAGAGAAGCCAGAATAAAAATGATCCCTAATTTCATATGGCTTAGCAGGGGGAAAAGAGCAGCTCTACACAGACAGGTGTATATGACTTTCTTTAGATTCAAAATCTGGTACAGGACACTGAGGTCTGAATATGATCTCTCTGGTTAACTGGAGTGAGCCCTCTCAACCTGGGAGTGATCCTTGCCCCTTTCAGCAACACAGAAGGAATACATGCCCACTCTCTGTTAAAGCAGAGAGAGGAAAATAATCAGTCATCAATTCTTTGATTTTTCTGTGTAGTCCTGCTGAATCTTCCCACTTTTGGCTAAACCATACCCTTTTGGGGAGTAGAGGACTATCATGACACTCGTGGAAAACACACAGAGCTGGAGAGCAACATGGAGATGAGGAGAGCTGACCCTGGGACCGGCAGCCCTTGGAGCCGCTGACAGCCCCACTCAGGCATCCTCTCCTCCAGGGCTCCCCAGAGCAGAATCAGGTCCTTGAACAGGGGCTGAATGTGACGTGCAGGCATTCAGCAGCTTTTCATACATCTTTATCTCTTCTGTTGTAAGATTCAGTGCACTACAAAGATTTATGGGAATTCTTTCCATGTTCACAACTTATAAGTATTAATAACCCGTCCAAGTTGGAAAATAATACACCATTCCTAACTCTATTAACTACAGAAAATCTGGCTTCAGTTAAAATAAGATCCCCTTTAGCAATGCCCAATATCCAATAAATATTATATATAAAAAAAAGCCAGGCTGCATCTTATCTGACGTACGGTAACAGTAATGTTTCTGCCTGAGGCACTGAAAACTTCAGGCTTAAGAAGTCAAAATGACAGGGTGCAGATGATCACTTGAAAGTTATAAATTTTAACCTAAAGAGTTACCTTTAAGTCTTTTTTTTTTATCTAATAATGATTACAGACAGGCAAATTCAGCAGGCTCACAAATCTACAAACAGATATTAAAGTTGTAGATAACATTCAAAAACTGGTTTTTTAAGACTTGTGCTTCTGTCACTGACCTGCAAGGAAAAATTACATTAATGGTTCTGCTGCTGCTATATAAAAGTGGCCCTGAGTTTTCCAAACAAGAAGTTCCATCCAGTTATCAATAGTTTTAAAACTACTTGCCTTCGAAGTTAAGACTAAATCCTTTGGTCCTTACTCTGACCAAACTCCTGTTCCTGTTAGTGAAGGTCTTTCATTCAATTAAGGCTTCTAGTTTCAGGTTAAGCTCTTCTGAGAGACTTAACTGACAGATTTACATGTTTTCAGTAGATATTTGGTACTTGAATACCCAGGTGTGGACCTTACTGGTACATAAAAACTACATTCGTGTGTTACAGTATCTCAGCATCTTTTGGGATTAAATATGCCAAGAGATGTCCTCAGAGTTATTCAGTGAGTCTTTAAACTGGAAATGCTTCAGACCAGCCTAACTAGAGCTATAACTTTCATCCCCCCTCCTTTAAACTAGCAGAAGTGACTTGCAGCATGCCCTGCCTTAGCAGAAGTCACTTGCAAAGCCAGCTGCTAAATCTGTCCTACTGAAGGCTGTTGGAGAATGCAAATTCCTCCAATTATTTACTGACAGCAGCCTGGTTTTGGCCTCAGAAGTTCAATTAACCTGATTGATAGGTTAACTTTTAATTAAAAGTTAAAATCAAATACTGTCTCAGGTACTCCTCAGATGCCCTTCACTGAGTCTTGTGTCTCTGTTACCACATTTCAGACTTTTCTCTTCCCCTTTGCTCAGGGAAGAGCCCTAAGGACAGCGCTGGGGCAATGGCCCATCCATAAACCCGCACAGACCAGCTACAGAATCCAGCTGGATCAGAAAGGAGCTGAAATTTGCTCCATTTCTGACATCCTCAAAAATTCACAGCATTCATTCATTTTCCCACTTTCCCATTTTACTTTGTGTATTAGTCTATAGTAGATGCTATTTTGAAGAGTTAGGACCAAAATGACCCAAAATTTGCTTTTATTTGAGAGGTGTGGAGGAAACTTTTTAAAAAAGGAAGCAAGCTAGTGATGCTATTCACGGCAGCTCATGGACCCTTCTGCCCCTATGGATGTTAAATCCAGAACATTATTTGATTACATTTTTGTTAATTGCATTGCAGCACTGGCTGTCTCAGTATTGCTTATTTTAAGGAAATATTTTCTGATTAGAGAGAGTCAGAAAACTACTCAGCAAACTTTTTTTATTTATCATCTTTGTCTGAGGCAGCAGTCTAGCAAGCTTAGAATGGCTGAAGATTAAAGTCAATTGAGAAACTGAAAGGTTTCACATGCATACCAGAAAGGAAACTCATTTTCAGAATGAGATCTGGACAGTTATCTCTCTCTGAACATGACCTCATGAATTTGGCAGTTCCCACCCTTCAGCAGACTTTGAACTCTTTGGTGGATCAGTGGCCTAATCTGTGACTTTCTTTTCTTTGTAAGAGTAAGGGGGAACCCTCAATAATTTTGCAAGAAACTGTCTAATCCATCATTCATCAGACCTATAAAGAGTCTAAAACTGATGGGTTTTTAAGCCAGTTAAGGTCTGGTTTTTGCCTATTTTGTTTCTTCNTTTTTTTTTGTCTTTTTGCTGTGAGTTGAGTGAGGAATTTTTTAAGGTCCCCATGAATTCAAAGAGAATGGCACTTGTACCCCAGAGACACCGTCCTGGCCAGATTTCACTACAGCTGAAGACTCCAGGGCCTACATTTTTAGTTAAATGATGTCAATTTGAAGCATCACTCCTGTCACTGGCTTTAGCAGTGACAGATATGCACAAACTACAGCAGGGAAGTGGCACTGTACACACTGCTCCCCCAGTGATGCTGGCCTTTTCTGCTGGTCCTAAGCTTTCAGACTTAATGAGAAGCAAGTGTAGGACACCCAGGCATGGCTTCAGACACACCTCACTTTTCCCATATAAAATCTGGCAAAGAGAAAAGCCTCATGATGTTATCTTTCCACCTTTGCACCATATAAGCAGCAGCTTAGAAAAACTGGTATTTTTCATATGACAAATGGCAGCTTTCCAGTGAATACCCTAAAATTTTGGTTGGTATTACCTTTCACAGGTGTGCCACATGGGAAAATAAGGTTTTGTGTGATGTTGTGGCAGTGGGATACAACTGTCCCTCCTGTACACCCCACAGCCAGCTCTGCCACACCACACTGGTCACTCACACCTCTGCAGGGCTGCAGGACATCATGGATAGAGGTCCTCACACCCCCAGCCACTAGGGTTCATCAGTTTAACCAAGGGAGCGGGAGATCTGAGGGAAGATTCTTGCACTGTAAATTGGATGTTCAAGAAACAGCCTGACATCAAGTTACAGGCAGGGCCAGGGCAAGGGGGGATTGAATACAGCCTGTTTTCCTCTTAAAGTGTTTGAGGACAGAAACAAAGGGCTAAATGGGAGTCTGTCAGTGTGGAGAAAGCTCTTATTTTCATTTCCCATTATAGGTTTCATCTGTGAAAGAGGTCTGGCCAAACTCATTACTTCCTGAGTAACAGCAGTCATAGTTAGGGAAAAGATATTGTGAAAACTGTAAAAATTGAAAAATATATTCTTTCATAATAAAGTCTGAACTGATGACTTGCTTGGGTCTCAATAAAATTGACAGAAATTTGTAAAAGACACGAAAAACAGTAAGAACAGGAGTTTGCTTTGATCAAGAAATCTTCTGATATTTGCATTTCCAAGTTACCCTAGACAGTTACAGCAGGTTTTGAAAGTCATTAAAGGCTCTTTTCACAAAAAGGGTTTGGATTGACATTTCCTTCAAATCGCTTCCTTTCTTAACCAAATGAAGTTTTAAAGAGTGTCTTTAATTATGACAGTTATTGTTGTTATGGAGGCCGGATGTGTTTCCTGTTAAAAATTGCAGGAAAGTATTTTATAGTTTTCAATTTGGACTCGGGGAATGTATCTGCAGAGCATCTTAGGAGGAGGTCAGAGCTGGCTAAGCCCAATGACTGCCTGGAGCCAAGGCTGCTGTGAGGCAGGTAGCAAAGAGTTGTTCCAACACAGCCCCTGCCCCAAGCTCCATGCTGGCACAGTGACATCCCATCTCCAGCCCCAGGCTGACCACAAAGCCCAGGGTTCTTTCTGCAGGAGCTCAAACAGCACCTGCTCCCAGAAATATCCATTTTGTAGACAACCTGAGTTAAAGATGGCTCCCTTCATCTTTGCCCAGTCCTGGTTTTCCCTTGGGAAGGAAAGCAGTAGCTTTCACATTAATTTTGGGACTCAGACTAGTAGTATTTAACTCACATACTAGTTCCATTGAAGTAAGCTGAAATTAGTCACTTGTGCAGAGACAAAATCTCTTGAGAAGCTGTAAAAAAAATAAAGTCTTGCTCTTAATAAATACTGGAAACATCAAGACTCCTCAAGCACAGCCATTTTTAGTAATTAATTTGCTATAGTTGTAGCTAGCTGATTTAAAGAGTTAGATTTATTCTGATTAAAGCATTTACTTCTATGTCAGCAGAAGGAAAATTTACTGCCTCAGGAAAACATAAATGTCAAATGTGTGCTTGAATATACAGAGTATGGTAGATAGAAAGAAGATGATGTTTTCACAGGTCATGTGCTTAAAGGTCAGTAGGGTTAAAGAGTGCTTTTTTTGTTGTTTTAAAGCTGCCATACATGAAGAAGGAGCTGTGCAGCTGAAGGGAAAATGGCAAAACGGAATGTGCTCTAATGTCCACGGCAAGAGCACCAGGCACTCAAAAGAGGCACATGCATGCAAACAATAGCTGAATTTGCCTCAAGACCCATAAAGAGGACTTTTATATAATATTGCTGTGGTGTCAGAACTACTGCTTTTCTGTTCTGATGCACATTGGCACTTTTTCTTTTTTAGACAACAGTAACCACTGGTACTCTTCACAGACTTGCAATGTCTAACATCACTATACTTGTGTGAAAAATTGCTACCTCCAAACAAGTTCTTATCCAGGGAGAATTCCAGCCTCCAGAAGACTAAGCCAGGACTATTTCACCTGCACAAATGCAGTGGGGACATTGGAGAGAAAATATTGAAATCAATTGAAACCAGTTACAGCCCGAAATTCCTGTTGGAAGTACCGGAGCAGTACTGGAGCCTAGCTGTAGGTACTGAGGGTGCCTAAGACCCTAGCACAAGACCAGCAGCTATGACAGAGGGCTCCTGCAAGAGATTCATGTCCTTATGGAGTGATGTCTGGAAGCCACCTGTATTTAGGACCTGAATGTCTCCCTAAATAACTGTAAGAATGGGAATTTTTAAAGCAGAAATTACTACAGAGCCTATGAAATTCAGGCAGCTATAGAGAGAAACTTGAATGAGACAATGACTTCTTGTATTCTATGTGTTCTGGAGACCAGATCTCACTTTCCCACCACAAGTGCTGTCGGGGACTGAAATCCTGCTCCGTACTCTCTGTAACTTCAGGTCTTATCCTGTCTAGGCTGCTGCTGCTGGCTGTGGTCTGTTTGGAGGCCTCTCACCCAGCACCTCACAAGAGGTGTTTCAGGATGGGGCCATTACTCTGTATTTACATTGCCTGGTAATGCCATCAAACATTCTACTTCCAGTCATTAGCAATCCATCCCTCTCATGCCTTTCCTCTCCCTGAGGAAGTGCTCACAGAACCTGTCTCATGGATTTCTGTTTTTTCATTATTGTTGTAGTCTCCCCAGTTTATCTTGCTCTTTCATGAAACAACAAACCACAGATAAGTTTTCAACCTAACAGCCTGTTTGCAAGAAACTGACTGTCCAGGAGCAGCAGCACATCCTTCCCACATTCTTCAAAAGTTCACTTAACATGATTCATTACTTTATTCTTTGCTTGAAGCATGTTTCACTTACATTAATAATATTTTACCTTTCACTTATAGATTCAAATGCAAAAGTAGTTGCCGTTCTCCAAATGATCATATACATAAAATATTACAAGACCATCACTTTCCAAAGGTCAAATTCTCTTCTTTCCCTTAATTAGGATTCAAGATTTTCAACAGTAAGCTGTTGCAGCAAAAGTATAGCTCTTTTATGTTTATTAATTCACATTTCTGCTTTTTCACTTTGCAAAGAGGAAAAAGGAAATGGATTTAAGTGGGATAAGTACACTTTTTTCTAAACAAAATAAAAAAAGGAAGTTCCAAATATGGAGGAAACAGAAGTGATCTGATTCAGTAAGAATTTACGCACAGTGTCCTTAGTTTTTGAAAAAGTGTTTCAGTCAGTCCTTCATATTGAAGTGGTATCAGCATCTGATGTGCTGTGTCTCATGTGCCTGAATATGCAAGTCAGAGTTCCTTTTTAATGAAGTTCCAGTCATGAAATGGATCTTCTCACACCTAAAATGGCAATACCAATATCTTGACTTCTAAATACTTTTTTAATGTTCTTGCAAGAGCAGACTTCATTTTGTGACTGATTAAAATAAAGGGTAATATTTCATTGTGAAACTACACCCTGATTTTTTAGATAATACCTGAAAGGAAGTAAATTTTGTCTAGAGTGAAAAAGGTGTGTTAAATCAGCCAATCTGTCTGAGAGGACAGAAATAAACACAGTGAGCAGTGTGATTTTCTGTAACATGATTCTGCTACATCTAAATATAAAAATCTCACATGACAGGAACCACACCTTTTGTGTCCCAGAAGAATGTTCCCAAGGGGCCAGAGAAAAAGTTTATAAATGTGCTCTTGCAAAAGGTGTCTGTTTAAAAATTAAAATTCAATAACAATGAAAAGAACAAGCAGCCCCCACAAAATGTAATATCCTACAATTAAGCAATTTTCTTTATGAAATTCCTATTTTTCTGATTTCATGTGTATATACGTCTCTAGTATTTCCTCTAAGCTGGCTGTGCTACAAGTAAAGGGACCTTTTGTGCTTTGGTTACATACCTGGACTTCAGGATCTGGGCTAGATGACCACCTCTGTTGGAAATCGTCTCTGTGTCCATGAGCAGGTGAATCCACTCCTCCCATGTCTGAGTCAGTTGTTTGCAGGATACATGGATTTTCCTGCTACAGCCCCTGGTGTAACACCACTGCCACATCTGAGGAAAAAGTGCCTATGAAGAGGGACTTGGACCTTGTCAGCAGTTCAAGGCACAGTATCTTTGTCCTCCAGCCTTGCAGACACTGGTGCCCTTAAAAAGCAAAGTTCTTGCTGAGGAGGTGATGGTGCAGCCTCCTAATGCCAATGTCAGTGCTTTGCTTGGGAGCTGCTGAGGGCCTTCTCAAGGTGCAGAAGTACTTCTCAGGCAGCCCCCTGGCATTTTGGCTCCCCACTGCCACTTCCAGCCCCACATTTCAAAGTTCCCAGTGCCACTGAAGAGGTGACTCAGCTGCCTGTGAAGCTGTATCCAAACCATGTCATTTTACAGCCCAGTGTAAACCAGCTCTGTCTTCAATTTTCCTTCATATGCCAGCCAAAAACGGTGCCAGTTCTGATGCAAGTCAGAGTTCTGAGTCACTGCCTCATTAATTTCTAGATACAGGTTTTAGGTGCTTTAAAACTTTCCTCAAAATCCAACTCCCCCAAATTCCCAGTCACTTTAACATGTCTTCTTTGAAGTCCTTCCAGTTTTTCTAGATATTTTTGGTAGTAGGGTGCCCAGCACTGAATGTAATTTTGCTTCCCTATATATTTTCTAAATCCTAGCTCTTAAAGTATTAGGGGCTTATGTGTGTGTATATATTCTATTATATATTATAGTATATCATATAATATATAATGTGAAGAATTTGCCTTCATATCAGTGATACCAATTTTATTGGGAGAGAAATATTAGCAGGATTTGATTTTGAGTCACCAGCTGTTTTTTCTTTAAGGTTATTTCTTTTTTATTGGTATCCCAGTGAATGACTAAAATATAAACTAAGTTAAGACTTAACAAAACACCAGGACAATTCATACAAGCATAAAATTATATTAGTCCAAATTTTTCTGAACTCTCTCCAGAATGCTTTGAGTTTACTGGACAGATTTCAGGTTGCCATCACAAAAGTGCAAAACCAGACTGAACATTCTCATAATACAAAGCTGCCAGTGCCATTTCTCCAATCAAGAGCAATGCCAAGCTTGGACAGAGGATAAACAACAGCAGTGGTCACAACCCCAGTTTGAAAATTTGAGCAAATCTTTAGTTTATTGATATTAATAATGGACTTTCAACTGATTTCAGTGGGAATTAGCCCTTATATGCTCAGAGAAAAAATGTTTGTATCAGCAGATATCCTCTAAACTGTGATGGCTAACATGCGTTGACTCAGCAGATGTGAGTGCCTCTATAGGAAAGTTGTGCCAACATGGGTAATGTAGGTGGTGGAAAGGCTTAAGCAGAGCTATTTCAGAGAGTTGAAGAAATACAGAAATGTTTTACATGAGATATGAAATTCAGTTCTGAATACCACACACGCCTTGATGATTCTGGGCAACCTGCTGAGTCTGTCCCTGGATTCTTCATCAAAATGGAAATCTTCCCCACATTTTCCTAAGAGGAGAGCCATAGGACCCAGTCTTTTCTCACTGTGACTTTCTTGATTGTTGTAATAACAGTAATTGATTTCAGTGTCTTTGTTTCTGTAATAGTTTGTCAGCATTTTTTTTTTTCTTGTTTGGACATAAAACTTTCCAGGAAGTGGATTGCTTTTTTACCAAGTGAGATGACAGCAAAGACCCCTTGCTGGTAGCTCACTTCCAGCTGGAAGGAAGGGGATCCACAACTCCCCAAAGAAAATGCCAGTGAAAGCATTTTGGGTGTGGAAAGGTGCTTGGAAAGCAGACACTGCCCCTGAGTTCCATTCACAGACAGTCAGAGCATGCCTCATGTCCTCACACCAAGTGAGCACACTGCTGGTAGCCTGGAGCTGGCATCAGCTGTGCTTTGGGGGTACCAAGCAGTGACTGCTGAATCCAAACCATTCACCACAGCACAGATCTGCAGAGGTTTTCTTGTGCTGCCCAACACACCCAGATTAAGAACAGCTTGCTATAAAGTTGTTATATGAACCTGGAAAAGGACTTAAAAACTTAACAATGTGTTTTAAGATAGTAGTATTTCATTTTCCAATTAGCTGAAAAAAAAAAATCTCTGCTGTCCCACACCTTGTGAAACAGCCTACCTTAAAAGCTCACGCTAATTTTGTACTGGTGTAAATAACAGCAGAGAGTAATAAAAAAAATCACTCTGTACCAGGCTGAAAACAGACAAAACTCCATCCTTCCATTAAACAGCCATGACTGTTAGAATGGATTCAAATAACCTCCCCAGCCCAATAAAGGGCTGTATGGAGTACCATTGTTTAGGCTGAAAGTCTTTGTCTCTTCTAGAGATAACAAGATGCTGCTGATAACATCCAGGAGATCAATCAGTGCTGAGCTAGCTAGGTTGTTTGAATGCAGGATTTGAAGGTTTTTAGCAATTACATCTTAAAAATCCCACTTTCCTTTGTAAGCTACACAGTTACATACTATTGCAACCCACTCTGAAACTATTAAGCTAAAGGCAAGAAATAGGAAAACATGAGGACTTTTGAATAGTGAGAATTTGCACAGGGAATCAAAGAGGTTTCAAGTTCACTTAGTGCAGATGTTTCTATAATTGAGACACACTAGAAAAATGCATTAATGCACAAATCAGTCTTTCCTACAGTTATCTGAACCATAAAAAAATGTCCATAGCCAGGATATAATTCCCTATTAAATCCTATAGGATACTTTAAAAAAAAAAGCATAAGTTCTTTTTTTTTCCTATTAAACTCTTCAGGACTTTTTCAGTAGAGGAGTCCACAGGGAACAAAAACAAACCTAAAATCTGTTGACCAATTCACCCCATAACCCCTTTTCATACACTTGCCCACAGATACTAAGGATCTGAATTTTAATGAGGCCAGCTAAGTGCAGCTGGTGACCTGGAAGATTTATTACTCCCATTTAAACCAGTAAGACTTCCTTTGGACCTGGCTCGAGCTCCCTTTACTGTATGTGCCTAGCCATCCATCCAACCCAAGTGCACACAAAGGCAGGAACTTGCACCTACACATTTGCTGCTGATGCAAAACACGCAGCCTCACAGGTAGAGGGAGAACACGGAGTCTCACAGGCTTTTGACTCCTCAAAATTGTAATGGTTGAAGCATTCAAAGGAAAGAAAATGTCTAGGACAGATTCGAGGCAACCTGACAAGAAGGTTTTTTCTGATCTTTCTGAACATGACATAATCGTCTACTTTTAGTGTCCAACACACATGAATAGAACTGGCGTGTTCTTCTCAGCAATAAAGTGTAGCTCCACACGGAAAATCGGCAGGGACCAGCTGTACCCTGCTGTAACATCCTTCAGGAAAGTTTTCTCTGATGGAACTCTAAACCCCCAGGAGCGACTCCTACCTGCAGGCTGCACATCTGTTTGCTCCCCGAGAACCCCTCAGACACACAGCCTCCTGCTGTTATGCTAAATTTGAACAAAGATCTCCCAACCTCAAATCCAGAGGTCAATTAAGATTATCAGGTGGTGGTTCCCAAACATACCCGTTTGCCCGGGAATGCTCCTCTAAAAGAACAGAAAACTACTTTTTTTTCTTTCAATCCAGACTTGCCTTGATTACCGTGATGGACTAAAATAATGATACAAACAAGAAGGAATTTGTGTATCTTTTTATCTCAGCCCAGCAGGAGGCAGATGCGTAAGTATGAATAACAAATTACCTTGCAGTGGTTTCCACTAATCAGCCGCAGGGCCGGGCTGGCTTAGGGTGAAACCATTCTTAGCCTTTTTTGACAGTGCTGGTTCAGGCGTTGGGCAGAGGACCCTACCCCCTAATTAAGAACCTGAAACAAATTGAAAACAGCTGTGAATAATTAGACAATTTAAGTGCTGTTAAGAAGGAATAATTTTTGTAGCCATTGTAATAAATCTTATGCTGTCCGAACCCATACATTTTATGTGAACTTTTTTTGTGCTGGTGGGTTAGTGCATTACTCATAAAAGAAACAGTATCCCTTTTGTTTTGATTGGGCCTGCTTAATAACAAAAGAGCATATCACTATAAGTGGAAGTGTGATGACAAAGAGAATAGCCTTTACTTTTCTTAATTTTCAATCGTTGTGGTTCAGATCCTGTGTCATATTCCTGGCATGTGAGTTTGGTGGAAAAAAGAATTTTTGATTTGCACTGTAAATAATACCTGAATTCAAGCTACTTAACATTTTTTAGATTTCTCTGGAAAAATAAGTATCAGGAAAATACTTAAAAATTCAGCAACTGGCCTATTAGCTCTATGTAGCAGATAAGTTTTTGAAGTATTAACTAAGACCTAGGGAAATCTATCTTTCTCTGAAATTTTCCACCTTCTTTTTAAATCTACTGACTTGTCTGGAATTCGATATAAAGTGTTCCGCAAGAAGTAATTTACAGGCAGGGAGTTTTCACCATGCACTGCCAAACCATTCAGGGCCTGATGCAGCAACCCATAACTGGCTTTATTATAAATTAGTGTTGTGAACACCTAAATTTATATTTAATTTTATGTTGTGTATAGCTTTTCTGAAGGCAATGTATCTGCTCACTCACTTAATGATAAGACCATTCTTAAGTCTTTGTAAGATCCTGGTTTTGCTTGAATGATGGCATTACTTGTAAATAGGATATGGAAGGAACTTGGTTATTTAGAAGCACACTCTGCTATCTTAGAATAGCATACATTCCTCTGTCATTTTGGTGGACTTACATCACATATATCCAATCTGGACACAGACTCTGAACACTCAGTTTTTTGAGGACTCATGAGGTGATGTTTTGTTTTTCTTACATTTCCAGAGAAAAGAGAACAGAGCTCACTGTGCCAGCCATGTGCTCACAGTATTGCAAACCAGCCAGCAGAAATGACGCTGTGAGAAAATACCTGAGCAGAGTTCTGCACTCCAATGGTCTAGACTTAAGTACAAAGAAAGAAAACAAAGGATTGTGCAAAGCCTCAGAAAATTAACCTTATGAAGGTGGTGGGAGTGGGAGTAAGAGCCGAGATCTGTCTTCTCCCCAGCTTATGAGGTGGCAGGCAGCTGCACACCTTCCTGCACTTGGTCCTAAGTCACATCTTGCTGTCCTGCATCTGCCTGCACAAGAGATCTGTCGCAGTGGCTCCTGTACATTAAGCTCTCCCCATCCTTGACACTATTTAGCCAAGGCCCTGGGGGGCATTTCTTCAACTCTGAATTACTCTTTTTATGACTTATGCCCAAAGTAGTATGACTTCATCAGGATGTTGCTATGGGATGACTCCTTACCAAGATTTCCATGACCCTGCTTCTGTCCTTACATCAGAATTTGGATATTCTGCATGTAGAAACAGTGGCCCCACTGGGTTTGAAGAGCTGAGATTTAAATTTCAGATGTTGTACCATCTGACTACATGTAAGAATTATGAATCCGCTTTGTACTAAAATGTATTTTTGGAAGTTATTTTGAAAAATCCAGGATGCTACAAAAGCAGGGCAACTGTGCTAAACCAGGGCAAACATTTCCATCACTGAAGTTATTAACAACATTCAAATTCATTTAGGAAAAAAAAAAA